>VXBZ01006777.1:324659-348390 GCA_013399135.1 Heliornis fulica
CTCCCGAGGGCAGAGTAGAGGGGGAGAATCCCCTCCCCTGCCCTGCTGGCCACGCTCCTCTGGATGCAGCCCAGGATGCGGTTGGCTGCTGGGCCCCAGAGCACATTGTCGGCTCATGTTCTTTCCACCCCAGGTCCCTGCGCCGCGCCGGGGGCTGTGGTGAGAAGGAAGGGGATGGCCCTCGCCGCCGCACGAAGCGGGCGATGGGGAGCCGCGTGCTTACCGTCCTGGCAGAGCTCGCCGGCCACGCTGGGCGGGCAGCGGCAGGCGCCCGTGGCAGCGTCGCAGGTGCCACCGTTCTGGCAGAGACAGGCCAGGCTGCAGTTCCTGCCGAAGGTGCCGGCTGGGCAGGCTGAGGCAAGAGAGAGACACGATGCTGAGCTGGCTGTGGCAGCCTGGAGCCCCCTGGGCACCCTGGAGCGGGCACGATCAGAGCCTTCTCCAGCACTGCCCCCTGGCATCACTCACTCTGGTTGCAGAGGAGGCCAGTCCAGCCCGCCGGGCAGTCGCAGCCGCTCTCGTCCGCGGTGCAGGTGGCTCCGTTCTGGCAGTCCTCACACGACAGGCTGCAGTCGGGGCCGAACGTGTGCTCCAGGCAGACTGCAACGAGAGGCACCACGGGTGGAAAACCTTCCCCAGAGCTGCTGCTGCATCATGGAGAGGGGAGGCAGAGGAACCCCACGGCGTGTGGCATCTGTGCTGCCACGCGGGTTCTGCGCACGCTTGGTGAGTCGCGTGGGCACAGTCACCCAGCACACAGGAACCCACCCCGACACGACTGCCACGCCAAGCGTGTCATTTACCACCGTGGAGAAAGGCCCACCAAATTTTTCTGAAAGCGTGTGCTCTCCCCTGGCTTCCATCTCTTCCGCCTCTTCTTCGTAATCGTCGCTGAAGAGCTGAGTAAATTCATCTCGCAGGATTGCGACATGAGGGATCGGGCGGATCACGGGGTGCTGGCCATCCAGAGCTTCCACGGGCTCCTCTAGAGCTAAGGAAGCGGTCACAGGGATGACAAGGTCAGGAAAGAGAGGACCTCTGAGAGGTGAGTCCTAGGGCAGAACCTCTGCAGTGGAAGAGGGACACCAGGGAGGTGTGCGGAGCTGGTGCCTCTGGCTCGGCATAGCTCACACCACTGATCTCTCTCTGTGTTGACACCTCTACACTCTCTGGATCTTGTTCACTCTGTCCAGAATGGGCACTGGGTGACTTTAAAACCTACAGGAGAAGCTTTGATCTCAACCTTGATGGACAGCTCTAGTCCTCAGGTAGCTGAGCTCACACCTCCATGGAGCTGAGCCGCTCCACCTTGGTGAGGCTTCAGATACCATCATTCATTCCTGGCAAACGAAACATCTAACAAAATTAAGCCAAACCTCTCAGCTTGCTTCTCCTCTTGGGAAGAGGGTTTATCAGCCACTGGTTGCCTTCCCTTGCAGGGCCAGCGAGTGGGCACGCTCAGGAGCCACACAGGGCAGCAGAGCCTGCAAAACCAGGGCCAGGCTGGGGCATTTCCCCAGAGGAGGGGGGCATTGAGTGCTCTTTGGGGTCCAGACCTCAGGAAGTCTTTCCATGGAGCAAAGTGATGGTGCTGGGGATCACTGGTTGAAAAGCAGGGTGCTGGCTGCCTCACTAAGCCAGTGAGTTGGGTGATTGGTGGTGGTCCTGGCTCTGCTGGGCTCTGGGGGAGGGGAGGGGGGGACTGTGCTGGGGTGAGTGGGGAGGGGCAGGGAGCTGGCTGCACTTACAGATGCAGCTCCGCCGGTCGTCCTCCAGCTTGTACCCGATCTCGCAGCCGCACTGGAAGGAGCCTGGCTGGTTCTGGCACACGTGTTCACATCCCCCGTTATGTGAGGAGCACTCGTCCACATCTGGAACAGGGAAACAACAGCTGGGAGAAACTGGAAGAAACGCCTGGCTGTCACAACCAGGGCAGCTCCTTGTTCTCTTCATGAAGGGCTCGTGTCAGTCGCTGCCTTGTCTGTACTGGATACAGAGGCTTCTATTTGCCCGTTCTCTCTGGGGTGAAAATGATGGGTCGTGTTGCCTCTGGGGCCAAACAGCTCCTGTGAGTTAGTGGAGTCAGACCTGGACCAACCCTCTTTGGGATCCCCTGACTGGAAGCCCAAAATCCAGCTCAAAAGCCCGGCTGCTCCCCTCACCGTGCTGCAGATGCATCGGGCTTAGAGCAGCCGAGCTGCTGCCACAGCAAGCAGATGGGGGGTTGGGGGACACAAACCAGCTTTGGGGGAGCCCCATCTGTGCATTTCTCACTGTGCCCCGAGGCTGAGGACTGTGGCGTTGCAGGAGTCCATCTAGATGTTTCTGCTTACCCTCGCAGCCGCAGCCGTCCGCGCTGAGCCTGTATCCGGCGTGGCAGGCACACTCGTAGCCCCCGGGGTAGTTGTAACAGTCTTGCTGACAACAGTGAGAACCGCTGTCACACTCATTGACATCTAAATCAAACCCAAAGGGCACTGGATGTTAAGACACACCGAGCTTTGCAGTGATGGTGCTCGTTAAAACTGCTCCATGACGAGTTCTGGGAAGTGCCCACCCATCTGCCTGCCACGCGGCGCTCCTGCCTTCCTCCCGGGAGGAGTGAGCTGGATGCACACTGAGCTTCCCTGCAGTGTGCACCCACCCTGGACCCCAGAGACCCTTCCTAACACAAGTTACCTGCAGTGTTCAGCAGGAGGTTGTGCTTACAGGCTTTGTGTGCCTTCCAACCATGACACCGACCCCTGTTTCCTGATCTGCCCTGTCGCAAATACTGACATGGAGTTCAGAGCCAGGCGAGGTTCCTTCAGACTGACCCAACAAAGTCTGAGGGATGGATTGAGATAGCCTGGAGAAAGCAAAGCTCCCCAGGCTTCACATTCCAAGCCCCTGGTATTTATGGGACTCATTTGTCCACTCTGCAGCAGAACTGCTGCGGTGCCCATGGAGCGGTGGGGTTTGTGAAGCATCCCCCTACCTCCAGAGGAGCTGGAAACAGGGAGGTTTGAACTAGTCTTTGCTGGTTTCATAGGAAAGGAAGTGTTCAAGTGTAAGTGCCTGGCTGCATGGAGACACTGAGCCTCCAGCTGACCTGCAGGAAGGGCACCAGGGTGTCCCACAGCTTTGGACTGTGCAAGTCTGAGCCTCTGCTCCCAGCATGAGCACAGGAGTAACCACAGCCCGACAGCGGTGCAGGAAGAGTCCAGCTACAGCGGGCTGGTTCCTGGCTGGGTTATTTGCTGCAAGGGGCTGAGCAGATATAAAGTGTGTGCCTCGACCTCGCAGCATTCACGGAGCTCCAGGAGTGTTAACAGGTACTGTACAGAGCAGGACAGGGCTGAACTCCACTTGGCTTGCAGCTAGTGACTCAGCACCGTCACTCATCTACTCAAATCACTGCCACTCACTGCAAGATAACAGGTGCCCCTTGAGCATGGGCCCTTCTAGACACCGGGTCACAGGCACTGAGCTGCAGGGTAGCACAATCCCTCAGCTCCTTTCCCATGTATGTGCTTCTGGCCTCTAACCTGCCCGCAGCGTGTACACGTGGTAGCCAACGTGCGGCGATCTCAGCATGGCCTGGGGGGGGTGATGCAGACCCACAAACGTACCTGGCAGCGTAGCTCCCCCCTCCCTGCCTTACCAGTGCACGTCTTCTGGTCCTCCTCAAGCCGGTAGCCAAAGTTACAGGTGCAGACAGGGCCAGAGCTGGTGTGGTGGCACGTGTGGGAGCAGCCCCCGTTGTTGGCTTCACAGCTGTTCACAACCTCCATTTCTATGCCTGGGAAGGGCAGATGGGTTAGGTAGGGCTGGCAGCGTGGGCTGCATGTCCCTGGCAGCGTGGGCTGCATATCCCTGGCAGGGCTGGCCCGTGCCTCCCCGTGGTGCCACGCTTGGGCGAGCACCCACGCAGGCACTTTCCGGTCGAGCCTCTTGCAGGCGCGTTTTTGCCCACGCCGCTCTGCTGAGGGGGAAAGGGATGTGGGAAGATCAAAACCAGTTCAGCACAGAGGCTGCTGCTGGGCTGGGAAGCAATGTATGAAAATAAACTGGTGGATCCTAGGCAACGCCCCGCGAAGCCTCTTTGGGACAGACTTGTGGAGCAGTTCTGGACAACCTCCGAGATGAGCCAGACCAGACAGAACCGCTCCCACTCCTGACAAGCTGCAGTATGTGCTGCCAACCCAAAGCGGGCTCAGCCTTTGTAAGCACAGAGCTGCTGTGATGCCAGCCAGAAATGCAGCAGCAGAGGAGAGCTAATGCCAGAACCCCCCTGATGCCCACAGCTAGAGATGTCCATTATTGGCATGTCAGAAATGGCAGGTGCAGACACCAATAGCAGCCACGTATCTTCTTAGCTTGGCAAACTTCATGTAAACTGGAGTCTAGTCAATTAAGCTTTCTTAAACTAAAAGGGACTCATACCACAGAGCTTTGACTCAGTCCTGAACCTCAGAAAGATAATTTCTGCCTCCAAGAACATTTTTAGACCCAAGGAGAGTGAAAGAGGGGGAGCCTGAGGCTTCCCAATGGACCCGTGCGATTTCAAACCAAAAGCTGCTCCACGGTGGAAGACTATCTGCCAGATTGCACAATGAGAATACAGCCCTTCTGTCTTTCCTTTTCTTATGAGCAAAGAACAACCAGAACAAAAGAAGTGTGCAGGGAGAAACACTTCTCCTACATGAAGGCTGTTTCATTCTAGCAGCTTCTCATCAGCCCGGCTCCTCTCGCTGCCTTTCAAGACCCGTTTACAGTCTGCCAACCCCGCAGACCCCTGCACACTCCTGAGAGCTGCAGCAGCCGCACAGGCAGAGCATCGCTGCCTCCAGTGACACCAGCTGCCAGCACTGGGACTGCCACAGCCATCTGGGAGGGCTGCTGGGACAGCTGGGCTCTGGGCTGTTCCTCCTGACGTGGGCTAGCCGGACGAAGATGCACGGACAGTCTGGCTCACTCCTGCATCACAGTGTTTATTTCTCTTCTCGACGTACACAGATGCGGCTGCTTCACTAGCTCAATCCCTCCTCCCCCTGCAGCTGACTGAACTCATCCAACAAAGTCCCCAAGAGCAGAGCTTGGCCTGTTTTAGAGCCAAACAGCTCCAAATAACTTGCCTAAACCAGCAAAAGTAGCTTTCACGGTGACTATAAAGACCAGACAAAGTTTTTTATCTTAGTGGGAGCGTAAACAGCCCCAAACCGGCTTGTGAAATCCTTAAAGGAGCATGACATTGGCTCAGCCCCCCCAGTCTGCAGAGATCACCTCCTCCAACCCCCCCTGCAGCCCTTCCCCCGTGTGCAGTACTCACGGTAGCACTGCCTGCCGTCGGCCCCCAGCTCGTAGCCCGGCGTACAGGCGCACTTGAAGGAGCCGCGAGTGTTGAGACACTGGTGCGCGCACGCGGCTGCGCCGGTCAGGCATTCGTCCACATCTGCAGGACACGAGGGATCAGTGAGCAGAGCAGGTTGTGCCACACACGGCCCTTCCAGGGGACGGCTGCTCCGGCCTCCAAGTTTTTCATGGGTTCTTGCACCCCAGATTCTTTGCTGGGGTCCAGAGAGAGGCAGTTAAGGGTTCAGAATGACTGTGAGGCTTCCTGGGAAGTCGGATCACGTGAAACTCGAGTGTTGTTCCAGACAACTCGAGCGGGGCTCTTGGACAGATGTCAACTGCTCAGTGAGCACTTTGTGCCACCCCTCCGGAAGGCTTGTGCATCGCTCCGCTAGACTCACCAGCGCTGCCCGTTACTGAGGTGGAGCACACCCCCACCCCATGAGACACAGCTGCTTCTGTCAAGGGGGGTTCTTACCTTCACAGCCCTTATTGTCAGGCGCCAGCTGGTAGCCAGGGTGACACTCGCAGCGGGCTGATCCGCGGTGGTTGTGGCACCGGTGTGCGCAGCCCCCGTTCCTGTCGGCGCAGGGGTTCCTCACTGCAGCCAAAGCAGAGGAGGCTTCTCTCACACCAGCCCTAGCTCAGATCAGCATGATGGGGAAGGAGCTGTGCCTAGAGAGCAGCCCGCAGCGGGGAAAGGCCACTCTTCACCGGGCAGGGAATCTCCGCTACCGTTTGCTGCTCTGGGCAGGCAGGAGGATTTACACGGTGCGAGATCCCACCAAAGGCAGGCACTGATCTGAGTGAGACCTTTCCAGCAGAAGCTTGGCACAGGCATGTCCCTCCACAGCGACCAGTATGAGGCAAATTTATTCCAAGGGCTCCTGGCAAGAGGTATGCCAATCTCTGACCTGCTCCAGGACCTGGACAGATGCTATGAAACCCTATTAAAACCTGCTGCGTTTTTAATAACCCCGTTCCCTTTCCCTTGGCAACTTCTCAGCCAGAGACTTCTCCTGTTTCCTCAATGCCAGCTGCTACACACAGGGAGATTAAACTTCTCCTGTTGCACATCCCCTCCAGCCTCTCTCCCTCCTGCAGCCGGGAGCAGGTCAGCCAGAAAGCTGTCTGCAAGCAGAGGGAGACAATCCCATCCCGCTGTGATGTGCAGGTTGTGCCTTCCTACGATTTCATTTCTGTTGGCAACAGTCCTCCAGCTCTCCCCTGCCTTTCAGAAGAGGTTGGAAAAGACCTTTAAGATCACAGAGTCCAACCATCCCTGTCCTCTCCTGACCCATCTCCCTGAGCACCTCATCTCCCGGCTGGTCAATACACCCAGAGGTGAGGACTCCACACCCTACCTGGGAGGCCTGTCCCACACCCCCACAACTCTTTGAGGGAAGAATTTCTCCTGACATCTCATCTGAACCTGCCCTAGTGCAGCTTGAGGCCATTCCCCTTGTCCTGTCCCCTGTCNAGGACCTCCATGCCCTTCTTAGAGTGAGGGACCCAGAGCTGACCACAGCACTCGAGCTGCAGCCCCACCAGTGCTGAGCACAGGGGAAGAAGCCGCAGAATATGCCCATGACAATGTAACACACAGAGTTTGCACTGGAGAGGACCCCCCCACTATGGTCCATCTGACTTCAGAGCGTGCCAGCGGGTGCTCCCCATCCCCCTGACTCCCAGCTCCCCAGGAGCAAAAGGCCACCGCGATGCTCTGCCTCCCTGTCCCCTGTGCCCGCGGGGGGACTCACGGATGCAGCGTTTGCCGTCCTCCCGCAGCTGGTGGTGGCGCCGGCACTGGCAGCGGTGCTGTGTCAGTGTCACCTGCACGCAGTCGTGCTCGCAGCCGCCGTTGTTCAGGGCACACGAGTTCACAGCTGTGGGGGAAAGGGACAGAAAGGGACAGCAGCTGGAGGGGTCTCCTGCACAGAACCAGGGCAGATGGCGCACGGGGAGCGCTGTTAGCAAGGATTTAAGACCCGCACAGCCCCCCCGGTGCTAAAGAGAGTTCACAGCAAGTTTTGGCAGCGTGCTCAGGGTGAGCTGCTCCTGACAACTCTGCAAGCAGCCCAGCACGCTGCCCAGTGGGCTGTGGGCAGACCCCCATCTCGAGGAGAGGGAACTTTTTGCCTCCAAAGTGTCAGGTAGCAGCTTATACCTACTCCCTCCTGCGATAAGAGCCGGTGAGACCGTGATGCAGGGTCTGGGCTAGGTCCTCCGGATCACCCCAGGACGGCAGGGGAGAGGAGGGGACAGCCAGCCCCCCTTCCCAGCAGCATCCATCCCCTCCGAGGGGTGCCCATGTGCTCAGTCAGGCTTCCCTGTGCTGCCTTTGGGCTGAAATCCTCCTGACTTTGTTCAAAGACAACATCACAGCCAGCCCGGCTGAATTACAGCTCAGAGCGCTGCACTCAGCTGCGCTCAGGTTTCCTTGCAACCAAAGGATATGGAAATCTATGGAAATCTACGGAAATCTATGGAAATCAGCAATTCCCAGAGGCACCATCAGGCAACATTTAAGGAAAAGCATTTTGGGACACATCCTGCCTGTCCACGCTTCCATCGGAGGAGTCGACTCCCGGCTCAGAGCCCAGACGAGGAGATTCCCGCGTGGAATCAGGTCGCCAGTGCTTGTCTGCGCCGCGAGGGAGATGCTGTAAGCAACGGAGTCAGAGCTCACGGGGATGGGCTGGCAGGAGTCAGACTTCATCCACTGCGCTGGCGGGACTGGGAATTGCGATTCCCGACTGGTGTCCTGGCCGCGGCCGCGCTGTGTGGCCTTGCGCAAGGCGCTGTCCTGCCCAAAGGATTTCAAGCAGTCTGAAAACAGGCGGGTTTTGCCTGGGCTACGGCAGAAAACATCTTGTGACAGAGCACGTGGATGATTTTCTCTTTACAAGCTTATTATTGTTAATCACCCTTAAAATAGCCATTGTTTTTTTTTCTTCCCCCCTGTCTCTGGTCTTATAACCTGGGGCTTCTCTGCAGGATAAGCAACACAAGCATCAGGTTTATCTGGAGATGTGCCTGCATATTGCCTTGCAGCCACCTGGGACCAGTGACCTCGCTGTACCCAGGAGAAATCTGACCTAGAAAGCAAAGTAAGGAAGGATGTTTTGGGGAGGGGTCCCCAGGCTCTGGTAGAGCCACCCTGAGGGACTCTGATGTCTCCAAAGTGAGGGAAGGCTCCTCTTGGAGCGGTGCATGTCCCCTGGGCTTGCCTGCCCGCTCCCTGCCCAGTGGGCATCTCAGCCTGCCCCAAAGAGAGGTGTCACTTACAGGCTTGGGGAACCACCTTCCAGTTCTGTTCCTCCTCCTGGGAGACAGGAACGTGCATGAAACACACATCGCGCTGCGCGTCAAACCGCGTGGGTGCGACACGGCTGAAACCCGTCTGCAGCCCGGGTTGGGAAGCCAGACCTGGCTTCCAGGAGCAGCACAGGACGGGGACTTGTGGTCTCACGCGCTCCTGACGCATTTTTCTAACTCCAGAATAAAACTCATGTGCCGACTCTGAGGAATCTTGTGAGAAAGCTAAAAATATCTCTAATGGAAACCATCTCTCCACAAACCAACACTTCAGGTAATCCCGGCGCCGTCAGCAACCTCCGTGGATTTGCCAGGCAGGCGAGCCTGGGAAGCATGTGCTAGGAAAAGGCTCTGCTTCAACGAGGGCTCAGAGTCCCAAGGGAAGGTGGCTCTGCCTGACACATGTGCCCAGGGAACTGTGGAGTGGGCAGGCTGCAGGCAGTGCAATCGGTGGGTGCCCAGCGCTGCCCAAGTATGCCAAAGAGGGGGTTCTGCAAAGTCCTGGAAGCCAATTCATTAAGCCTTGCTCATAGGTTAGTGAAAAAAAAATATCTGGCATGGGAGGAAAACAAAAGGCACAACTCTGTTTTATTTTTATTTCTGCAGATAGTTCTTCTGCAGAAATGGTGTCGTGACTCAGCTGAGGAGCTCTCTGGTTTCAAACTTTCAAAAAGCTGACTTCCCGTTGCATGCCTCTAATTAACTAAACAACACTTGGGGGAATAAAAGTGACTTAATAGGGTAGAAGCCTTGCCATGCACAACATATGGCTGGAGCAAGAACTATCAGTTTATGTTAGTTGTGCTGACATTGTTTCCTTTAGTCCATTTGGAAGGAAACAACAGAAATACTCAACGTTCCTGAAAAGTTACGGGTCAGAGTTACAGTGCTCAAGCTTTAGCAGAGATGGGTGGTCATTTTAAAATATTCTGATATATTAAAGTGTTTAATAACATCCATTCAAAGACATCTATAAATAATGGGCTTGTTCTCTGTGGAGTGTTTTAATACAAAAAAAAAGGCAAGCCATGGTAGTGCTTGCCAGAGCATTCCTTCATCCGGGAAAGTACCGCGCCAACGTTTAACAAGCCAGCGCAACTTACGTCCACAATAACCTCCCAGTATGCAGCTATCTGTACAAACCTCCAGTCTAAATAGCTGCCCCCTTTGCAGACCTCGAAAGGACAACTTTTCAGTGTGGGGAAAAATTCCAGGTTCTCTTTCATCCCCCAAAAGTCAAGCAGACACAGATCCCGTCAGGTTGGGTACAACAGATTAGCAAAAGGATTAGTTCTATGTAGAAGACAGAGGTGTCTCAGGGGTGCTCTGAGGCACCCAACACCCAACACCCCACAGTAGGTGTGTGAGGATGGAGTGGCAAAGCCCTTCCTTGAAAGGCTGAGGAACCTCCAGACACTACACACACAGCACCCCTTGGCCACCGCAAGCAGCCCGAGAAGGGCAAACTCACCGGCTGAACATACGCACGATCCCGGTCCGGCGAGTCTTCCTTGGCCAAGGGGCAACCGAGTCCCAGAGCCACTTTCCCCAGATCTTACCCATCAGATTAGGTGTTGTAATGGATGAACTCCAGAGGCACCTTCCAACCCCATCCCTCTGGGATTAACTGACACCATTTGCAGACCACTAAGACAACATAAAGGTGAAGCAGTGAGAGCACAGGGCTCTTGCAGAGCATCTTCCTTCCTCTGGTGTCTCTCTGAGCAGCTGGTTTGCATATTGCACTCATCAACACCAATAACAAGGGGTGCTCAATCAGCACCAGGGGTTTGCTAAGGTACAAGCTAATTTAATTAAAGAATCAGGAATAACAAGACAAATTCAACATGCTACTTTGGGTGCCTTTGTCAAAGCAAGGGCCTTCTAATTCTGGGTCTCCTTAGCTGGCTTCTCGCAGAGTAACAGCCAGCAGAGCTCATTGCTGGCCTTGTTTTAATTACAGCGGGGTTTTTTTCTGTTTACAGAACCACTCTAAAAATATTTCCATTCCCAGATGCTTTTCCTAGCTTAACATTTCTCTGACAGCGTTGCCAAATCCAGTGTCATCTTGTACATCACACATATTTTTGTAATTAAAGCTCAGACAGATTTTCCACAGATGATATTTCATTGTCTACACGAGGGACCTTACTTCCATCCCCCCTGTCTGAAGGGTGCAGTGTTGCTGCAGGAGGCAAACTCCTACAGTCAGACCTTCTCGGGCCCAGGTAACGGATTAAAAGGGTGAAAAGGATGCTCTTACTCCTGGTTGCATGTGGGAAGTGGGTCTAGGAACCTTCAGATCCATGTAACGTGCCATGGGAAGCAGCGAGCCAATACTTCAAATGGAAGTGTAGCAACTGTGACTGGAACGGAACACGACATTCCCTTTCACAGCACCACACGTAGCCATCGAGTCTGAGAAACACTGGAGAACCACCACATCATCTGCCCCTAGAAGAGCACAAATCTCCTGAAATGTGGGAGTGCCAAGGATGCAAATTAAAAACCTTGGGAAGAGCGTATGGCCCGGCACCCTCTGCGAGCGTAGCTCAAGCCCACGCAAACCTTTACAGCTCCATTCCCCGTATAAATTGCTGCTATATTTGAGATTCCTTCATTTGAAGTAGTCCTAATATAAATAGGGATACATCATGTAATCCCCAACTGATTTACTCTAACCTCAGATGATTTCCAGACCATGGTGTGTGCTAATGCAGACCATCTCTCCAGCCTGCAGGCCAACAAAAGCAACTGGCTCGGGTGAAATTCCTTGCCTTGGACTGGAGTCCATCCCTCTGCTGAAGCAGTGGAGAAGGATCTGAAGATGTCAGCTTCCTCCTCCTGCCCATGTGGTTCTGATAAAGGATGAGGTGATTTCAGGACGTCCAAGTACTCTCTTTGTTCTCTTTCACTTTCAGTAGAGATGTCAGCTCTCTCCCCTCTGTAAAACCCTCTGTGATTTGCTATACTTGAGCAACAAAGATGCATTAAAAGAACCTTGCTCAGCTGACCTGATGAGACACAGAACAGGACAGGGGGAGGTGGCTTTACACCAATTTTTGTGCTCTTCTGGATCTCAGAGCAAGTGATCCCCAGAGAGCTGCCTCGGTCTCTCTGGTCACACAGCGCCCCAGAGATGCAGCCCATGGTGAGCTCCTGACAGCCCGGCTTCCTCACAGCCTCAAGCTGAGTGCTTGGCCTTGGCCATGAGCTTTTCTTCCTCTCCTTGGAGCCCCTCGCTCCCATGGTGACTGATGGGGGCAAGATAGCACTAGCCAAGGGAGGGATCCCACAGCATGAGTGCGAGGGGTCACTGGGAGTCTGCTGTCATCGACTGCCCGTGGTTCTGCAGGCACCTCAGAGACCTATGGATCCCCTCCTGGCCTGCACACAGCCAGGCTCCAGCGATGCTCCAAAAGGTATCAAGACCCAGGAAGGAAAAACCTTTTAGAGGCAAAAGGTTTCTTCCAGTCCTACAAACCACAAGCACTTATCTAAACACTTAATTAAAGCTATTTATGTGGAACTGCACCACACTTCATAAGGAACTGCTTTTAAAGGTGCTAAGTAACCTCTGATTTATCTCTGCATCGCGCCTCCCTTCATCATCTGCAACACTAAGCACAAGGGTGCAAACAGCTGCCAAGGGTGAGAAGCCATCAAAGGAAGTAGATGAAGATTTTAAGGTCTTTCCAGCTCTTGGACATCCCCAGAAGCAAAGCCTTTGCCTTTCCATCACAAGCACGCAACAGCAGTTCAGCCAGCGGGTGGGAGAGGGGGGATCACCCCGCGTCCCCCCGGGGAGCCAAGCTCCTCCCCAGCCCCGTGCAGGGGTGAAGATCCCCATGGGGGAAGG
The DNA here is from genome assembly GCA_013399135.1 of Heliornis fulica. NCBI lineage: Eukaryota > Metazoa > Chordata > Aves > Gruiformes > Heliornithidae > Heliornis > Heliornis fulica. The sequence goes on from VXBZ01006777.1 coordinate 337,171, forward strand.
CTGCAGGCACTGCTGCTCGTTAGCTGAAGCCTTTGTGGGGTTTGTGGTGATAGGAAAACATTTAAAGAATTAGAGTTGTGGTTTTACAGCCCTTAACTAGAAACTTCACGGCAAAAGCCTTTTTCTGCCTCCAGAATGCTTCCTGGCCCGCACTGCTGCTCACTGGGGCTGCCAGCAGCGTCCTGAAGCTGATCCCCATGGCTGGCCCAGCTCTAAGCTGCAAACCTCCCCACAGCCCTGGCTCACATCTCCCACTTCCCTGCCTTGACGGGCTCCGGAGCAGAGCGGGATGGATGGGACAGTCTCACTGCCTCCAGCTCTCTCCGTTCCTTCTTGACTCCTTTTTTTTTCCCGTTCCAGCAGCACTGACTCTTACCTACCAGCAGAATTACATGCTATCCCATCTTGCAGGGAAACACAGCCTTTACCACCATACCCATACCCTATTGACCATGCAAGGAGAAAAAATAAGTCCTGGCCTGAAAGGTCACAGGAGCGAGGAAAGGTGCCTCAGGACTTCCTGAGCAAAACCCAGCACCTCTCACTGCCACCAGCCCGAGAATCATAGAATCATAGAATTTTTAAGGCTGGAAATGACCCCTAAGATCATCCAGTCCAACCATTAACCCACCGCCACCAAGTCCACCCTTAGACCATGTCCTCAAGCACTGCATCTCCCCGTCTGTTAAACACCTCAAGAGATGGGGACTCAACCACCTCCCTGGGCAGCCTGTCCCAATGCTTGAGGACTCTCAAAAAAGCAGCTGCCAGGCACTGCAAGGTCTCAGTCCCCTCGGCACGAGGTAACTTCCCAAAGACACTCCTGAAACACGGCGATGGGAGTGTGAAGAGGGGGTGCTGAGTGCTGCCGCCATCGCTGCCTGGTAACTCCCCGGTAACTCACGGCAAGAATTCCGCCTCAATAAAACTGTGTGACTTCCAAGATCGAGTCGGAGCAAAGCCTCTGACTTTGCAGCATAAATATTTATGTAGACTGAGCACCAAAGGAAAGAGCCACTTGCATGTACTTGTGAGAGCAGCACAGAGCGCCAGCATGCTCAAGGGATTACTATGAAGTGACACGTGGAAAAGCCACCGGCTGCACTGTCCACCCCTGACGGGCTCGTGGACTCACCGCCCGGCAGCGAAGAGCAGTCAGCATCCCACCACAACACCCTGAGAACATCCCCTCAGAGGCCTCCCAGATGTGGCTTCGTCATGGGGTGGGCTTGTTGCGAAGGCACACAGAGCCTGTCTTCACACAGACGGGTGTCATGTGAACAACGAGCACGTCCCGCCAGCTGCTGTGCTGTGGCTGCTGCCAGCAGACACGGGGAAGGCAGCTCCTGGGCTCCGGCACCAAGAGCCACCCAGAGAATCCACAGGGACACAAAGCCCTTCTCTGAGGAATGAGCATTGAGTGGAGTAGTTGTGGTACCTGGGTGCCCATGGCACAGGGCACCCTCTGCCCACAGGTGTGGGGAGGGCAACCAGAGACCCCACAGTGAGGTAACAGCCAGGTCTGGGCTCTCTTCTCTTCTCTTCTCTTCTCTTCTCTTCTCTTCTCTTCTCTTCTCTTCTCTTCTCTTCTCTTCTCTTCTCTTCTCTTCTCTTCTCTTCTCTTCTCTTCTCTTCTCTTCCTCTTCCTCTTCCTCTTCCTCTTCCTCTTCCTCTTCTCTTCTCCAAGAAAAATGAGTTTCCTCCCACCCCCCTGCACAACTGGCTTAATAGGTTAGTAAAGAGCTCTGAGGAAGGCGTGATGTATGTACACACACACATGCTTCTGTCACGAAGGTGTGAAGAACAAAAGCCACCAGTCCTGAAGCCAGAAAGCCAGATCTTTCAGTCTGCTCTGGTGTTAGTTTAGGAACAGCACCAGGCAATGATGCAGCGAGGGTTTTCACTCACCCTGCCTGGTCTGCACCCACTTTCCTGAGTACTTTGAGCATCCCTGGGGTCCAGGCACAACTGAACTGACGGGTCCCACCAGCTCCCCTCCCCAGAGGGTCCAGAACTGGCTCAGTAGTATATATAGAGACCCCTTAATCCTGGCAGATGAATTCCAACCCTGTGCACATTATGGTGAGTTCTTGCTCAGGAGTTTGATGCAAAGCAGGTTTGCAGCACTGGGCACAAGCAGCACGGAGCAGAGATGCCCTGCCTGCCCGGATCCCGGCAGCGACACTCTGCCCATCACAGCCACACCAGCAGGTGAGCCTGAAGAATGAAAGCAAAGGGTGGAAATGGCTCTGAAACACATGATTCCTCCCCATCCTGAACCCCTTCGTGCTTCAGAAAAGCTTTCACCTTCTGGGGCTGACCCTGCTGAGGAGAGGAGAGCTTCTCCACGCCTGGCTTGGGATTTGTTCCCTGAGGCAGAGGCAGCCACATCACTCGACACCACAAAATAGAGAACTACATGTCACAGGCAGTTATTAGATGACAGAGCACATGCACACATGTGACATGCCAGCAGCAGCAATGCCCACACATGGACACAAGCTGCATGCTAGAGCAGCAGGCTGGGAACAACTGGCTTCTCCCTTCGCTTGGGAACCTTTTCCTTTGGGATTTTTCCATTGAAACACGGGGTGCTCGGTGAGCTGGCATCAAGCGTACATCTCGCTGCTCTTGTCAGAGTATTGTTAGATACTGGGGCAGTTGTGGAGAGCTGTGTGGTCTGTGCTGCTCTGGGCATGGTGAGTACCAACTTCCTTAGATGGCTTCTGTCCTGCTCACGGCACCGTTCCCAGCCGGAGCACGCTGGCCCCCACAGTCATTTTTAGCAAAGTTTGGAACGCGACCGTTTGCTGAGAAAAACCAGCGAATGGCCTCTGTAACACCATAACCCGGGAATTCTTTCCACTTGTATGAAAATACCCCTCAAAAAAATGGAAAAATGTGTCAAATAAAGCCTTGAGGGAGAAGTGGTTTAACAAAAACAACAGCAGATGCTGGAAGGCAGACTCCCTCCAAGCTCCATGCCAGGGTCTCAGAGCCTCTAGCTTGAAGCAGGCAGACAACAGTATTTCAAGAAATTGGCCCAGAAATCAAGTGCAAGCCAGACCTGGCATCGAAATCGTAATGTCTGGGCACACGCCATCCAAGTGGATGCATGACCAACATCCCAGGGAAGAAGGTTTTGAGATCATTATGGCCATAGCTCCACAGGCAACCAAGCTTATTTCCACTTGTGCTACCCCAGCACCAGGGAAACAGTCAGGATAAAAACAAAGACTGACTTGAGCCTTTTCATAACCTCGCTGGTGTGTTAGCCCTGAAAATGCCAGATCCCATACAAGGCACACTGAGTTACTTCTGAACCCAACAAAACTAAGGAACTGCAAAAGAAGCCAAAATTGTATGTGCACACTGAAGAACAGCAAATGCCACGAACCCAGTAACAGAAACATGTTAGGGAAGGCTGCCAGGATCCCGAGAAACAAAGAAACAGGCACCCAACACCATCATCTCCAACCCATGTGGAGGATGGATGTGGGTGGATAAGCCAATGTCCATGTTTTGTGTACAATGCTGTGAAAGAACAGGTAGGAAAAGGGCTATGAGGGATGAGAGAGTCCCAAGACATTTAAACCTACGACTTACCGATGCAGGTCCTGCCATCCGTGTGCAGGCGAAAGCCTGGCTTGCACTCACAGTAGTAAGATCCAAGGGTGTTCACACACCCGTGCTGGCAGCCCCCGTTGAGGACCTGGCACTCGTCAACATCTGAGAAAGAAAAGGGAAGAGGGAAATAAAACAGTTCAGGGAGGTGTGTCTGAAGTCAGGGTTATCTATCCTTGGTTCACAGACTTCAGATTTGATGAACACAAAAGGAAGGAGATTGCCATTTCATTATGTTGAATCAGTCAAGCTACTTCAAGGACAAGCATGCAACCAGGAAACATGGAAACATCTGATTTGTTAATCTGCATAAAACATCCTTCATCTTCTTCACCTCGCAGCAGTTGCTTTTCCCATTGGCTCCAACAAAATCATTAAAATTTTACACTTCCTGACGCTTTATGTGTTGAAAATACATCGATCTGTTACTTACACGGATGGTGCAAGCAAACACCTCACACTACAGACCCAAGGGAGGGGGAGTGACACACAGCAGCGAAGTTGTAAGTGCCGCAGTGGCAGATGCTCTCATCCAGCCAAGCCAACCTCATCCTCCCACCACACAGAATCTGGCTTCCACCAAGCTCAGACAGGTGCTTTACTGTCCTGCTTCCCATCTCACTACCCTGCAAAGCACTTAACACGTTTCACACCACTTACACCGGGAGCTCACTTGACCTGATGCTGAATTGTGGTAAAATCTGGGGCCCACAGTGACAAGATACACTCAGAATAGCTACACAGCATGGAGACAGGAATTAACAGGTCCCCAGCCCTCTCCCAGCTCCACAGCAAGCCCAGGGGAACCCAGGCAACCAGAGCTGCACTTGGCCAGTAAAACTGCGCATGTCCATGTCTATCAGTAAAACTACAGCCCTCGAACAAAAGGCAGTCTCTGAGCCAGAAAGTTCTTCTGCCAAGTGCTGAGCAGCCTTTCAGGGGCTGGAATGGGAGCTAGCCCATGAGCTCCTGCTAAAAAGCTCCTGGTACATGTAATTATCCAAGGTTCAAGCCCAGGGAAGCAGATGGCAGTGTGTTACAGAAAGGGAGGTTCATCCCTGTTTCAGACCTTCCATTGCCTTTGAGCACTGGGAGTGACTTCCAGGGAAACATTTGGAGCAGCCAGCTACAAGGTGCAAACTGAGATGTGCACCAGAAGCTTGTCACAGGAAATTTCAAGTTTCTGAGACGTGAGACTCCTTCAATTGGCCATAATTAGACACAAGAGATGTCGGGTGGTCCTTGAGTGTCCCTGCCGTTAGTGTGTGCCGACGCCTGCAGCTGTGCTGTGCCTTCAGCCTGGAAAGGAACCAGACCATGTTCATGCCGACAGCAAAACAGCCAACCAGTGATTCCTTCTTCCATGGAGAGGAAAGCTCCATAGCTTCAGGTCCACTGGCATTTCAGCTCTCTTTCTGCAGCATTTTACTAGGATGCCTTCAGCACACACAACTATTTCCCTCTGGCACGGCCAAGCAGCGGGACGATACAGAGCCGAGCCAAAGAACCAGCACTGTTTCATCAATGACTGTTACTAATGAGATAAAGAAACATTTCCTCAATGAATCACAGCAGGGTGTTGCCCCAGACTCTGTCTTTGCAAGCCAGCGGTGCAGAAACCTGCCGGAGCCTCACCCTTGCACCGTGCCCCCAACCCGCTGCCCTGCCCGGAGCTTCACTTGCTCCCAGGGTTTGCTCCCATCTGACAGCAGCTCAAAAACCACAGGAAAAGGAATAACACAACCTGGGCTGGTGCTGGTGGAAAATTTTACATCATTTAGGTTAATTTTACTGTAATCAGATTAATTGCCAAAAAAATCGCCTGGCGGCAAAGCAAATGAGTCAGGGAAGAGAGGTGGGAAGGGGGACGCTTGTTTGTTTCTGAGCTACACACTGGTAACAAAAGCAGGTTTTTTTCCCCAGAATACTGTTAATTTAAAGACTTCTTGCTGCTTTGGAAGTCCACACCTCAGGGTCAGAGCACAGGGAAATGGGCCTCTGCCCTTCCATCCTCCCAATGTCCAGTGCACCCACACCCTCAGCTCTGCGACGGCCGCGTCGCGCTCCTTCCACAGAGCTCCCACTGTAGCTCTAAGTCCTCATTAACCTGCAGGTTTTGATGTTTTCTCCAAGATACTTAATTTTTTAAGAAAGGAAGTTGAAAATTTCTGAGCTTTAAGGGATCCTCTGCAAAGAGTGACCTCAATCCAAACCAGCTTCTCAGGGAGAGGAAGAGTGCTGTGCCATGAATCCGACGCCCACTGAACCGACCCAGCTCAACCCGAACTGCCTTCCTCTGCCTCTTCCTCTCCAGAGACAGGACACACTTCAGACTTTGCAGTTCTGCCAGTTTTCCTTTCTTTAACATCTCTGTGGGCAGAATTAGCTATTAACGTGCAGAATTGGCTCGATTCACCCAGAGGTCTGCCAGTCTGAGACGCGCAGCGAAATCTGGCCGACGCATTGAGCCCCCGAGCACAGCACGCAGTAAAGGGCTTGGTTCGTGCAGAAGGGTAAGCACAGGGAAATGTGTTCCAGAGAGGAGGGATGGTGTCTCTAGGAAACACTGGATGCTCAAGGAGAAGTAAAAAAATAATACAAAACTGTTTGATAAATGAATAAACAGTTACCGTGGATTATTAGGGTTATTATTATTGCTCCCAGAAAGCAGAAATGCTTTCCTTAAGGAAAGCTGCTCTGTAATTTTCTGGAAGATCAATTTTTCCATTGGAAAATGCTGGTGAAAAACAATCACTGCTCTTTTTTTTTTTTTCAAAGCAACACTGAAATTTCTATTCTGCAGGAAACATTAAGCTTTCGTTTCGATGGGGACCAGTGTTTTCTATTTTGAATTTGGTCAATAACAGGAAAACTGGGGTTTGGGAAGCTTTTCTATAGAATAGAATTTTTGGACTGAACTTAAATGACTATTCCACTGCTCCCTGCAACTCTGGTCTGAAACCACAAGGAAGTTACTGTCCAAAAACTTAGTGATGTGTTGAATAAACTTCTTGCTATCACCCCATTACTCACACTCAGTAATTATACATTTCCCCTCTAAATGTCTCCTCTTCTCTCTTGGTATTTTTCACCCTCTAAATCTCTGAGATTGCCGAGGGCTGTCCCCAGTGCAGACCCTCCCATCCCATCCCATCCCATCCCATCCCATCCCATCCCATCCCATCCCATCCCAGGGAGTGGCCAGTCCCTTCTCATGCTCTGGCTGCAGAGGAGCCCATCACCTTCACCACACACACTGTCCACAGAACCCACCAGATCCTTTTTTTCCTTCTGGAGCCTCAGTTACCTCCTCCTGCACCAACAGAGAGATTTTTGGTTGTGTGCTACACACCCAAAGTAAAACCTCCCACCCTTTGTGCCACGACAGCAGGGCAGCAGAGGTGCCATCCCCCAAGAAACCTCAGGTTTGTGAATTTGGAAATAACTGTGCAATTTACCCAAACAAATTCATGCCCTGGCACGAGTGCAGAGAGAAGCAGCAGCAGCTCCTGGGAAGATGCTCTACCTTCCACCTGGCGCTCTGATGGGGAGGTCACATTTTTCTGCTGGGGACCAGCAGTGGTGGCAGCAGCTCTGACCTGCCCAGGCGTGCATGGGGCTTGCCAGTGAACCATTTGCCCAGGAAGAACACAGACCTTGCAGCAGCAGGGTCTGGACACAGCATCCCTGCAAAGGGACACGCTGCCTTCGGTGCACATCTTGGCAGTACAAAGACCCAAAAGTCTACGTGAAGCTTTGCAAGATGCGGTTTGTGGCATGCTGAGGTTATTTTCCTTTGGAGAGCTGACAAAATCTGGTTGAAATTAAGATGCCAAAGAAAAAAATTAGCAGCATACAGGCTTCTCTTCCAGGGAGGGTAACTGACACTGAGCAGCCCAGAGCCACGCTCGGATGGCACAGGCCAACCCCACGTTTTGGGGGGGTATCTGCCATGCTGGCACAGGTAGGGCAGCAGGTACCAGCTGGAGCCCACCAAGGCTGACACAGAAACCAAACACAGCAAGAGCCTGGGAGTCGACTTGGCTTATTGGGTAAAGAAACTCCCTGCTGGAAACCTGCAGGAACGTGGAGTTCAGGTCATGGATATGGGGGTCATCTGAGAAACAGCTGATGCTCCCATCAGCCCCTTCCCTGAGCAGAAACAATCCACCAGACACCGTCTACCTGGCCCATCAGGGGTAAAGCTGTAATCTAATGTAGGGAAGACAAACACCAGACCCAAAAGAGAGGAGGGTGCAAGGAGATGGCTGTGGCTAAGTGCACTGCCTGGCCACACACAGGTCCTGCAGGAAGAAATACCATGATTTATCTCAAACAAGAGCTCCAAGTCAGAGGAAAAGAAGTGGCAACCACAGCTCTGCAAGTTACTAAATATTTGGTATAGAGACAATTTATCTCCTCTGAAAGGCTGAGGAGGAGGAGATGGATCCCAGCTGGAAGTAGAAGATACGTTGCTGAGGTTCACTCTCTGCCTAAACAGCAGTGCCAGGCTTTAATCCCTGTGGCAATTAGCCTGGATTGCCTAACAGGGCTGCAGGGAAAAGCTTAATTAAAATCCATCAAGATGAGCATGTGTGGGATTTAGCAACTTTATCTTTCCAGTACCAGTTTGTTGAGGCTAATTCAGCGATTTTAAGAAACTAAGAGACTGGAAGGAGATGAACCAGGAGAGAGGCAAGCTGGATGATGGGAGATGGATGGATGGATGGATGGATGGATGGATGGATGGATGGATGGATGGATGGATGTCTAAATCTGACCACCCCTGGGTAGAGCCCACGACTGCCCTGCTCTACAAACACAGATTGGTGCCAGGATGTGTTAGAAAGAAAACCCCAAGGCATTGCTTCATCTCTTGCCTGTATTGCACAGCCCCTGGCAGGAATGCCCTGGAGACATCAGAGGCCCTGTTATCCATGTTTCCCTGGTAGCCCATGCAGACAGGACTCAGCAAAGTCCTCCAGGGCCAGGAAGAGCAGGAGAGGAGGATGCCTTATGACCTCTCTGCTAGCTCAATAGTCCTCCCTTCCTCCAGGATGAGGAAGTTGGTACCTGTCTCAGGCTGGTCCTGCCTTCAAACCCAAATGAGGAGAGAAAGAAGGTCCTTTTGGGTGGTAAAAATGTCTCCACGTCCTCAGTTTTCCTCAGGCTGACATTCCTCCCACTGCAGCTTCTCCTAGACAGCCAGGAGAAGCCCATAGCTTTCCCACGCTACCCATGCCATCCTCAGCAGCAGAAGTTTCCAAAGGCACTTGGGGAGCAGATGCACTGATTTTACATCAATCTGATGAAGTGAACATGTATCAGGGAGCTACATTGCCTCAGTCACTTTGTCCTCAGCTCACCTTTTTTTGCCTTCAAGGGCAGCAGCTGGGAGAGTCGCCCAGCTCTCATTTGGGCTCACATTTCTGTCTTGGATGGTGCTGATAATTAGCTATTACTCAGAGAGGAGCGGAGGTGCACGTAACAACAAGCAGGCAGCCTGCTCTGGACTTGCTGCTGCACTCACCCTCTCCAACCTTCTCTTCTAGGTTTGCTTCACCCCAGCTCTTGGTGCAGGGTGTCATTTTGGAGGAGTGATGTACCTGTGCAGATGCCAGGCTGGTCCCCACGCCGTGCTCGGGAAGGTAACCACAGAGAGGCAATGCACTCACAGACCTGATGGCAGGTGCTGCTTTCTGACCCACTTCTGAGAATCACAGAGAGAATACCATCAAGAGAACATCAGCCTTGCAGACTGACAGATGCTTCATGCAGAAGTTGGGACAATGGGGGGGGTGTCCAGCTACCTGTCCCCGGAGCTGAGATAAGCAGAGTTGGCATCAGGTGAACTATGAGATGGGGAAGGAGAAGCAGGAAGATTCTATCCAGGCATGAAGCTGGATCTTGGGAGCTCGACGTGGAGAAGCTGTATGAGCCAACATAGTTGAATGGAGACAGCACAAGTGATGTGAGTTTGAGACAAAGATCTGATCTATAAATAACAAAAGACCAGTCACCCCATTTCCAGAGGTCTGGCACATCTCGAGAACACACTGATATCACTTTAACATCAACTGCTTGGGGCATTTATTTGTTAGGATTATCTCATCATGAGATAATGCATTCCTTGATGCCTACATTACTCCTAAGCATCCAAAGTCTGTCGTGAACTCCACACATCCTTCACTATTTCCTAAATCTTCAGGGAACCTCGAACTTTATGTGCTGCTAAGGCAGCTGCACACGCAAAGAGGAAGAGGCAGGTGTGTGTGTGCAAGTACTCACAGAACTTATTCCTGGCTCTACGTCCCCAACTACCATCAGACATAAGCCAGTGCATGTAACTATTCAAAAAAATAAATAGCCAGAAAGGGATTTATTGCCTCATTGCTGTGCCTGACCCAGTGTGGAAGAAAAACCCAGTAAATCTACCAATGACAGGGAAGAACTGGTATTTTTCTCCTTAGTTACTGGGAACATGGAAGTTTACCCTCTGGTATGCTGGAATCTCCATCTATTAGCAGACACCATCTATTGCTGCTTCTGACTTTGTGGAGGGGTGATAAAATCCTGGGTTGCCACTGGCAGAAGGTGCTGCACGTGTGCAACAGGAGCACAGAGACCCTCCATCCCCTCCACCTGCTCGACGGGAAACAGGCTGGCCAAGCGCGATCCGCAAAGCGACAGGTTTGTGACACCCATGCTGGGAATGTCCTCTCTAACAAGCAGGACAGTGCAGAGAGGTGACATGCAGCAATTCCAACTGCACAGACCACCTACAGCCCACACACCCCCAGCTCCGGTCAGCGGTGCCGGAGGATTCCCCTTACGCACGAAACGACGCTGAGTAACGCTGAGCTCCATCCTCTACGAGGCTCCGCTGCGCCGTACTCACACAACCCAGACAAACTCGGGCAGTCTGGCAGGGAGAAAGCCAGAGTTTGCTCAGGACAAAACAGTTTCATTTTTCATTTATCACTGTGAGGGTGCAGAGCTCACTGAGATCCTTTGGAAAGAACTAATCCACGTACCCAAACAAAGGCACAGCCTCTCATGTCTCACAGTAGCTGTGTTTAACCAAACCCTGCAGTGACTGATGGAAAGAAACAGCAGTTTCTGCCCCTTTCTGCCAGAAGTGACTTTGCACAGCAACAATCTGCCCGACTGTGCCCATCGTAATGCCAAGTGACAGGTCAGAGGCAGCGATGCCACCAGCCTGGGACTCCCACCCGGCAGCTCAGTGACCTGCTTCCAGGACAGCGGCAAAACCTCCCGGGAGGGTGCGAGCCCTGAGAAGACCCCCAGCCCGGCTACGTACCTGGCCGCAGCTCGGCGTGGCCACCTCCGTATCCCGCACGCCCCAGGTAACAGGGGTAGCAGTTCCTCCAGAGATAGTGGTAGTGGTTGCCAGCGGTCCCTCGGATGCCACCCAAGAAGCCGAAGCACCACAGCAGCATCCAGACCTGCCTCTGCTCCCGTCCCATGATGGGAAGCTAAAACAACCCACCAAACGCTGAGTCCCGCGGAGCTGGCGACGAAACGGTGTCGAGCTGCAGGAAATTAAACACACCCCCTACCCCCAACCCCCCTCCC
>VXBZ01006777.1:348522-365930 GCA_013399135.1 Heliornis fulica
CCCGCAGGTAGAGCCCGGCCCGGCCGCGCCCCCCCCCCTCCTCCCCCGGCCGAGCTCCCGTTCCCCTGGCCGGGCCAGGCCCCTCCCGACGCGGCGCATCCCTCGGGAGCACCCGGCTCCCCCCGATCCCGGAATCTCCCGATCCCGGGGACAGACACCGCTGGGCACCGAGCAAAGCGCGGGATGCCGTCAGGAGCAAAGCGCGGACGGACAGACGGCTCCGGGACCGGTGCTGGCCCACACGCCCCGCCGGCGGAGCTGCCGGGGTACCGTCCGGACCGGGGGCAGAGCCCTAACGCAGAGCATCCTCCCCGGGGCAGCTCTGGGGACAGAGGCCAGCGCTGGCCCGGCTCGCCTCTGGCAGCCCATAATACCCCGTTCCACATCAAAGGAGGCATTTTCCCTGCCCGGTGCCTGATGCTACAGACAGATACCATCACACCTCCCCGAAACAAGCAATCACAGACCCTTCCCCAGGCTTCTCTGAAAGGCACCGATGAAAACAACCTCCAGCGAGAGATTCAGGCTCTGCCCAGGAACAGCCCGTGTGGGCTCGCCAAAAAACCCATCACGTTACCGTTTCCTGCGAGACGGAGCCTAGAATCTGATTTTACCTTTTTTCATTAAAGAAGAAGCAAGAATAGCTTATTGGATTTTCCAGAGGCAAGCTCAAAAGCCTCACTGAACTTTCTGGAATGTTTTGAAACAATGTGCTTGCAGGGTTGAGCTGGGGGAGCGCGGGGCCTGCCACGCTGAGGCATTTTAGCAGTCGTGTTTGGCTGTGGTGAAATTCCAAATTAAAAGTTGTGGTTTAGGCTGAAATGAATAGCATTCCATGAAAAATTTTGAAACACAGAAAGAAGCTGGATCCAGGAAGAAAATAACCATCTCGGGCTATTGCTGCAGCGGTTTCCAAGGGAAGGTGGACTCTAGTCACGAGCAAGAGCGGCTTCCTGACATCTCATGGACCACTTCAGCTCATCTCAATACTCCCTCGTGGCAACACTGCACATGCTTCTCATTAATATTTTGGGTTTAACAAAAAAAAGAAAAAATCCAAACCCAAAATTAGTCATTTTGTGGAAAAAAATGTGACCTTTCTGAAAGATGCCACAAATTCTTGGGAACGGTCTGCAGAGGAAAATCCGTGCAAGCTGCTCACGTGCTACAACCCATCAGCCCCTCAACACACACCTTCCTCTCCCTTCCTGGGCTAAGAGTCCCCAAGGAGATGCTCAGCAGTGGGGTAGGGAGAGGATGTGGGCCAGAAGGGGACAGCAGGAGGGGAAGTTATGGAGGCCCCAGAAGTAACACCAGAGCCCTGGGACCAACCAACTGCCCCATGTCATTGCTTTGCAACCCACCCCCAGTGCTGCCACCCTGCTGGGAGCCACTGTGAGATCTACCACACGCTTCACCCATGGACATGGAGCCCATTGTCAGACCTTAGGAGGTGCCAGCGCCGGCGGAGCCTTGGGCACGCTCCCAGCGCGCAGCGAGGTTTCAGCCATCGCGATGGCAAGTGCCGACACTTCTCCTGTAAACGTCTCCAGGGGTGTTGACATGCAAAAATGAACGTTGCCACAGAGCTATGAATAATGGCTTAGGACTTCCTCGGGTCAGCGATGTTGTTAAGACATTGCCGATATTAAATTATCCTTGCCTGGAACGCAGATGAATCACAGCGAGCGCAGCTCTCCAAGTGCCTCCCTGGCTCCACAAGCACCGACAAAAGGGACCTTTCCACTGGCTCCACGACCTGGAAATCCCTCCTAGCTGGGCAAGGGCATCTCCTGACACAGCGTGCTCCTCGCCCCGCAGAAACCACCTCAAGCACAGCCCCGGCGCTCAACAAGTTACGTGACAAACTTGTTCAATCTCCTACTTTCTTAGAATGCTAAAAACAAACAAACGAGGAGAGGAGAGGCTCAGGCTTTTCCAAAAGGCTCTGTGCTTTAGCAGATGTATCCAAAGTACATCAGGCTGGAGCATAAATGGAATCCTGCTTATGTAATGAGTTATGCTTGGTGGGTTTGAGCCAGCTCGGGCTTCCTTGTCACCTAATCTACGATGGCTGATGAAGTACTAAGACCCGGGTTGAGTTGGGTAACACATGAGGATCGGCAGCAAACGGTTACTGCTTCCCAGGGAATCGGCTCGGAGAGCTGCACATCCAGAGATGTTCTTCAGACAGGGACCAACCGGGACCGAACCTGAAAACATTCAGGCTTGGTGGTAATAACTGCTCCTAAGAGGCCAACAACTGAGAGCTGATGACTTGACACTTCACCCTTCAACAGTGAATTCACCCCCGCACAGGCACAGGTCGGGCAGTGTCGGTAAATACGAGCGCTTGAATCTTCATCCACAAGTTACCCAGCCCCTGAACCACGTTTCTTCAGACAATTAAAAAAGATTTCTACCATTCCAAGGAAAGAGCTGAATGGGGAATGTGAAAGTGGTCCAGAAAAGCACAAGAGGTGAGACCCAGAGTGGGAATCAAGAAGAGCTCAGGGTTTGTGACCTCAGGCCAGCACAGCGTGAGCTGTCCCCTCCTGCGTGTGCAAGAAGCACGTGGTGCACGGCTGCCTGTGTCACAGGAGGATTTGCAGCTGCTGGTCACACACCTCTGCAGGATGGAGGGGTGAGCAGCAGATCCACCCTGAATGAATCTGCTTCAGCATCTTTCCCCTGCTTCACCCTTCCGGGGGTCAGGGCTCTCACCCTCCCACAGCCAGCTTCCCACGTGCAGCTACCTAGAGCTACTGGGGCAAGGTTTTCATCCTACTCTTCAGCTTTTAACCAAAGAAGATGCCCCAGAATTATCTCAGAGGAAGGAACGGGTGTGAGTGCAAACTGGAAATGCTTTTAGTTGTCCACCTGCAGTGTCTGAAGTCCCTCTTCCAGTCAGAAGCCACCCTGTTTCAAAGGAGCATCAAGCCCTCCTCAACCCACCTCAAAGTGATGGAAAGAGAAGTCCCCACAGTACAGTATTGTGTAGGGACACCTGGATTACCTGCACACACCAGGACCCCAAAGTCCTCCTCAAGCTAAGGCTTCTCTGCCATGAGCTCCACAGCCACCTGCTAGAACATCCCCAGGCACTGGAAGAGGAAGGCTCACCACCAGCCCCCAACAAAGGCTGCTGTCACAGGCAGCTGTGGTTCAGGGATTTCCCTCCTCGCTTTTGTCTCTGATAACCTGTCTGAGGCTGCAGTGTGGCACCAGCCACCTGGCTCTCCCAGCCCACATCCAGAGGCGCTTCAAGCTCCGGCCTGGCGAGCCACGGCCTCTCGACTCCGCGGACTAGCAGCTCGGGCACGCTGCCGCTGCGCCGTGCCGGAGCGCTGGCCGACGAAGAGTCAGATAAACAACAGGAAGTTCACCACACGCCGGTCATGGGCTGCCTGCTGCGACGTGTCCCAGACAGATGCTGAGCCCCTCTGCGTGTGCGGACGGAAAGCGTTAGCTGGTCATCAACGGAGACCCCCCGTGCGCCAAGTTGGGCTTAGTACACACCATCCACCCAAAACACCCAACTTCATGGAGCTGTGGAGCCAAAGCCCTCGTGCTAAGACAGCTCTGGAAGTTCCAACACGCTTCTCTAAGCAAAGTGGCGTTTACAAGGGTGAAATCAGCAGCAGTTTGTGAGAATTGTATTTGAGAGGTTTGGTCTGTGAGGTGTTCCAAGAGCTCTTGGCTCGGCTCTGTCCGTCACTGGTGCAGAACTCCCGGCACGCCAACGCTGCCAAAAGCCTCTGCCAGCACCCTGGTTTTCCGCAAACCCAGTGAAATTTCAGGCCAGGAGTAATGTCGCTGGCCAGGATGAGCAGCATGACGGTGAGAACTGACTTACAACCGCCGCAAAGTGAGCTCCAACCCTGGGGTGTAACTTAAGCCTGAACTGCTGGTGGCCAACGGATCTAGAAAAAGGATTTCTGTATCTAAGTCCCCAACCCCATCACGTACACTTGTATAGTGATACTTTGAGGAGCTGTTGTTCAAACACAACCTGAGCTCCCTAGAACTTGCTGCACCTCAAATATTGTTGCAAAAAGAAAACCTGTTTGCTTCCCATTGAAAAAAACCAAACTCAAACCCCCCAAACCATGTAGTGGATCCACTACAGACAACTCTTCCGCTAAAGAACCATAGAATTTTAAGGCTGGAAATGACCCCTAAGATCATCTGGTCCAACCATTAGCCCACCGCCACCAAGTCTACCCTTAGACCATGTCCTCAAGCACTGCATCTACCCATCTGTTAAACCCCTCCGGGGATGGGGACTCTTAGAACACTTAAAAATACCAAAAGACTCGAGACAAGGACAAGCCATCCTGCACTCAGAACAACAGACCAGAGAGCTGCTGTTCAGCCATCAGCCAACCCATCAACATTCTGGCACGAAGGGAACACCTGGGTTTGCCCTGTTCTCCTGCAGTGGTACCCCCACCTCCCCCACCTCCACGAAGAGCGAATCCATGTAACTCCAACCAGCTCTGGGCAGGAGAAGCGGCAAGTTCTCCCTGAGTCCTAGCACCCTCTGTCTCCTAGCAGAGGTTAGGCTGGGAAGCCCTCACGTAGCTGAGGTTAGGTGGTTTTCTCTTGAAAGCATTTCCCACCTCAGAAGCAATGACTGGGTCCTGGGGTTTCTGCCCCTGCTGATGGTACCACACAGCGGTCACCGCAGGCGGTGATGGAGAGGACAACTAACCCCCCTTGGCTGGTGTGTCAGGACTCACACTCGAGCAAAACCTGCTCAATGCAGGTCCCAGTCCAGGTTAATTTAAAGCTTAATCTTTCCCTTGAAACCTGCAGACAGAGCAGACACACAGAAGGAACAGGGAGCTCTGAGGGGACTGTCCCCCACAGCCCCTCACCACGAGGAGTCGGGTGCAGGGGGTGGACTGAGGTGGGTCACCATCTCCACTGCGACGAGGAGAGGGAGGGGGCACACAAGGGTACGACTACTTATGACTGATTCTGAAGGTATAGCTGCAAAGGGATTCATGTTGCCTCCCCAAAAACACAAAGCAAAAATCAAAAGAGTTGTTTGTTTCCACCAAAATCCCCAACCTCTTAATCATCCAAGAAGCTAATCCTCATAGGGGGAATTCTGGGGAAGCTGAAAATATTTTTTGCTTGGCCAAGATAAGGGCAGAGCTGTTTATTTCACACATCTCGGCAGTGGTGCAGAGCCAGGAAATACTTTTCAGTTATTTTCAACAAAACAAGACAAATGTACCAGATTGGCAAGAAAGTGACATTTTTCTGCGGCATTCCTTCGCTCCAACCCGATACGCACACGTGGATGCGCCAGAGCTCCGCCGCAGCGGCGGGGGCAGCGCAGTACCCTGCAGCAGGCACTTACCATTGCACCATAAAACCAACTTCTGGTCTGTGGTGTTTTGCTGATACTGTTGGTGAGACCTGGAACCACAATATATTCCCAAGAAACGTGCCTTGGTCTTGGCCCTGGCATGCAAATAGGTTTCTGCTTTTTCTGACTCTCAGCTCAAGCTGACATGGACTTGCACATAGGATGATGCCCAGGGAGGAAGGGATGGGGAATGTGCTCAAGCTGTGGGAACTGAAACATGATGCAGGGCTCACTCTGGGTACTGTGCTGATACAAACCACCACCTAGTATTTTCACCTTATAAACCCAAAATTGCATCTACTCTTCCCCCTTTTGGAAGCAGGTGACGTGCAGGGGAAGACAGGGAGCAATGTGATCTTACAGACCCCGAAGGAGAAGTCTCATCTCTTCTAAAGCAAGAAGATACATGTCATAGACTGCAAGAGGGCCAAGGTCCCACCCTAAACACATCACCTCCATCCAGGTCGGGCTTTCCTTCTACAACTGCAGCTCCTCCACCATGCAGCGGAGAGCGAGCGGTTCCTCTGATGGCCAAGCAGCATCAGAGGTGTGCATGATGCACAAGAGCAGAGGGGACACCCGAAAGCCCCTCTGTTGGCACCACGGCTCCAAGGCACCGCCCCAGGGCTCAGATGCAGCCCCCAGCCCTACCTGCACACGCCTTCCCGTCCCGCTCCAGCCGCAGCCCCGACGGGCACTTGCAGTAGAAGCTGCCGATGGTGTTGCAGCACCGGGACTCACACCCACCGTTCCCTGTCTCGCACTCGTTCACATCTGGAAGAGAGAAGGGGAGCATGGATGAGCTGCTGCTGCCAGACCCAGGTGGGATGCTGCAAGAGACAAACCCAACTGGTTTTGGTGCAGCTGCTTTTCCTGGTGTTGACTTCTCAACCCTGATACAAAGAAAGAACATTAACCACCACAAAACGATGCTCCTCATCACACGCTCCGTGAGGATGCTGCTACCCAAAAGATTCCTGGGTCAACATCAGCTCTCATACAGATAAAAATAAGCTCTCACTCTGCAATGACCATCTTGCTCATGGAAGTGAGAAGACAGGGGCCTCTGTATGTTAAAAACTTGGTGTTCCAGAAGTTGTACCTTCCTGTCAAACCCGAGCCAGTGCGCCCTTCCACTGAAACACCCTCAGATAAACCCACACAAGTTTCCTGAGCAGTATTAACCCAGAGGAGCCTAAACTAAAAGGCTGCAAAAAAATTAAAAAAAAAAAAAAATCCACATGGTTCACATTTTCTCCAAACTTCTGTACCTCAACAAGCCCAGAATAAATCACACTACCCTGCCCAGAAACCAGATGGCTCTTCCCCTCCCAGAGGGGTGGGTCAGACCTTTAAGGAACAGGGAGCAGCTTTCTCAAATTACCTTTTAAATAGGGCAAATGAGTAACCATCAGGTAAAACCCCCTTGTTTTTCTTCTTGTCTCAACACAGGTTCCCTCTGAGGTATTTAATGACTGGGAACCTGAAGGAGCTGAAACCTGTGCTGCTCCTCTAACGGGAAGCAGCATCCTCCCACAAGTCCCCCTGGAAGCTATTAACAGCTGCTGGAGATGCTTTCCATTCAAGTATTTTCACACCTCCCTGAAATCCATGATAGCTGCTTTAATTAGTGAAAATAATAGACCACATGTATGGGGGCTGCCTGCATGACCCCAGCCTCTGAAACCTCCAAAAGATGCAGACAGCAGCCCACGATTAGGAGCTGCCTGAGGGTCTGGGTAAGTGTGGGCAGAGGGACCAGGCTGGGACTGGGAGTGTCTCCCACCACTGGGCTGCAAGTCCCTGCTCCTGTGCAGACCATGCACCCTCGATCCACAGGGAGATGCTGAGCTGGGAACATCAGGCCCTGCCACTGCTTCTGAAATGTCTCCTGCCTGCAAAGCGGCAGAGGGAACAGAGACCGTGAGGAGGAACCCTTGAGCCACATCAGCATTAGGCTGGTTAGTTTTTTTTCTGTGGCAGATCAAAATCAACCCTAGATTGGGAAATGCCAAGTTTTAGTCAGACATGTGAAACGTATGGGGAGGGTTCAAAAAGATTTATCAGCTGTTGGCAAATTCTTGACGCTTGGCACCAAGCGAGGCATCCGAAAAATGTACTTGTGCTTAAGAAGCTCCTTCTTTCCTCTGTAAAGAAGTGATTCCCTCTTAAAGAAAGTAGAAAAATGGACACAAGTACTGGTTTAAGGCACTTGGTCTGGAAGGAAGAATAATGAGCTGCAGCTTTGCCAAAAGCACATGCTTCAGCCACACTGTACTCTGTACATCTCCCCCTGCTACTGCAGATAAATCTTGGGTTTTCTTTTGCTTGCCCAGAGCCAATGGAGCTCACTGTCTGTCAGGAGCCAGCCACACCCCGAGCCCAACTCCATCCCTGCTGCATCTGTGGCCAGACACAGATAGAATCCTCCAGAAAGCCTTGGGGAGCTACGTCAGGCAGAGGAGAGGGCAGGCACAGCCCCCTGCAAGGCACCCAGCCTCGGTTTATTGGGGATGCTGCTGAGAGGCTCCGGGACGGCCCTGGACCTCTGCATGTCCCACTGAAAGAGAAAAATGAATGGCATGGAGGTGAGCTACTGCATTAGGTTTTAAATTAGTGGTTTACATCCCAGAGACTGCAAAGTGCTGTGGTCTGCCTGGGTACCATCCAGGCAGCCGCAGGAAAATGGTGCTGCTCAGGCTGCTCTCACCTGCTGGATGCGGCAGGGACAGGGATGGGGCAGGGACAAGGCTGAGGACAGGGCAGGGATGGGGATGGGAACAGGCAGAGCTACCACCATGCCATGGGCATCCTCTCTGCCCACAGTGCTCCCTCTTTCCATGGAAGAGCCCTTTGCAGAGGCCTCTGATGTTTGTGATTCAGTGTAAAACAGCCCCTGGCTCACTCCGGTGCTAACAATAACAAAAGGTGTCCGTGGGTAGCACACAAACCTGTCAAGCCATGAGGAATTAAACATATAACCACTTGAGAACAGTGTCAGAGAAGGACAGTAATCAAAACAAAATTGATGTGATCAAAGAGAGCCAACAATTAATTCCCTCTGCCTCCCCTAATTCAGTCCTGTCTGGGCTCGGAGCTCCCTAACTCCCTCTGAAACACCAGACTGTGCAAGTTTTGTTTGACTGTTTAGAAATCCAAAGACCTGCTAGAGCTTAGTGAAACCCTCGGGGTTTATCTTCACTTAATCCTCCCATTGCAGCAACCTGCCAGCGTTAGGAGACCCCCAGTTCCCTCCAAATGCTTTGTGCTGGGACGATGGGCTGCCCGGGGCTCCCTCACCCCCTGACAGTGGATTTTCATGCCACAGGTATTAAAAGTGTGAATTCACCATCCAAACTTCGTCCTAGTCCTGCTCATCCTCACAATGTTCCCAGGTCCACGAAGCATCTTGCTCAGCTGCTCAAGCAGCAGCCACACCTGTGACATCAATCTGTCACCACAGAGGGGACCTTGCCGAGGCCACATGCCCCGACTGGGACCTTTGGAAGTCTCAGGCAGGAGCTGTAAGGGGAGAGGGACCCACACTGTGAACCTCCAGGAGTGACACACAGCGCAGGGACCTCGAGGAGTGTCTGCAGGAGGAGCCACTGTCTTGGAAAGGGGTTCAGGGTTCGAGCAGCGGCTTGCTCGGGGTGTGCTTTGCATGGTGGGCCTCACACCTTCACGTTTCAGGGGCAAACCAGTGTGACACCCAACCACCTACAGCTAGAAGTGACCTTCTCCAGGACACAGGGACGTCCATCTCGGAGCAAAGCGGCGTTTGGAAAGGCTCTGCCCTCCGCTTCTGCAAGGCGATGGAGGGGAGCTTGTCGCTCCGCTGGAAGGGCTCTGCAGCTTGGCCACGGGACACGGTGAGGTCCCCCAGATTTCAGGGGGGTTATATTTATGTTTCTAAATGGCAGCTTTTGTATAAAGTTCCCTTTAATCTTTTAAGTGGCCGCAGTCTCCGCAGATTCCCGTAAGCCGTGAGCTTCCCCAGAAGGATGCGGCGAGAGCGGGAGTTGTTCTTGTCTCTCGTTTTGTACAAACAAGCGCTGTGGTTACCCTCTGCAAACACTCCTTGAAGTTCCTTGGAGCTTGTATTTGTCAAAGCATTGTGAAACTTCCTTCCCCCGCTGCAGAGACACACGTGTCATAAATACAACGAAACAAATTCCCTCACACGCCACACGCTCCGGCACTGCCGTCTGCTGCCTCCCGCGCTGTGATCCCACATCCCTGCCTGGGCACCGCCGCAGCTCCGAGCTGTCATCTGCCCCGACTCCAGTGGGGTTTCCTGCAGCCTGACTTGCTGCAGGGGAGCAAGGAACAGGAATACCCCAGGAATCCTAATGTTTCAGCTGCACTGGGAGACTTTTCAAAAGGATGTAAAAAAGCCTCTTCCCAGGAACACTCCGGAGTCGGGATGAAGCTCAGACGTGAAAACCAGCTCTTTGTGCACTCGTATTTTCGGGGCAGAGCACCTGCATGGCAGCTGGAGTGTGCATGAGGCTCTGCTCAGTCCCACCATAGATACCCTGCAGACCCCTGAAACCAAGTATGAGTCGCCTCGACTCGCACCACAGGCTCCACCTATACTTGATCTCCAAGGTCACGCACAGCAGATGTCGAGGAGCACCCTGACACTATTTCCCCATGAAAGGCTTCTTCCCATCCTTAGCTGTGTTCACACATCTCCAAAGGGCTATGGAACCAAACAAATTCAATGTGAAACTTTCATTTTCCAGGTGATGTGTGTTCATCTAAATCCACCCCTCTCCAGAGGGTCCATGTCCCCACCGAACTGAGGGCAGGCTGAGGAAAGGTGTGTATCATCTGTAAGCAAATATCTGCTTTGGTTCCTGCTCTTTGTGTGGTGCAACACAGCAAAACCAAATTCCCCAGCAGCTCTTCAGGGGGAATTGGGGACCCAGGGCAGAGAAGGTGACCCTTGGCAGAAAAGGGGACGTCCCTGTACACTGTCCTGGTGACCCACAGCTCTGATCACGCCAGACTGCAGACATCGCAGCGGCTGTTGGCATAATCGCGCTTCCCGGGAAGGCAGCACCAGGGTACAAACTGTGGTGCCAACCTCTTGCCCTTCTCAGGAGGTTGAATGTTTACATGGCTTAATTTCCCTTAATTGAGCCAATCACCAACGTGCCAGGCGAGAGGAGCTGGCAGGAGATCTTCCTCAAGTCCACTGCCAGCTCTTCCCAGCCGAGGACGGCAGTGCCCTGGCAAGTGCCACGGTAGCCGTGTGCCAGCGGATTACGAAGGAGCGGTTGCCCAGAGACACCAGCATCCCCAGGACACCACCACCCTGAGCACCTTGCTGCAGCAGGGGGGCAAGATCCCCCAGCATCAACCTCCTCTTCCAGGAGCCAAGGGCTGGGAAGGTGCCTCACCGCAGCCTGTCCAGCCCGGTAAACAGAGACCATGACGGCAGGAGCCGAAAGCCTCTGCTGTGCCGGTGGGTTCGGCGCTCTCTGCTCTCTCCAGTCCTTTCCATTCACCCTCCCTCTTGTCGGTCTGGTTCTGCTGGGATGTGTCCCACGAGAGGGACCCCGGATACTGCCACAGCTCTGCACAGGAGGGAGCAAGCGAGAAGCAAAACCTCGAGCACCTCGCTGCCGGGGCTCTTCCCCTTGCACAGCCTCTGAAGGCTGCTGTGGCCACTCCTCCCATCGCTCTCCAGGAGGGGACACATCTCAGCAGCCCCCAAACCTCGCAGCTACTTGTGCCCCGAAGGTTGGTCACCGGCAGCTCCCTCCTCTGCTCTTCCCTCAAGCACGTTATTAATGTGGGGGGTATTTCTGAGATGGGCTCCAAGCAAGACAGCTGTGGGTCTCCCACGCCCCTCGTGGGTGAGCAGTCACCCTCAGGAAAACAATTTCTTATCTGTAAGATGCACAACTCCTGTCCTCAGCTGGCCCAGCCCCAAATACCTCTCAGTGATACCGACCTGATGCCTATGAAGAAAATCATCTGGCCGAGTGTTGTGTAAATGGGACATTTCTGCTCCGTGACAGTCCAGAGAACGGTCTCGCTGCCTGGGACCTCGTGCCAGCTCATCTTCCCTGGCTACAAGACATCTGGGCCTCAGAAGCACAGGGTGGGTGACCCACACACTCACATTGATGCTTGTTGCACCGAACAGGGCAGTGGAAGAATGATTTTGATTCCTTGTTTCAGACACCGTGTGCCCTACTCAACACCTCTGCAACAACGCCCGCGCAGAACTCGCCATCTGCTGCTATCCATTGAGAAACAGCCTCGCTGCCTTTTCCCACCATCACCTTCCTTTTTTTTTCCCCAAAAGAATTTTTAACTGCCTAGTTAGTTATTATTGCAGAGGGAGAATTTCCATTTCCTGAGATTTCAGACCCAGAGACCTGCCTTTTTCCTCTTCAGCACGAGCGGCCGCGAGCAAGCAGGAGCTGGGCACGCAGCAAACTTTCCTGCAAACTCCAGGGTAAAAAAAATATCAGGTTTTACCCTTTTTAATTTTTGGTAAGGATGTGCCCTTTAATAAGACCAAAACATAGACAAAAGTTGTTGCATTTTGTTTGACCAAAGGAAAAAAAAAATTCTAGAGTTTTATAGATAAACAATGGTTAAAATTGGGATAAAACACCTTTTGTCCAATTCCAAAGGGACAACCCTGCAGCTCTTCATGAGTTCTCCCCGTGGTCCATGGACAAGCCGGCTCTGGTGGAGCAGAGAGGCTCTACCACCTCCCTCTGGCCGCAGGGAAATGCAGCTGATGTAGTTACATTGCAAAGGGATGCTGGCAGCATCCAACTGAATTTCTTCACTTCTGAGATGAAACTTCAGGTAACTTTGCAAAAAAACAGGTTGCTGCAGCGTTTCTTCATTAAAAGAGCTGTTTGGGAAAAAGGCTGGGGCGTGGAGGAGCTGAGAGTTCAAGAGACTCAGTTTATAGCTGTTATAACACAGTTTAATAACGTTTCCATAACACTCTCCCAATATCAAGCACTCCTGGTAGGGAAGAAGATGCCTTCTCGAGCACTAAATCGTAAGCAGTTGAGCGTAGGAACAGCAGAACGTCATGAGTCCTCCAGCCACTTCTGCATGGCTGAATTTGGGCTCAAGGAACACGTTTTCAGTTGTTTCTCTGAAAGCCAGCCAAAGCGACGAGCCAAGAGCAGGCGGCCGCACAATCGTGTCAGTGTTGCAGCTTCACTGCTCCCCCCCCCGACCTGTTTGAAAAGTTTGTCAGCACACCAGAAATCACATACAAAACCCACACTCAGCGGGGATTTGTTTCTTTGCTGTGGAGGGGGGGGTGAATTTTTGTTTTGTTTCCCTTTTCACAACTCCACACCCTCTGGGATTTGGCACTTGGGCATTTAAAACCCCCTTTCTCCGACGGCATATCCAGGAGATCAGCCAGCAACCACACTGGAGACTGTCTGGAGAAAGCACAACGTGGGGCTGCAGACCTGGGGAACACGAGTCCCCGAGGGGGCAGCCAGGGGGAAGGTGTTGGTCCCA
Source organism: Heliornis fulica (assembly GCA_013399135.1). Lineage (NCBI taxonomy): Eukaryota > Metazoa > Chordata > Aves > Gruiformes > Heliornithidae > Heliornis > Heliornis fulica. Next base: position 361,421 of record VXBZ01006777.1, read on the forward strand.
GGACAGAGAACCTCTTCCCCCACCTCTCACCACAGAAAAACCAGCGGCCGAGCCCCAGCTTTGGCGAGGCAGAATTGCTCCTGGTGCAGATGGGTACTGAAGGTGGAAAAGAGCAGCTGTGGGACACAGGGCTATAATGGGGCTTGTAAGAAAGATGCACCTGTGATATTTTTCCCCACCTTCAAACTCAGTGTCTTTCTGAGCTGTATCAAACGGTCAGACAAGCTCAGCCTGCCTCCTCCTGACCTACAGCAGAAAGAACAATGTCTCAATCAGGACATGTAACCTGCTGCTCCAACTTCTCCAGCGAAAGCATCCCGAGACACACCTACTTCCCAAGGACCCATTGGTCTGTTGGTGGCTTCACCAGCTGTGCTGCAGAGCACGGCTCACTGGGGTAACCCAACACACCCGCAGCTCAGCCAGAGACTAACCAGCATAAAGAAATCAAACCCTCACTCTCATTTAAAGGAGGAAAAAAGTGTTGACTCCCCCCCAACTACTGCTGATAGAAGCATCACATCACACCCGCCGATGACGGCTCCATCCCCTGACAGCAGGGACCTGCTGCTGCCTCATGTAAACTACCTGGCAAGAGGAGAGGTGGCAAGTGACATTCAACCAAACCTCTGTGTGGTGGCTTGGACAGTCAGAAGATCCCAGTGAGAAGGTTATGATCTCTGGGAGAAGGGCTGGCCCCAAACAGCCTCTCGCTGCCCCATCCTCCTCCCCGGCACTGTGCTTGCAGCGTGAAGGCTGAGCGCGCTGCTCCTGTGAGGCTCGTCCGGCTGCCGACGCGCCCTGGGCAGGACATGTCTTATTCTAAAGAACTGGAAAGTCCCTGGGAAAAAAAATAATCTTCTCCCAGGCTCTTTGTCTCTGTATAATTAAGGTCAGTACTACAAAGCATCCAAGGGGGGGAAGCATTTTGTAAGGTTCTCAAGAGCCGCGGTACCATTTATAGCACAGGATGCTCTGTGCAAAACTATTGATTACTGATCTCATTATTTATCTTCCACTGCAAAAGCCACTCGTGTTCCCAGATGCACAATAGGTGTCAAGAGTAAGGACCTTGAAAAATAAATGGGAAAAGTTACAATAGCAAATGGCTCGTTTATGCCATAATTGGTATTAGGCAATTAATGGTGGGATGAAACATCACATTGCTTCTGAAAACAAAAAGCAATACTGTTTAAAGAACATTTAATGAGCACGTTTTATGTTGTCCTCAGCAAGTTTACTGCCAAGCCACAAAAGACATTTATACACACTTCCTTTTGTCTCTAATGAAGGGGTCACTGCTACTTGTTTCTTGTTAAATCCACAAGTTAACAACAAAAAAAAACCCTCCAATGTGAAGTTTTAAACCCGAAATTCACCTTCTGGAAGCAGCTCACGTTCAGAGGCGTTTGCTCGGTGCAGTCACAGCCCCGCGCGGGCTGTCGGAACGAGAGGCGAAGCAAACAGCCCCGTGCAGAAAGATGGGGTTCAGTGCCTGCCACAGAGACCTATTGTACAGCTCTGGTACCCAGATACTCCAAATATTTGTCATTCCAAAATCTTCCCTATTAATGAGGTGAGATCCTGAGCAACCGGGAAAACGAAGGCGGAAATAATGTATTTATTTGCTGTGCAATTGAGGGCAGTTCCCCAGACCACCACAGGGGTTGGAATGCCCAAATCCCTTCACACCGGGAAGATTACCCGTCCTGCTGCTCCCCAAAGCCCATTCTCCACATCCCTTGCCCCTGTGCATCCCTGCTCCTGCTCTGACATTCAGAAGGTCAAACCCTTGTGTGAGGTGCTGCATTTCCAACTACTGGATGCTTCAGCGCCGCAGAAGGGAAAATCAGGATGCAGACACCTCCATGCACTTTCCTTTTAGGAGACAGAGTCCTTTCTCCCCTGATCTCCATCAGCCTGGCTGCTGGAGCAGCTTCTGACAGCACCTCTGTGGTGCTGAGCTCTCACCTTCCTCCTCCTGAAGCAGACACAGCCCAAGCCCACGGCACAGAAAGGTCTCAGCAGCAGTGGGAAGCTCCTGGGAAAGGAAGCCAGCGGCACTTCTTTCCTTACCCAGAGCCTTTTTTCGAGGTTTCAAAAAGAAATAACAAATGTCCTGAGAAACCAATTCAATAAAATCATTTCTGCCTGGGAAATACATGTAGGGAAGGGATGAACTTCCGAGGACGTAGATGGAAATGGCATCTCCTGAGAAGTGAACAAGCCAGACATGGAGATGTGTGGAACATCTCCAATCTCACAGCAACTTCAGACTCCTCCGTGAGTGTTCTCGTCGTGACTCCGTCCCTAAACACGCCACAGTGCACTCCGTACCCATCCTGTCTGCACAGCCCCATCATCTCTCCTTAACCATTTCTTCAGCTTAACCATGTGCAGGTTTTAAACATGCTTTTTTTTAACCATGTGCATGTTTTAACCGTGTGCATTTTAATTTAGAACATGCATTTTTTAACCATGTGCATTTTTAAGGAGCATATCACGTTCCACTGGAGACCATAAAGCGAAAAGCCACGTCTTACTCTCACATAAGTACAAAAACATCTCTGGCAACTCTTTCACTTTAAATCTTCAGCATTTTCTAACGATTCATTTTACAAGTTAAATGTAGAATTTCATTTCCCAGGCAAGTTTATCGAGGCAAATCAGAACTGAACTCCCGAGCAGACACAAATCAGAACACATCACTTGACTTTTCCACGTGTGGATGGTGTGGGCTGCACAAGCCCATTCCTCGTGGGTTAGAGAGAAGCTGGAAAACATTGGAGATATCTGTAAATTGTGGGAATTCAAGCTGCTGCTGCTGCAAATGTACTGTAGAGGAATCAACAGACAATTTGCAACTGGTAGAAGTGGTATCCCCCAATAACAACCATCTGGCAGCCACTAGCTCAGGATCTGCTGTCCTGAAACCCAACATGCCTACTTCATTCTGCAGCCACAGGCTGCTTCACCTCTCTGTGGTCACCACTGGCCTGTGCTGGCAGAACCCATCTGCAGCACAGTCCTACCCAAGCCCACGATGTCAGATTCACATCTCTGCCACCTAGAAGAACCCTTGGAGAAGCCCAAGAAGGAAGCTGTGCTTAGCAGGGTGTAAAACATCTTCTAAACAACTGCTTCCACTGCAAAGCCACTGATGGCCACGGACCGCGAGTAGAGATGGATTGGCAGTTCCGTTAAAATATTCATTAGCGAGAGCTAATATGCACTCTGGCATGACAAACTTTCTCACATAACTCTCATAAATTAAACCTCAGGAATGGGAATCCTCCAAGCATCCAACAGTGCAATGCTGGCAACAGGATTCCTCTCTCATTTATTTGCCAAAATCTAAGCAGAGGGCTGAAAGTCATCTAGAGGTCTTGAGACGTGCTGCTTCTGTCACCCAACAGAATCGCCTCTTCTGGACGATAACGACATCCTTAATTCTTGAGCTCAGCCCAAGGAAAGCTTGACAAGAACAAAGAATGCTGTATTTTCAGCTCACTCAAGCCTTTAAAGAGGCTTTATTTTACTCTCTAAACTAGCAGCTCATTTTCACTGCCCCAGTCCTTCAAACAAACATGTGTGTAAGATTTCTGCCTGGATGTACGTTCCATCACTCGCCGATGAGTTTAACCGTGACAGCGTACGCCCGAAAGGCTGTTTGCTGTTCTCCAGTTGACCTTTAGAAACACACATCATAAGACCTATGAGGTTATTCCCAGAGTAACTGCCCTGCACTCACATCCAGACTGGCCAGACTGAGGTCCCAGAAGCTGGTGATGAGCACTCTGCCATATGTCTTGGCAATGGGAGCTGGACCTGCCCAAGGGTGGAAGTGTGAGGAGCCTTGTTCTGCAGGAACAGCCCCAGCTGGTCCCTTCCCTTCTCCTTCCAAACTTTTCTTTTTTTAAAAGAATTGAACAAACCCCTACATTGGCTTCTTTCCCCTCTCTAAGTTTTTCAAAGAGTTGGGCACTACCTGTTTGCCAGCTATTAAATACTTAGTGCTTGGCTGATGGACAAGCCGATAGCGGGGGACGGAGCAGAGCTCTGCACAAGCTGCTCTTGTTCCACCGCCTTCACAAGCCAAAAAAAGAGAGAAAATCCGGGTGGACAGAGGTGCACAGCCATGCTGCGGGCTGGCAGCTCCAGCTCTTCCCCCCTCCCCAGCAGAAGGCTCACCCCTTGATTCAGGAGGCTGTTGATAAATGAAAGTACCGGGACTTTTGCCTGTTGGAGAAGCACTGTGCTTAATTTAGCCCTGGTATTACTAACAGTGGATTCTCTCCAATAAACTGACAGCCAAAGAACAATCGCTGCTATTTAGTGCCACAACCAGATTTTAGATCAGCCTTGTGAGCTGTAAAGCCATGAAACATCCAGCACAATATCTCACTACCGTCCTGAAAGCGGCACAGGGGTCCCCTTGGAGCAGGGACGTCCCTGAGCCCAAACAAGCATCACCACACATGTACACTTGCTGCTGGGGTCCTTCCATCTC
>VXBZ01006777.1:366353-377743 GCA_013399135.1 Heliornis fulica
CAGCAGGTGACACAAACAGCGACAGCCTCCGTGGACACCGTCCCACAGACACGCGGCCCCTCGGCGTGCAGAGGTGCTGATGGAGCCACGCGTTGAGCCGCTCCGCTGCCGCCACACAGGTATGAAGAGTTCACCAAAACCAGACCCTGAAGTGTGGGGTGGTCCGAGGATCCCTGAGGTGGCAGGGCAGGTTTGGAGCTGAGTCCAGGTTTTCTGACACCCCCCTGCTCCCTGCCAGCAACAGGCCCTGGACAGACAGGTCATTTACACCCAAGCTCAAGGAAGGTGGCTCCTAAGGAGGGTCTTGGCCTAAACCAAACCTCAAAAACTCCATTTACAACCCTTGTATCTACCAGACGTGGAAGAGACTGAAGGAGTTTGGGACAACCCAGCTCATGAGGAACCTCTCTGGACACTGTTGTTGCTTGCTCAGCCCCTTCCTCAGGTTTGCTGCTCTGGCAAAGCCCCACTTACTGCAGGTACAAGANCCCCTCCCCAGCAGAAGGCTCACCCTTTGATTCAGGAGGCTGTTGATAAATGAAAGTACCGGGACTTTTGGCTGTTGGAGAAGCACTGTGCTTAATTTAGCCCTGGTATTACTAACAGTGGATTCTCTCCAATAAACTGACAGCCAAAGAACAATCGCTGCTATTTAGTGCCACAACCAGATTTTAGATCAGCCTTGTGAGCTGTAAAGCCATGAAACATCCAGCACAATATCTCACTACCGTCCTGAAAGCGGCACAGGGGTCCCCTTGGAGCAGGGACGTCCCTGAGCCCAAACAAGCATCACCACACATGTACACTTGCTGCTGGGGTCCTTCCATCTCGAGAAGAAGCACCTGGCTCTGAGAGGAGCCTACAAGGTGTTTTCCTTCTCTTCCAAAGGCAAAACCTTCCCTGTTTTGACCTCAGCACCTTCAAGCCCTGTGCTCTCTGCAAACCACCTCCAGCCCGGAGGCTGCAGCAAACCCCCTCACTCCCCATCCCCTCCCCACCAACACCCATGTCCTACCACACGACTGAACAGCCCCAAGGGATCCACAGGAGAAACGGGGTCATTAGTCAATCCAACTCCACCGAGGACATGTCAGAATCTCACAACTGAGGGCGATGCTCTAAGAGACACAACAATGGTCTCCTGAGGCGGTGACAAAGCCGGCCCCGCAGAAGCAGACACTAATCACGGGACCTGCTTGCTTACAGTTGACCTCTCCTTTGTGCTGAGCTAAAGGAGGTTTGGTCTGGCCTGATCCTTCAGAACGCAGCCGGCTAATTAGGGAGGGGGTCCCATCCCTACAGCACAGCAACGCTCCCACATGGAGCCCCCAGAGNNNCCGAGCGCCCGGAGGGGGCGCTGGGGGCTCCGTGTGGGAGCGTTGCTGGAAGGATCCGCTCTGATGGGAAGTTTTTGGTAAGTAGAGGCTGAAGCCAAGCAGCTGACGTACAGCAGGTGACACAAACAGCGACAGCCTCCGTGGACACCGTCCCACAGACACGCGGCCCCTCGGCGTGCAGAGGTGCTGATGGAGCCACGCGTTGAGCCGCTCCGCTGCCGCCACACAGGTATGAAGAGTTCACCAAAACCAGACCCTGAAGTGTGGGGTGGTCCGAGGATCCCTGAGGTGGCAGGGCAGGTTTGGAGCTGAGTCCAGGTTTTCTGACACCCCCAGCTCCCTGCCAGCAACAGGCCCTGGACAGACAGGTCATTTACACCCAAGCTCAAGGAAGGGGGCTCCTAAAGAGGGTCTTGGCCTAAACCAAACCTCAAACACTCCATTTACAACCCTTGTATCTACCAGACGTGGAAGAGACTGAAGGAGTTTGGGACAACCCAGCTCATGAGGAACCTCTCTGGACACTGTTGTTGCTTGCTCAGCCCCTTCCTCAGGTTTGCTGCTCTGGCAAAGCCCCACTTACTGCAGGTACAAGATGCCACGCTGCATGGAGGGGGAANGTGCCAAATTGCATGGGGGAAAAAAAGAAGATAAATCTCTATGCAGAACAGTACTTATCAGGATCCAAAAGCCCTGAGATGCAGGAGGCAAGAGAAGAAGTGTTGAAACCCAGAGGGGCAGATGAGATGTACTGCAGACCTTCCTGAAAGAGCTCGTGCAGCCCTATCGAGAGCTCTGCCCTCAGCGTGAGGTGACTCAACGCAGATGGGCACTGCCCTGATACTCCTGCTTTCAGCAGCTCAGGAGAGCAGGGAGGACAGCATCCCACCCTGGGGAGCCAGACCAGTGGGGTACTGCCAGGGCAAACACGGGACTGAGGCTGCTCCAAGCTGGCCAGGACAAACATCCCATGCTGAAAGGGGCGGTAAAAGTCTGGTGGGGACAGAGCGCTCCTGCCTTTGCAGCAACCGCCACACATGCGAAAATGCTTCTTTACCTCTTGGGTTCAGCCCAGAAAAACGCCCAACATTTAGTTTATCAATTTCTATGAGAGGAGCTACAGCACAAAAAACCCTGCAGGGACAATCCCAGGACCGTTAGTTCCCCAGAGCCCCCCACAATGTGTGCGAACGTGAACAGCAGCACCGCGCGCGTCCCGAGAAGGAGCCGGGCTCTGCTCCCTGGGGGCTCGTGGCGGGAGAGGGAAGTTGGTTTCTCCCGTGTTCGGGCTGTGGATGGAGTTTGCCACTGCTGGGGTGTAAATATTTTGGACTCAGGTTACTGTTGTGTCTGCAGCGTGGTTATTTTAGAAACAAGAAAGCAACAAAGGAAAACAAACCGCGAGTTATTTTAGAAACATCAAGAAAAAAAGCAAAACAAACTGTGAGTTGTTTTCACACGAAGCAGCATCCTCTTGATCCTACTGGAAATGTAGAATTTCAGGTGCTGGCATCACACAGAGCTTCGAGTGGCCAGTGGGTTAAAGCCGGGTTGCTTCGCTTCCTGGGCATCACCCTGTTCCCGGCAGTGCTGGACCGAGCGCAGCCGCACAGCGCTCGCATCAGGTGGGTCTGTGGCACCTCTCAGCTTGAGGATGCTCAGGTCTGTGGCACCTCTCAGCTTGAGGATGCTCAGGCTCCACCAAAATCCCTGCGGCCCGGCTGAGGGGCTGCTTGCAGCCACGTGCAGCCTGTGTTTCTGGGAGCAGCTGCAGTCAGGATGCCCTGCGGCGAGAGCGCTGCAGCCGGGCTCTCGGTCTGTATGCCTGGGCTCAGGATGACGACCTCTCCTAATTATTCCCAAGGAAATGACTCTGTGGCTAATTGAGAAGTCGTGCCACGAGTGAGACGTGGGGCAGGGGACTCACAACCACCCCATTGGTGGGATGTTCCAATGGGAGCATCTCCCCATTACCGGGCACAGGAACACCCTAAGAGGGAATGCCTGTATTGCACGGAGGTTCATTAATGGAGCTTAGCCCATTAATGTAAAGCCCATTAATGTAAAGCCCATTAATGTAATGGAGCTTAGCCCCAAAGTAAAGTCTGCCCAGAGATGAAACCGATCCCGCTGGTCAGAGCGTAACGGCTCTGCCCCAGGCCGAGCTTCGCCCCACAGCACAAGATCCCGGGGTCTCTTTGTTTGAGCCAGCTTTAATCAGCTTCCTTCTCCGATTCCAGCAAATCCCTCTGGTGATGGCAGCCAGGAATAAAGGCTATTGTACAGCACAGAGCTATGTTTCACAGCAAGTCATGATAAGCATTTCCTCTCCAAACATCCACGTCCCCCAAACGTTGCAAACAGTGGCCAAGAAAAGCAGAGAGCAGATGATTGGAGATTTGCAGATAAAACAACGGGATGGGGTAGGGGAAAATGTACATGGGGGCATCCCTCATTCTTCACCCTCTCCCCTTCCAGCTGAAAGGCAGGGAGGAATTTGAAACGACTGCTTACCGTACTGGCAGCGAGGTCCTTGGAAACCCGGGGGGCAGTGGCAGAGCTGCGAAGATCCCTCCATGCAATTCCCACCGTTGAGACAAACTCCATAACTGCAGGCAGCTGCAAGGAGGAGGGAGAGGATGGCTCCTGAGACCACGAGTGGACGACCTCCCGCGCTAACGAACGCCCACCCGCAGCCCAGCTATAACCACTATATCCCCCAGAACCCGTTTTGAAAGGAGACTCGTTTCTGAGGGGCAAAGCGACGCTCCACCCGTACACCAAGTCTCTCCAAGTGTGGGGCAGGGACTCAAACACCTCAGGCCACGTCCAAGGGCTCTTCTTACAGGCCAGATAAGTGCAAATTCCAGGGAAAAAACCCCACAGAGCTGCAGGGCTGGGCATGAAATCACACTTCAGCATCCAGCAAGGGGGTAACAGAGAAAACACCTCACACGGAACCCCATCAGATCCCACAGCAACCCAGTTCACCCAGTGGCTGTGGGATCAGAGGTGTCCTGCAGGAACACACCGCTATCAGCCGCTTCCCGCCTCTCCGCTGAGCCTTCCCGGAGAGCGCGGTGCCCAAACGCGGCATCGCCTTCCGCGCGGACGGGAGGATGAAATGGAGCTAAGCTGTAAGTAAGGCCGAGCAGCCACGATTCTCTGTCCTCACCAAGTGAAGTGTAAAATGTACACGGAGACACAGAATGCTCAATTAGGCTTCTGAAATCCACCTTTCCAAATCATCTAAAGAAAACCACCAACGAGGACGTGTTTTTCCCAGGGAAACATCCCTTTCTCACAAGCCACGGGAAGCAGACGATGTTTTATACTGCCCACTCGAAAACTCCGGTCTCAAGAGGAGAAACGCTGTTAGTGAGTGATGCTGTCACGCGTGTCGTGCTTTGTCGGGGTGTAAGGACGCAGAACAAGCGCCTCTCTTCCCTTTTTTAAGCCCTTTTAAAGCTTCAGACAATGACATTTTCTCTCTGTTTGCTGATCTGGACATCGCTGTGTTGGTGGCCAATTTCTCTCTTATGTCTTTCTCCCACACCTCCTCTTTCCCTTTCCCTTTTCGCTTCCCTGGACAAGCTGGGACAAAACCCAAGATGGATGGGATTGGGTGGGAAGCGACCCGTCAACAGCCCGAGTGACCCATCAGCCTGCAAACACGTACTGTATCCCTGGGAAAGCCTCCTTGGCCAATGGGACCTGTCCTTGGTGTTACTGGAAGCAATGTGGGGCAGGGAGAGTGCAATGACCCCACTCCAGAGCCACGGTCAGAACTGAGCCCAGTGCAGCTCATGGACACACTCACAAAGCTCGGTGAGCTACGAAACCACCTCCAAATGATGGCACCAGCTCATAGGCTCCACTTGAACATCTCTGCTCCCTCCTACCTCAAGCTGGGAGCCTGCCTGCTTCCTCCTCCCATTCCAGCTAACGCTGGAACTAATTAGTAACAGAAAAAAGCAGGTCTGTGATTACACACTTCATTTCATGTCCTTATAATGGGGCAGAAAGGCATCTCATGCAGGCTTCAAACCAGCTCCACAACACCCAGCAGAGAATACTCCACGACCACTCCAAACACCAGCAGTGCCTTTGGAAGGAAAGGAATGGGATGGGATGTTCCAAAAAGAGTTGTTTCACCCAAAGAGCTGTGGGGGTGTGGGACAGGCTGCCCAGGAAGGGGGTGGAGTCCCCACCCCTGGGTGTATTGACCAGACGGGAAATGAGGTGCTCAGGGAGATGGGTCAGGAGAGAACAGGGACGGTTGGACTCTGTGATCTTAAAGGTCTTTTCCAACCTTGGGATTCTGTGCTCCCACGGATGGGAACAGCACAAGAAGCCCAAAGCTCTCAGGTCTTGGACTGCTGCCCTGACCAAACCCTTCCCTCCTGACGCCAGGTCCGATGCCAGCAGCACAACTTGACTGTGTTTTGGTGGCACTTGGAGCTGACACAGGTCCAGTTCACCACCAGAACAACAACTTCAGCTCGCTCCGAGTCCCGTTCCCATGGGCATCCCAACACCCCAAGCCCTGTACATGCACTGGAGCTGATGTATTTAACCTCAGCATTGGCTCTTTTAAGGGCCCGAGGATTTTTCAAATCCCCCCTCCAAAATAAGACGCCTGGGTAATACAAAGGCAGCATTGAACTCCAAATACTCTTCCACCCCCACTAATGAAACAGTGATGAAATGCTCTTTCAGATACCAGTTATCTTCTCATCCAATGTTTTAGCCACTTTTTGGAGCCTTGGGGACCATAGCAATCCCCTATCAACCCCGTGCCAGCCAGCTGGTCCAGACAAGTGGAATCAGGGACACTCTTTCTGCAGCTCCTCGCTGCGCTGAGCCAGGCTGTGTGATGCCAGCCATGGCACACGCTTCCCCACGAGCATCCTCCTGGCCACCAAGGCCACGGAGCTCCTGGCCATGAGGTCCTGGCCACGAGTGTTTTGTTGTGATTCCCATCCCGGGTATGTGCCAAGACTTTCTAGTGCTGCAGCCTTAGGTCTTGGGCAGTTCTCGTGAGAGGGGCTGTCTTCTGCTTTCTCCCTTTCCTTCAGGCCCTGACCCGATTAGACAGGAGTGACCAAGTGGGCAAACTGCCTAATAAGGGGTTTGGTTGTCCCCGAATCCCTTCACCTTCACCACCCCAAGCCCAGGCTTTAGGCAGGGTTTCTGCAAAGCTGAGCCTAGCAGCACGATGCCCCGTTGCCAGCAGCGCTCAGCCCTCCGCTCGCTCGAGACCCAGAGCACAACAATGGAAAACATTAGAAGCGATCGCAGCGACACGGACCGGGGATTAGACGATACGGGTGTTATTCTTGGCCGCGGCCCAGATCTCCTGAATGACCCGGACAATTCCCTGCTCTGTGCTTCGGGCTGGCACACACCAAGTGGAAACCGGAATAACCTACTTCCCAGCCCCGTGGGGCTGAGGGGCCGCCGGGTCTCCCTCCCCCGCGCTCGCCAGGCCTTCTGCAAACCAGCTCCTAATTCACAGCGACATCGTTAAGTGGGAATTCGGGAGAAGGTCTGGGGATGGGGAAAGGCCGGAGACGCTGCAGAAAGCATCACCATCCTCGGTTGGAAGGGGCGGACGGGAGCTCTCGTGAGGATTTAGTGAGGTGCCAGTGCTGGCTCTGCATCCTGGCATCTGCATTGCTTGGGAAATCAGAGACAAGAGGCTGATTTAATGGGAAGAGCGATGGAGAGCAGCATTTCTCCTACAAGCTACGGGCTCAGCGCGGCACAGCACGGCCATCCCCCGCGGGGCCAGAGCCCGCGTTAGAAGTTTAACCAGTCCTAGGCTTGATCCGGGCGCGAGGTTCACAAGTTCAGTCAAAGCCTTTCAGCTGACAAAACAATGAGCCTCCAGGAGCCAAGAGGGGATGTACAAAGGAAAGTCAGCCTAATAGGGAAATTAAATTGTTAACGACCATGTTTCCTGCCGAGCCTTCCAACCTGTATCACAAATAACAGAGCTGCTCCCAGCCGGCTCCCGTGTGCCGGTGCACACCGGGGCTGTGCCACGAGCCGGGCTCGGCCGTGCCCGCGGAGCCAACACTGCCCTTCCCTGCATGGTGGATGACATGCTCAAGCTAAGCAGAGCTGGCAGTAAGGAACGCAACTCAGTGCGGGGTAACTCAACCTGGAGCCTTTTAATAGGCCATTTGTGACAAATAAAAGTTTCTCTTCTAATGAGGGGATTAAAATTCAACTGCTTTCTACTCGGCCCTTGGGGATGCTTGGAGGGCTTCCCATCCTCTCCACCCAGGTGCTGCCTCCCACCTCCTTGCCAAAGGAACATCCATTCTCTCTTTACCTAGGGCTGGGCTCACCCTCTACAGAGCTACAAGCCAGAACAAAGTGTGACCTGAGCGAGGGCTGAGGACTGGATAAGGACTCAAAGACAACTAGGGCCAGTGACAGACACTTCAGATCAACAGAGATGTCCAGGCCACCAATTGCTCTGCAGTGCCGGTGCTGTCCTGGCCAGGCTCTGCTCACCCAAGCTGCTCCATTGCCTTCACCTAACTCATTGACAATGGGCTCAGGTCCCTCCATCCCATTCCAGAGAGGAGCCAGGCTCTGTCCCCAGCCTGGGCAGGGAGTCCGTCTGTCCTGCCACAGCGTGACATCAGGGCAGAGCCAGCACTGGCACCACTGCACAGCTCACAGGTCACACAGCAACTGCGACAAGGTCACCAGCGCCGCAGCCCCCAGCAATGGTCTCATCTTCAGCCTTCTCCATGCTCCCTGACAACGGCAGTGGCTGTCCCAAGAACACAGACACGACTCCTGAAGCTCAGCTCCAGGGTGCAGACCAAGAGCCATGGACTTGGTGGCAGCAGCTTTTCAACCCCTGGAGCTGAGGGCAGGGATCACGGGGATCGCCAGCCATGCAGAGCCCTCTTCCTAATCAGCGCGGGCTTTAACCGCGTCACCACACCATGTGGAATTTAAGTAGCATCTCAGAGACCACTTGAAACCCAGAAGCACGTTCTGGAGGACAATCTGCCCGTAATCAGGTGGGAAAGAGCCTGATGCCACGCTAAAAATGTAAAGGGTGTTTTGACTCCCGACCTTTTTCCTTCCCGAATGGGACTGAGCGGACACACGACAAACACCAGCCGCTCGCCCGCCCGTCCCCTCGTCAGCGAGCTTGAACTCCCCAGGGAGAGACAAAGCATCCTGTCTCCAAAAGAGCTGGACCTCCCCCTTGCTTCTATCCCTGATGGACTCAGGGAGCAGCCCAGTGAAGCCCTGAGAGCTGGTCCCACGGTGAGGATGAGGAGTTAAGAGCGTGCCTGGAGCAGCTTGCCTTCCTCTCCTCTGCTTCCTTCCCGGATGGGATTACTCACTTCCTCGGCAGGAACTGTCATTACGGAACGTGCTTCTCCGAGTTCACCACAGTTATTATCTGCTCATCCACAGTGGTTATTAGACACCTGGGAATTTCCTCTGTCACAGCGGGGCTGCTCTCCAGTGTCGCTTTTCAATAGGAAGAACAGAGACCGCTTGCTAGAAACACCTTTTTTTATAGAAATCCCTTTGCTGCAGGCATCAACACACAGGAAGGTACCAGCAGTCTCTTCACTGAACAAAGGATGACCAGCTGTGGGACACATCTGCATCCATTGTAGGTCAGTCACGCTCAGAATGGCCTTTACAACAGAGCTGGACAGGGCTAGAGGGTGTCCCCTCTGCGGCCAGGCAGCTCACATCCCAAATGCTCTGTTGGTCTGCCTGCTCCTGACTTAAAAGGACAGTTGGTTTCCATGGTGAGGGCAGGAGTGCACCCCCAAAGCCTAATTCAGAGAGGCTCAGAGCTCTGTTACACGAGTAACGTACCACGGGGAGCGCGCGCGACGCTGTGCCGACGGTGGCGTTTGCTCCTACCCATATACCCAGATAAACCTGAGTGAAGGTTTTACTTTGCTCCCAACATCCCCAAAACAAAGTTTAAAGTTAAATATTTCCCCAGATGGACGCGGCCACAGGGTGCAGGGGAAGGAGCGTGGAGCTACTCAGCATCTGCTTCCCACATCCAGCGGTGCAGCCTGGAGAGGGGGTGGGAATATGGGGCCCATGAGGATTGTGCTGCCTCCGTCTTCCGCAATATCAGCATCAAGTCATCCTCTGCACCTATAGCTGCACAGCCCTAGCCTGACTCACCAGCAGCCTGAACACAGGCTGCAGCCTCCCAGCACGGCGAGAGCAGGGGCTGCCACGCCTGATCCGCACAGGGTTGTGCCAAGGAGGAGGAGAGCCTGACACAGGATCCAGGTCTCACGTTCTGGGTCTCCACTCTGGACCCCAGGAGCAACATCACCGCCCCCATGCCAGAGGTTTGCTCTGTGTCTGATGCTGAGACATCCCCAGTCCTTTCCCCATAGCAAAGGGCAGCCAGAGGGGGGACTGCAGAGAGCTCTGACCTCTGGCAGGGCTGTCTCGAGCTCGGTGAGTCTATAAAATAGCAGATCTAGACCCTGACACCTTCCCCCCACCACCCTTTCCAAAGCAGTCGAGGAGTTGCATCCCTTGGCGAGGGCCTGACGGGCAGGCAGAGCCAAGGGTCTCCTCTCCCACAGCAGCAGCCGGCAAACTGGGCATCACCACTCCCATGGACAGCAGTTACTGGCTTTGGTAACAAAGAGCCCGTGTGGGGCTGGGTCTGCTGCTCAGCAGAGCTTCCCCCAGTGAAACACTGGTTTGGGTCACTGGAAACGCTCCGTGGCACTGGCCAGCGGGCTACGTGAGCGTGACTCTGGAGAACCTTCCCTGCTGCCATGAGGAAGACCTCCCAAAACAGAAAGCAACACACAGCACTTCCTACTCACAGAGCAACATCCTTCTGACACACACTTCAAATAAACCAAAACAAGAGGAGAGACACAAACAACTCCCCGGATCCTTCTGAAGTCATTTTCAGAGCACTTGCTGCAGGCACAGGACTCAGAACCAGCCCCCTCAGCCCAAATCCCAGCCCTGATGGTACAAGTGAAGCATCTTACTCCGGTGATACTCACGGTAGAGACAGCCGGCATCGCCTCCGAGCTGGGACCATCCCGGGCAGCACCTGTACGCGGTCCGGTACTTCACCCTGTACGCCGGTCGGTACCTCGTGTAGTACATGGTCCTGAAAGGCAAGAACAGGAGGAGCCCAGAGAGTGTTAATCCCTGCAGGGATGGAGAAACCAAAGTCCCAACTCTGTGGTGTAAATAACACTAGGAACTGGGTTTTCAAACATGCTGGTGGTTTTCCCCACCCGGTCTAGCAACGAGCACTGATGCAAAGAAAATACTTTAGAATTCACTTTAATTGGGAGCACGAGTGGCTGGAGCATCCAGGTTCCCATCCCAGCTCTTCTCTCCTGTTCCCAAGTCCCTTTGACAGCCCCTACTCCAGGGTGGGAGCTGGGGCAGTAAAGCAGGGGTTGATCTGAAGCATAAATAAATGAAATTGACGCTTCTTTCCTGGGAACTCGGCGTTGTGTATACGTGAAAACTGAAACGCAGATAAAAACTTTTGAAGGTGATTTTTTTCCTTTTTAAAAGCTCCTTTGGCAGGACTTGAAACTACTCCCCCAGATCAGACAAACAACAAATATTTGGCACTGCAGATGTGCTGTACACGGCCACTGAAAATATTTACCCTGACTCAGTCGAATCGTTTGAGTCCGTCTGAACGTTTCCACAGAAGCCCGGAACGGCGCTGAGCCGCGATGCCGGGGGAGGAACCTGAGGCTCTTGAAGAAACTAAGGGAGCCCAGGCTGAAAACCTCTGCTGTGTCCTGCTGCTGGAAAATCCACTTCCAGCCCAGCAAGGAAAGTGCCATCACCCTTCTAAGTTCATGGAGGGCTGAGCACAGCTACCTTCTGTTGTCACCTCCCCAGGACAGTGACACGGCCAGCGGCTGGGATGTCCCGTCCATCTGGACGGAGTCTTCAGGAAACACCATGTGACCCTGGCTTTTATAAACCCAAATGCTACAGATGCAGAACACCCAAGCTCAGCAGAGAATCAGCCACACC
>VXBZ01006777.1:386902-422001 GCA_013399135.1 Heliornis fulica
CAGGTTGGATGGGGCTTGGGGCACCCTGGGGTGCTGGGGGTGTCCCTGCCCATGGTGAGGGGCACTGGGAGGGGGCAGGTCTGGGGGTCTGCAACTTACAGTCTTTGGTGCAGTTCAGTACAAAATCCCTCACAGCACAGAACGTGCTCGTACACCAGCCCCACCTTCAGAGCTTGGTTAATCACTACAGACCAGTGTGGCTGTGAGTCGCTGGTGAGCGAAAGGGAAACTGCGCTGTATCTGGGGTAAGGGATGGGACCAAAACAGGAGGCAGACGTACTTCCTCCTCGGAAGGAAGAGGCTGGATTGCAAGTCCCAAGGAGGGGACAGGGACAGTTTGGGTCCTTTGATCATGAAGCAGCAGGGAGATGCAGGGAGAAAGGTGTGTGCCGCAAGTGCCCCGTTGCCTTGCCCCCCTGTTTGCACTTACCTTCCCCGAGCACAGGTGGGTTTGGTCTCTGCAGCCACATTCATCCTCCTACTGGAACAGTAGATTTCATTGTGTAAGGACACACAACCAGACCAGTAACATTACAAATAAGATGTAGTGGATTTCAGAGTCGCAGAGACAAAAGGGAAAACACAGCATGACAAAGACTCAAGCTGCTCCCCTTAGTGACTCCTCTGTCCATCAAGCTGTGAAGTATTTCTAGCCACTAAACAAAACTGCTGAAGCAGCCGTGTTGTCTTACCAGAATTGATCACTGGAACAACGAGAAGGAGCGTCTTGTTCTTATCACGGATCGGTCCCTGCTGATCTGCAAATACAACTTCATCAGCCTGCAGTGCCAGCACGTGACAAGGATAGCGCTCGGGGCGGTGGACACCATCTCCATGGGGGAGTTCCAGTTCCCTCCCAAGTCCCTGAACAAGTAAGCAGAGGCGCAGAGCTGGGGTGGCCTGGTCAGGGTGGCCTGGCCAGGGTGTCTGATCCAGCATGGGCTGCTCGAAGCGCTCACTGTTGCATGTTCCAGGGCCCAAATTCTTCTGTTACTCTTCTAGAGGCAAAACTTAAACTTTGATTTGAACTTCCTTTTAAGTCAGCCTGTTTGATTCCTGTGTTTCTAACTAAACTTGCCTGGCTGTATTAACTGTGTTGTCTTCAACACCAGGCGGGAAGGCATTGGCATTCGCATCCAGTGGGACAGGCACAGCCGCGCCTCCTTCATCAACAGGTGGAACCCGTGGTCCACAAGCATCCCCTACGTCACCTTCACCGAGCACCCCATGGCGGGCGCTGATGAGAAGATCACATCCCTCTGCCTGGTAAGGACATCCTGCCTACGAGATCTTGCCCATAGCTGGGCACCAGAGAGGGGAGTTTGGAAAGGTAGGAAGTGAAACAGCAGCAATTAGCTCAGAGCCCAGAGCACTAAGGTGCCTCACCCTGGTCTCCAGTTCTGGCTGGCTGGGCAGCACAACTGCCACATTGTGGCAGTCACAAGTGATTTACAGAAGGAAGCCCAGCCAGCCAGCATGTTTAGGTTACACAAATACCATCCAGGTGTGAAATTAACAGCATCCTTAACCTTAAGTGTCATAATGTATTGTTTCTCACAGCACACAAGATCCACAGCTTTAGTGTTAATCCTTTACCATTCAGCATCAGTTCACCTAACAGATTTTAAAAGAATCAAGGTAACTTTTCTCTTTCAGTTGGAAAACTTTAAGACTCAGCTAGTCCAAGCTGTGAAGAAAGCCCATAAGGAGCGTCCCTTGCCAGGAAGCGGGAATGGTGTGCTCGTGCTGGAGCGGCCTCTTCTGATCGAGACCTACCTGGGCCTGATGTCCTTCATCAACAACGAGGCCAAACTGGGCTACTCCATGACAAGGGGCAAAATTGGGTTTTAAAATTCATTGCATTTAAGCGTTTTTGGGGGAAACAATTGGGTATCACCCTCCTGGGGAGGTTGTGCTGCGTGGCAGAATATTGGATAACCAAAGGGAAGAAGGTAGGGGAACGAAGGGGGGTAGAAGTGATGGTTCAGGGGAGGCCCTGGCTGCTCCAGAGGACACACGGGGCCGATTGATCTACACAAGGTAGTATCAGACTTGTATTTTCTATCTAGCTTAGTGCTCTTGCACAGGGTAGGAAGCAGCTGTATTTCCCATTTCTGACTACGTGTTCTTCCCTGTGTGAAGAACACACAGTGGGTGTGTTCTTCTCTCCAGGCACAGCAGAGGGCTCGGCCCCTTGTGCCCGTGCGGCATCAGACCGTGCTGGGGCTGGACTGGCAGCAAGGTGGTGGTGGTCACAAGGGCAGCAGCCTTCACCCTTGGGTCAGTGCCCATTAAGAACTGTGGAAGCTGTGCCAGTCATTCTCCAGCAAACAGAGGCAGCAGTGTGTGTTACAGCTGCACCACACCGAGTACGTCAGCTGTTACGAGGCAAGTGAAGCATATGGCTGAGTAGGCCTTGATTAGCTTTTTGTGGAAACACCCCCAAGAACCCAGTTGAACTTCCTAGCTTCTTACTCATATCTGCTCTCTGGCTGCAGCCAAACAATAGATTATTGAGACAATATTGCCAAAAGCCTTGCAAAGACATTTGCCTTCAAAGCTCTTGCATATAAAGCTGAACAGGAATTCTGCTTTGATTTGTATTCTTGCAGTTTTTCTTGAGCCTACTCTAGTTTGGGACAGCAGCAGGGCAGGATTTTGAGACAGATGAAGCTTTAAGCACTGTACATCCATCTCTATTTCTGCATTTTTCACTTAACCTCATACAAGTGTCCAGCAATGAAATTCAGAAGCAGCCTGAGAAGCCACCAGTGAAACTGCTCACGAGGCCGCCCTAACCGCTTGTCGTTGCATGTGATCTATACGTGCTGCTTTCAGAGCATTTACCTATGCAACTGCAGTGCTGAGTAAAGGCTGTGCTGCAGTGGTGTATTTCTGAACTTCAGTCACTGTGTGTCTGTGATGCTTCTGTACAGCTGAGCTCAAAACGTTATGCAGCGAGTTGCATGCCCCTCGCCCTGCATCTTCCAAGATATTTACTTGTCTAATCTTCAGTAAAGTCAAATTTCAACTCTATTTGCTCTTCATTCTTCATTTTGTGAAGACTGAGGCTGGGAAATTAAGCAGCAAAATACAAAATACCCAACAAATTCCTGAATGACAGGCTCCCTTCCTTTGAAGGGCTGGATACCTTGGGTTAGAGATCAAGCACAGCCCAACTGCTCTGTCCCCACTGAATCACCCACTCCAGGTTGGCCTCCACAGCTCCCGTTTCAGTTCCCTACATCTTCTAAAGCACAAACCTTCCTGGGAAGATTCAGCACAGTAAGTCCATGGAAGACCAGTCCCCTGGTAGCAGCTTAGTCTGGAAAACCAAAGCTTATTATAGATGACTGTCTGCTTTCTGCACAGAGCAAAGAATAACTGGCTAGAAAGGCTCTTCCTGACATACCTACCTCTACTCACAGAGCTAATGCACCAGAGAAAGCATGCTGGCTTACAAGGCCAGACACAAGCTGTACCTTGTTGTGTGCAAGTAACTGTTCCTTTCACTGATAATAAAGAAACAGACTTCAGAATGGAGAAGAGCAGGCTCAGAGTCGTACCGAGTTTGTAGCTATCAAAATATTTATTGGAAATTATTAAAACTTAAATAAAAGCTATACATTATATACACAAAGCTACAGCTTTAGAAAATAAGGTTTCATAGTTGGTGAAGTTCAAGAGAAAGTTCAACGACATCAACACTAAACTTCTTGAAATCCAGACTTCATACTCCACACTTCCATTGCTACATCACTTCATTCAGAGTTTGGGTACACTCATTCAAATAAATTATTTATAAATACAGAAACTGCCAAATGGGCAACAGGGTTTGACCCCTTTCCTCATTCTTCCTCCAACTTGTGGGCATTTTTAATGCAAATGATTGTTATTTTACCTCTTCTCTTTCCAAGAAACACACGCAGAAGTTATCCTTACTCAGAAGTGCCATGGAGTCCCCGCTCACGTGCCAGGAAAGAGACATGATCTGGAAGTCACCTGCAGAAACAGCTCAGAGTTTGTCAGCAAGAAGCTGATGGTGCATCCTCTTACTCTGAGAAAAGGTGGCTAGAGTAAGACCCACCATCACTGGCCCAGAGTTCAGGTTCACGCTTGTTCTACCTTTCTACCTCAGACTTGACACACACACTGCCCCGGAAGAGCTTTGTGCTACTTCATCTGTTTTCAGAATACCCAAACCCATCACAGGCTTTATTCCAACACTCAGCATTCCCCACAACTGCACTTTGTATGCAAATAAAGTGACAAGAATGGAAATCTTAAGAACATGCTGCACAAGGGACAATTGAACCACAGTTAGTCCCTAATATATTTCACCATGTTTGCTATGCCTCTTTATGAGCCCATCTTTAAGGGTAGAAATACCTGATTAAAAAAGTGCTTTTAAAAGAATACTCTGAGCTATTTATGACAATGCTCAGACCAATTAATAATTAATTTGTAAGAAAGAATGAGCTGATGACTCATGGAAGTTGCTGCAGGCAGCCTTACCTTCCCCAGGAACCTGCACCGACACACAGCCCGCTGGGGACCAGACATAGACTTTGCTATTTCCTGTGCAGACGGCAAGACGAGGCTGTCGTGGATCCCACTGGAAAGACTGGATGGCACACAGCTGCTCCAAGACTACAAACAGCTTCAGCTTTTGAATATCCCAGATCCAGACAGCATTAGGAATGTTATCTGTAGAAGAGGAAGGGACAGTGATGAAAACCTGACTGATAAAACGATCACACTTTTGGCTTTTTGAAGAAACAGGCACTAGCTGAGGTATAACAGAGCCCAAACCATGGAGCCACACCACAGCTCTAACTCTGTATTCTGCCTGGGCACTATTGCAGAAGAGATAAAAGCAACAACAGTTTGTCCTGTAGCCCTTCACCAGTCTGATCAGATTTACCTGCTCTAGGGAACCTGCCTGGGCAGGGGGATTGGACCCTCGAGGTCCCTTCCAGCCCCATCAATTCTGTGATTCAGTTGTGCTGCTGATGCTGAGTTTTACAGCTGAAGCACAGCTGCTGCATCCAGAGCTGAGCAGCCCTTCAGGGCAAGGTTCAACAGCAATTCCATGACTTTAACTATTGAGGGGATCCAAAGCCCTCCCTGCCACAGGCTGTGCAGACTCCTGCCTTTCAAGAGACACGTGCTGCTAACAGAGGAGGGCAGCCCTGTGTGTTTCATGTTAACAGTGTGAGCTCACATGCATCTGACAAGACAAAAAGGCACCATGAGCACTAAATACAAAGCCAAAGCTGAGCAAAGGCACCGGAGAACACTTCTGGCAGTTGCACAAGTGCTGGAGGACAGACTGAACCCCCTCTGTAGTTACACCCAACAGAAAGCTGATTTTAAATAGGGCCAGGAATCTCAAAGTGCAAAACAAATGAAACAAGGACTGTAGCAGGTCAGTTATGACTCACAGCACACACAGTGAGTGGGTTTCCCCTGAATTTAGGGCTGCAGGAACTCACCGTTTTTGGTTGCCAGGAAACAGTTGTCTGGACTGAACGCCAACATCCCGATTCCCATTTTGGGATTTGCCCTGTCAGCAGCTGGTTTGATACACTGTAATGAAACTGGCACTTGGGAAACATCATCTGGAATTTGAAAGAAATAAAACCACACCAACCTTCACTGAGCAAGCCTGAACAGTCAAAAGGTTTCAATTCCAACTGTTAGACGCCCCTTATCTCTGAAGCAATAGGACCATGTTTTACTCTTCTCCAACGAGTTCCAATCAACAACTTCAATTCTTTTAAGGTCCTGCATCTTTATATAAACAGCCCACTGTTCATGCCCTTCCACAAAAAAAAAGGAAAGGCTGGAAATCCAGGCAAGGCTGAGATGAAATTATGAGAAAATGAAAGGTCAAATTTTCTGCTGCCTTTAACTAGTACCTCAAAGACACGCCAGGGGCAAGGCGAAGGTGATCTGTGGTACCACAAACAATGAGACAGCAAATAAACACACTAAACACACAGAGTCTGCCATCACTTTCATATTTCAAAGCCTGGTGTCTGAAGGCAAGTTTAAAGCCCTGCCACAACTTCAGCTCTTTAAACAAAAGGCCTCTTTCATGCTCTGCTTTTATTACATAAACATTATGGGATCAATTACTATCCTCAGACAGCAGGACTGTCACACCTTCTGCCACATGCTGTGATAAGATTCTTAATTGCTGGCATCAGACAAATCACAGCCATTACCTGCAACAGTTAAACTATGACATAACGTCCCAGAGATTGCACAGATCAGAACAGATCCACACACACCACTCAGAAAACGTTTCCAGGCAGCTCCAAGGCTGAGGTCTGGTCCCTATTTCTACACACAGGTAATTACAGTTCTTTTCTACCAGATCCCACTAGATTCCAGTCTTCAGCCTGCCCTGGAAGTTGCACACAGAGAGGATCCCCTCTGGCAGGGCACACACTGCCCTTGGAGCTGCTCTGTTAGCTTGGCAGCCACGAGCAGGGCATCCAGAGGATCCATCTATAGGCAGGGTTTGCCTATAACCATTACTTATAGAAAGGCTTCACGTGGCCAACTCTGGCATCTCATGTGAGTAAACTTTGGCTTACATTTACTTTGCGTGCTGAAGAGAGAGCTAGCCAATGCTCTTGTTGGAGGGAAAGAAAGTCTCTCTGTTTCAACAGATGGGGATTTCTCCACTTCTTTATACACAATCTACAAAGAAACAAGTGAGAGTTCTACAGAAGGGCCTCAGAGAATGTGAACATGGGCTATTACCAAGCCATCCACATCCCACTAATTCATTTTCAAGTGTTTTTATCTCCACACCCCCTGGTTCATCAACAGGGGAAGGCTTTCATAGGCACATTCTGAATCCAGCATTCTCAGTGAGTCATTTGCTATTGGCAACCATGATCAGGAAAACACTCCTGTGATAAATAAACCAACCCTGAAGTCTATGAAGAACAAGACTGCTAGAACACACACCTCCTTCATTACTCCTGAGAGCTAAAGCTGGCAGCACAATAAATCATCTCCATTACAATGGGAACACAGATTTAATTTTTGAAATGAAGGATCTGCAGTCAGATCCTAGCACAAATAAACACCAAGTGCAGCACCACAGAAGGAGGAGGTGAGAATATTTTAATGGTGTGCCACTAACACAAGCACCAGGACAACATGCACCAGCTGCAAGTCCTGTGTGTGACAGAGCAACTGAGCTCTTTCCATTTTTTTCTGTTCTGTTCTACACCTAACAGGGAGTAAGGGTGTTTCTCAGTCAGAGTTCTCCTGAGGTGCCTTTAGAGGTTCACACCTCACTTGTGGTTAAGAGGCATGACCAGAGTCACACAAATCCTGCAGACTCACAGTCTACACATGTAAACTGGTGTAAAGAGGGAACCTGTCCAGACCCAAGTGTAGTTTGTCCTCCCTGTGCAGCAGCACTGCTGCACTGTGAGTGCTTTTCACCTTGACAGAGTGAGCAGCTTGAGATTTGGGAGAGGAATAAAAGCTACAGGTCTCCACCTGCTGTCAGCTACCCAGAATCCACTGGGCCTTGCACATACATGTACCATGGTTAAAAATAAATGATGGCAGATGTTCAGAAGGAATGTTTTTCAGGTGAGCTTGTACATCCAAGGTGTAAATCTGATAATCTAGTTCCAACACTGCTTAAAGTCACAGACTGTATAAAGCTGAGACAAATCTCACCTGTTGGGTTTCCCAGTTTGGCATCATCTGCATTCCCAGCTCTGCCATACACACCAAAACACATGGGCATATGGCAGAAGTCATCCAAGAACCCATCAGTGCTAATGCCAAGAGGGTATCTGCATATTCCATCAAACTTGGAAGGATCCCTATATTTTCCTTACAATCCCAGGGCCCAAGCCCTACTTAGGCAAAAGGAGGAGAAGCCACAAGGTCTCTGGAATGAAACAGCTTTCAGATGCCAAGAGCAGCCCCAAAGTGCTAATAATTCAATGGATTCTGGATCAGCAGCCCCAAAGTGCTCATAACTCAGTGGATTCTGGATCCATTCTTACCGTCCTGGTGCTAGCGACGGTCGCCGGATGCTCAAACTCCGTAATCTTCTTCCAAGTCACGTGGTTCAAGATACGCACCTCACCAAGGAAAGCAATGCAAGGCAAACCTTAGGACAAAGTTCTCCATGTGCTTTAAGTAAGAGAAAATAAACCTCTCTTACCTTTTCATCATAGCTGCCAATTGCCAAGAATTGACTGCTGGGACTCCAGGCAATCGATTTTATGCCTAGTGACCACTCGTAAGCCCGGTACGTGGATAGCAGTCTGCCATCGAGGGAGTACAGCAGGATTTTATACTGAAATGGAAATAGAGGTTTCTAGTGATATTGCTAAAAGCCACAGACCAGCAAAACTATTTCTTTCAAGTTCTCCCTGCTTAAAGCACAGCAAGTTAGCTACAGAGGGTCTGGTCCATTACCCATGACCTGGCTCTGGCTTCCAGTCTGGCTGTCCCAGCACTCACCACACATACCCACCCCATCCCCAGGAGTGCTGATGCCATTACTGAAGACATTCACACTCCTTCTGTGTCCCCAAGGCACCTGATCAGGGATGTCACAGCAGAAGCACAGAACTGACAGGGTTGGAAGAGACCTGGATAGATCAAGTCCAATCCCCCTGCCAAAGCAGGTTCCCTAGAGGAGACTGCACAGGTCAGTGTCCAGACCTCCCCACTCACAGGGGTATTCCTGTCACTACCCATAACTTTGTGGCCACAAGATGCTTTTCTACACCCAGAAGCTGCCTACTAAGAGCAGTTTATATATCCTTTGCCAACTTTCTGCATGGGTACTATGTGCAATGCAACATAAAATAATAGGGTAGAAGTGTCTTACAAGAGTATTCTTTCATTCATCTTATGTTACTTCAGGAGCAGCTTCTGCAATGTTTGCAGTTAAATGTTTTTCAAGGTAAGTTACAAAGAAAGCTGATAAGATGATTTTCTGTGATTAAAAATTAACACAACAGTTTGACATGCACTCATAAGGACATCCATTACCAACACCAATTTGGTTATTGTTTAAAAGAAAAAATGTAACACTAGTTATTTCGGTTACTGCTTTATTCACTGTGGCTACAAACCAACCTGAACTCCCCAAAACCATCACTGGCTTCTTCCTCCTACCTCCAGACACGTGTCCCACGCTGCCAGAACACAGCCATTAGGAGCCCACTCAATCCCAAACAGATCTTGTGTTTCAGTGTCAAAATGCTGCATCCAAAAGAGGAAACAAACCCATTTCAAACACTGTACCAACAAAGGCTGCTGCATCTGACCCAACATAGCCCAGTTTTATCCTTTCAAGTGCTATCAAAAGAGCCTTTGGATGCTAGTGCAGAAAAAGTAGTATCTCCTGTTGTAGCAGAATGCTGCACTCACCATTTCTTTGGTTTCCCTTTAGAGAAAGGGCAAAAAGTTGCTGTACTTTAAACTGAACAGCATTTCATAAGGAAATAAAAGTATTTACACTGAATCAGTCAAGAAGCTCAGCTAGCCCAACTCCTTGCCTCAGAAAAGGCTGCACAGGATCATTCAATAAGAGCTTGGGAACATGGCAATATTTAGTTGTACTTCCCAACCCTTGCTGTCAGCTTCTAATGAGACTCAGAATTCCTGAGCCAGCAGTGATGCTTGGTATGGACTACTTGAACAGGTTTTAATTTCTCAGCTCCAGCCAGTCCTCTGAGACTTGCTGGTGGACATGCTTCACACACGAGTCTCATTCTCCAACAGACAACAGGGCAAGTTCTAGTATGTGTTCCAAGTGATCACTTTATCAGGCATTTCATACTTTCATTATTATAAATAAGCACATGCAAGAGTTTAGGGCATTCCCATAGACTCCACCAGCAGCTCTTCACACACAGAACAAACACACTGGCTGCCTGAACAGAAGCATGTCTGAAGGCTGACAAGGAAGCCAGATGCTGGACTGGCAAGTCAAAAAACCAAACCACCAAAGTGACCAAGCCTAAAGAAACGTGCAACACATGCTTAGAGTCTGTGAGGAAGCAGCAGAAGGCAAGGACACATCTTACTCTCAGTAGATGCCAGTCACTGCACACAAAGATGCTGATGAAGTCCTTGCAGTCCCGTCGCTCCGCTACTGCCATGTAGCGGCCATCCTTGGTGAAAGCTACCCCTGCCAACGAGACAGAGTTAATTAAAAGAGACAAAACAAGACAGAATAGCTGATGATTCTTCAATAGAAAGCAGTTACTCCCATTTCACATGAGAAATAAGGAAAAACCTTCACATTAATGAAGGCAACAGGTAGTTTTACTAATTTGCTTGTGCAGACAGTTCTTAAGTTTGCACATCCTATTTCCAAGGAGCATCTTCCCAGCAGAGCTTTGGCATGCTTCAAAAACCACGTTTGATTACTGAGAGTTATCTAAAAAACAGACTTCAGATAAACAGTTCATTTAGCCCAGCCAAGTGAATTGTTATGCAGCCACTGGAATTTCGGCTTCCAGGCACTGGTCCCCATCCACTTGCATTCTATATGCGACGCAGAATTGACTTTGTCATATACAGGATATTATTATATGCAAGCCTGGGGCAGGAATGTGCTAACCACAGCCACGTGGCCAGGCAGCCCTGCCACAAGCTTACATGGGAAAGATGTAAAGGAAAAAGATGACAAAAGCCACTTTGAATTAGTGTTTTTCATCACCAACACAGCCAGCTTGATTTACCATCTTGAAGGACTCCTCCAAGGTGAACACAAGAGTGCTGCACGCTTGAAGATGCCCACAGATAAGATGCAGTCCTTCATTAGAGACCACAACAACCCCAGAGCACATCCTGGTGCACTTGCACAGTGCCCTCCCCCAAGTCCTGCACCCATGGGCAGACAAACCCCTCAGCAGGGAGGGTGGCAGAGCCTGTTCCCAAGCACCCGCTTCCTCATTACCCCTCACACGTGTTTTGCCCCTTCTGCCATGTGAAGATTGACCATTCCTGTGTAGATCTGACACTTACCTTGCTGACAAGCTTTGGGATACTTGATGTAAGACACAGATTTCGTACACAAGGACCACACAGTTATCCGCAACTGCCACAAGAAGACAGGGAGGTGTTTGTTTATTTTAATGGATACAAATTTAAGAACATACAAACCCACAAACCTAATTCAGCAGCACACAGTAGATCAATAAACCTTCTATGGCTAGTGGCAGCCTTTGTGTCACTCAAACAAAGCCCTAGGAAGCAACAATAAGGAATTCTCCTCCCACTCCCTTCAGCTCACAAGGTAGCTCATTCCAGGTGAGCATTACAGCACACCAAACGCTTTAGAGGGGTCAATGAGACCCCTCTAAACAAACATCAACACAGAGAAAAGCTCTTCATCACCCATAAAGTTACTGTTATTAGCAGGAATCTAGCTACACCACTGCCAAGGTATCATACAGTCACTTTGCAGTTGGGAAAATGGCTGCATCACAGACATGAAGAAAGATGAGAAGTTTCTGGCACTGATGGATGGATGAGACCCTAAAGCGGGTTAAGAACACCGAATCTCTTGGGACAAGGCTACTAAACATGAAAATTCAGCTGTATTGTTCAAGTTTTAGACATACTCAGCTTTGACAGCTAATCCACGTTTTGCTCTTACCTCCTCAGGGCACTCCCCACCCCTCAAGAAGGGAAGATTCCCCAGTTACTGAAAGAATTTGAGGGGAGTAAGATATCCTCTGCCAGGCAAGGCATTAACATCACATTTGGGGGATTTCCGGAGGCTTCTGCATCCATAAACCACAAGAACTGCAGAGATGGCAGTCAGCTGCAAAACAAACCTCTCCACAGCTCTTCAAGGTCACAGCC
Source organism: Heliornis fulica (assembly GCA_013399135.1). Lineage (NCBI taxonomy): Eukaryota > Metazoa > Chordata > Aves > Gruiformes > Heliornithidae > Heliornis > Heliornis fulica. Next base: position 398,780 of record VXBZ01006777.1, read on the forward strand.
CACATTCTGGAAGCTCTGTGTTGCCATCTGCAGATTATTCAATTAAAAACAAATACTTCCTCTCCCTTAGCAACGGCAGCACCCCAGACATATGTGCATTAACCAGGATGTCATGTGAACCTTCACGTTCGTACCGGCAGCGAGGAATGTTTCCAGTGTCATTTTTTGCCTTATGTTTTCCCACATTTTATTGCACCAAGGGAAGTAATTGTAGGAGATGTGCAAAAAAAAAAATAGTTTTGCAATAAAGCACCACACTCATAAAGCTGTATTTGACAGAACTACTGAGCAACAAAACTAATTCACTGTTTAAGTTCAGCTTTGGCACTGCCTCCCATCTCACCGTGCTCCTACCCAAGATGCAGACCAAGCACCAGCACTGCTGCTGCTGTGCTCTGTTTGTCCCCGATGTGTTTTCCTTTCCTGAAGGAACAGGCACCAGTCACAAGTGCCAAAACCTCCCAGGTAACATCCCAAGGCTCTGCTCAACCTGGTAGTGCTGCAGCCTGAGCATTGTGTTTTCTATATCACCGATATTCACACTTCTGTGAGATAGCATAAAAATTCAGGTAATTAGCAGTCCTCAAACAAGATGAGGGAATCCTAGGAAATGGTCCCTTCAGAGGTATGCAGAGCCCCATGGGAAGCATTAGCTGTTCTCCCTACTGCTTTTTATATACAAAAGAAGGTTGTGAGATTTGCAGAATTTTTTAATTACAGGAAAGAGCACAACCAATAAAAAGAAGCACAACGAGATCAGATTTGCTTCTATTCTAAATTAAAAAACGTACTGAGTCACTATTTAATGCAGCCTTTATTATTCTCTTCCTGTAACTAGAAGGTATGAAGTTACAACTAGACTTCTATAGTGCCAGTTTTAAGTTTAGGAGGTCCTAGAATTCACTAGGTAACATTAATCAAGTTTTATCACTGCAACTGCTCGCTTCCGGACATACAGAAATACAGCACTGTTAGTCTGCTCTTCATGCAAGATTTACTTTAAAAATACCAACACAATGCCTACCCACATTCTTCTACAGCAACTGCAACAGTGACACAGACTGCTTGCTCCTATTAATTGCAGCTTTAAAAGTACTCACTGCCATTCCTCCCTCGCCCAGGACACACAGCACACATTCTACAGCCACTTCATCAAAGCCTAGCAGCTCCAAGCTTCAGATGCTGAGGCCCAGATGGTCATTTTTCCTGACAAAGGCACCAAGTTTGCATTGTGCTGCTGCCCAGCTTCACAAGCAACTCACCTGGCACGCTGTGCCTCTGACAGACCCCTCTCCTGGACCATGCAGGCTGGCTCAGGGTGAAGGAAAACCTTACTGCTGCATCAGAGTACACGGGAAGAGGGAAATCTCTAGAGGTGAGAAGCAGCACGTCACATGCAGAGCTCCTGCTGTCAGCTCTGCCTTGCCTGCCACTTCACTGCAGAGAAGGCAAGGATGCCTTTGTTTTGAAGGTGTGTCTGCACCCATCTCTGCTTCATCCTTGGGAGCAGTGCTCCACTCTTCCAGTGGAGCCTTGTCCAGAAGGGTCATGGGTTTGAGTCCCCAAGAGATGCTACTAACAGTTTCCCTGCTCCAGTCAGGCTGTGCTCCACTGCTGAGTGTGCACCTCAACACCAGAGGGTTGAGCAGCATCACCACCGACAGCGCCAGAGCAGCACCACATCACCCCAGGTACCTCCCCCACATCATTTCGAGTGTGCACAGCCTACAAACAACCCACAGAACACCCCACAAAAACACCCCTTTGAAAACAGAGACCTGTTATTACACTGGGTGCCTACCTGCCTTTGATTACACCAAGTCTGAAGATGAAGTGCTTTGGTTATCAGCCACAACAGACCCCAACAGCTAACGAGATCCTCCACTCGACTGCAGGTGCTCCTAAGGGAAGCCCCCAACTGCTGGGGACCAGGCACATGCTCTGCTGTAACCTCACTGCAACCTCTTAGCCAAGCCACAGGACACCACCCAAAGGCTTTGGCCTGGGGTGGGAAACACATTAAAGCATTTTCATTCCCAAAATTAGGATTCTTGTCAGTTGTTTTACTTCTGTGCACTCAAATGTAATTTTCCTGGTTTATAAAAACATTTATGTGCTTAACACGTGGACTTCACATCTATTTTTCATGGGCAAATAAGGCACTAGTTTAAATTATAAATTATTTATTAAATTAAATTATATTATTCCACAATCTCACCCAAGCTGCCAACATAAACTAGCCCAAGAAAGATTATTTGCCAGCTGGCAAATATGATTAGAGACAAAAACATAAAAAACACAGAGTGAAAAAAGAAAGCCAAAAACCACAATAAATTGCATTGCCCCTGTTTGCTCTCCTCAGACTTTGCTCTTGCAGATGGAGCCCAGATCACTCTCAGCTATGCCTGCAGCAAGCACTGCCCCACTGATGGTTCAGAGGGGTGCTTACTCCTTAGAGTAACTGACTCGATCTAGTGCAGATGCCAAACTCAAACCCTAACAATAATGGTGTCTGAGAAGTTTTCAGCTGTTGTTTTGCAGTGGAAAAACTAACTAAAAGCAGAAGCATTTTTAAAATAGCCTAAAAACAGCTGAGAAATAAAGAGTATTTAGATGGTAACGTGATAAACAGTCTCCAGAGCTGGGTTCAGGACTACATCCCAACTCTGACAGCTACAGGCAGGTGTAAGACTGGTGATTTTCAACAGATAAAAACACACTTTTAAACAACCTTGCATCTCAAATGACCGTCAACTTTTGTCCCAGACTTGACTGGGTCACAAAGCCTCCTTACATAGCAGTGTCTGTCAGCACCGGATTTCAGAAGATTATTCAGAGCACATTCCTCACCAGAAAGCATTTTTCAACCTATGTAGCCATTTACAGTTACTAAGGATTAGCTCCAATATACACAGAAACACACACTTTTGCCCCCTGCCATGTAGCTGGAAAGAAGCTCCTTAATGCTTCAGGACCTAACACGGGACCAGTGCAAGTACAGCATTTGTCTTTTATTTATTACTTGCCTGGCCCTTTTACACCATCCTGTTTAGTCTTTCAAGATAGGCAGCAATAAATGGTCACAACACCCATGTCTTTTAAGAAATTTCTAGGAATAAGAAAGCTAGCTGTGAGCTTTGAGTAGAGCTCACACCATGACCTGAAGAATTACAACTAATCAGCTGGTGCTGTTTGGAAGTACCAGGCTACCACACTGCCCTGGTTGACAGGGAACCCTGAAGCCCACTAAGACATCACTGAACTTGATAACACACAATACACCAGTATTAAATATCCTGAGAGCTTCTGTCTCGAGCACAACTCGCATCTGTCCCACCAGACTATGGATTTCACAGAGAGAGGGAGTAAACACAACTCAGACATCAGCATAACCCAGGCAGCTGTCTGACAACAGCTAATTTAGCAGCCTGTTTACAGCTGGAAGGAAAGCTTATCCCAACACAGATGCCAACTTGGCAAAGGCTTAATGAAATCCTCTAAGGTCAAACCAAGTTCTGTTGGGAGGCAGTAAATGCTCACTAGTCCACCCCCACAGGCACGTGCCGGGAGATCCTCACTTGTAGCACAGCACCAGCCTTCACTCTGGGTTACTCACTGCTACACTTCTGCCTGACTCACAGACACATCTCTGCTGACTTCAGGTTCAAATTCTGAAGCCAGTTTCATTTTAATCGTGATGAGGGTGATTAATTCCTGGGAAAACTATGGCCTCTATTCAACACTCCTCACGACTTGATATCTAAAGGGGTGAGGGATGACAAGAGACCACTTTACAGCCAGAAAATCTCTACCCTGGTCAGCACTGAAAAGCCTTGCCAGCCCTAAACATCCCTGCCAGGGAATTCCATCCTGCATGTATCAGGAACTGCACTGTAGCAGAACACAGGTTCCACCACCCATTCCCTCCACCAGCATTTACACTAACCCAGTCTGCACCCACAGACGATCAAGTCACCATCTGTACTTCTGACATCAGAATTTGCACAGTCTTCAGCTTTTGCAAGATTAAATACAGCACAGAAATGCCCTGCATGTCATACTCAGCCACTTCTGACCCCTCATCACTGCACTGAATAGCAGTGATGGGGGGTCAGAAGTGAATCATCAGCAGCGAATCATCAGCTCTGACCAGAGACACACAAGGATGGACTCAGCCTTCACACCCCTTCCAACAAGCTCGTGCCCAGCATCAGCAAACCAGTTTGGATTCTACCTCAGCACGGACACACAGCATGGCTCTTAGTCGAGAGGCACTTCCTGGTGTTCTCATTTTAATTTTGCAAGTGGTTCTATCGACAACAGTGAGACACCTCTGTGCCAAATGAAGCCACTATGACAGTACTTCCAGGATCTGCATCTAAATCTTATCTCACAGGTCATTAAAACTAAGACTATACCTTTTCATTTCATAGCCTCTCTTAAATAATTACAGTTTGAGAAGGGTCTCTTACTAGAAACCCTAAGCTACAAACACCACATTTCATACCTACAGCTGTTTCAATGAATACCAGATACCCCTACACATAATTTCTCAAACACATAACTTTACCTTCAAAGCCAAGTGTCCATTTTCTACCTTAGCAGAAGCAAGGGGATAAAATGTAACTAACACCTGAACCAGCATTAACATAGATTACATAGGCCAATACAGGAGAACTACATCCGTGCTCTTTACCACCACAGTACAGCTTTAAGAGCTTTAGGTTATTTTAAGAGGCAAAGGGCAGACTGTAACATCTGATACCACACAGAGTAATCATGACTTCACACTTACATGGAACTCAGTTGTATTGAGAATGTGACGACCATCCGGACTCCAGCATGAAGCCACCAATCCTGCTGATCCCTCGTCTATCTTACAGTGCCAGTCTGGCTGCTCCAAAGACCAGACCTAGGTCAGAGAGGAAACCAAACAGGCAGCACAGCGAACCCTCTGCTTACCAGGACACTCTACAGCCGAGAAAAGGTTACTGCATCACATTCCAGAGGTCAGGAAGCCTCTGAACACCCGTGACCATGAAGGACTGGCGCTGGATCCCACTACAAAAGTAAGTCCCACACTGCTGCAAAGTAGTGGCTTGGTTTGAGTTTTCATTGGTTTGTGGTATTTTTTTTTCCATTCTAACAAACGTTCTGAACAGCCAACACTTTAGAAAAGGCTTTAGCCCATTTAACAAGCTTGCATGTATGTATTTCCTGTGGAGCTACTGGTCAGACAACCCCCAGCTTTCATTTGTTTTGGTAAATACTTTCACTCTAAACTCGTGGGGCTTCTCAACCCAAGGTGCCTGTTTTAAGAAGGATGGCATGCTGTGTTACCCTCCAGCCAAGCGCTATGAGAACGACTCGGTCGTTACCAAGAACGACCGGGTCGATGCAGCAATAGAAACCAAGAGGCACTTGCCGGTGAGCGGCTCTGGCTGCCCGCACACGCAGCCCGTTCCTTACCTGGACAATCCCGCGCTTGTACATGGCGCACAGTATGAACAGGGAATCGGACGACCACTCTATGTACTGGATCTGGTCCAGGCAAGTGTAGAGCTGGACGAGCTGGAGGGTGGTCGCATCCCGGATCACCAACCGGTACTGCACGCAGGAAGCCTGGGCGAGAACACAACCAGAGTCGGGCTGGAACCCCAATGCTGGTCCCGGAACCCCAGCCTGGACCGCGGTGCCACTGCGGCACCCTGGGGGGCAGGCGGGACCCCCCACCCCAGCACGGCTCTGCGCCGGCGGCCCCGGGAACCGAGCGAAGCCCCGCTCGCTCCACCGCGGCTCCTGCTCCCTTCCAGAGCCGGGGCCTGGCGCGGGGCCGCACCTCACAGTGCCCATCGGGAAGCGGCGTGCGGCCGGGCCCGGGTGGCGGCCGCTACTCACCAGGCGCCTGCCGTCGGGCGAGTACCTGCCGAGCAGGCCCGAGAGCCTGAACAGCTCCGAGAAGTTCATGGCGGGGCCCAGGGAGCGGGAACCGGCGGAGCGGCCGCGCCGCTATTCAAACCCGCCCGGCCCGGCCCGGCCCTCAGCGCGGGGCGGAAGCGGGCGGAAGGGGCGGGAACGAGTCGGCCGCACAGCCAATGGGAGCGGGAGACGGTCGGTCTGACAGTCAATGGGGGCGGGNGCGAGGTATTATTATGCAAATGAGGCGCCTAATGAGACGCGAGGTTGTCCGGTATTAGTATGTGGTTCCGCAGTGTGCCCTGCTCCGGACCCGCCAACCCCGGTCCTGGAGAGCTCCCCCTGATGCCGAGGGCAGCTCCTGGGGCCCTGGCTAATTACCCACCTGCCTTATTACTCCTCCTGGCTAATTAATTACCCCTCCTGGCTACTCACCCCTAATCACCGCCAGAATGGGCAGGATGCCCCATGAGGTTCCACGGCTCGGACCAGGGACCTGCAGGCTGCAGCTGAGGAGGCCGGTTGGGTTGGAATGACCCGTTGCTGAAGCGCCATAGGGGACAATCCAAGGGCCCAGCTATGAGGGAACCCCATAACCCTCCCAGGGTGTGTGTTCCCATGGGGAACAGCCGCCCACCAACCTGGGCACATGTTGTTTCTGAGCCAGTGGTGGGAACCAAGGATGGGGATGATGGGGCTGCCTGTGTCCTGCAGTGCTGAGCGGTAATGCCGAGGAGACCTCCATGCCCCTTCCCTGCTGGCTGGCTGTGTGGCGTGGGGATACGCAGATCCTGAACGTAGCCCTGTGCTGGGAGGTGGCCAGTGAGCCCCTCACCCGGCTCCTGTGCCCAATGAGAGCAGCAGTCCAGGTGGGACCCCACGCCTTGTTCATCATCTAAAAAAAAAATAAATCTTTGGATGAGAACAAATGTTTGAGTCTTGTTTTCATTCAGGCTCCAAAACGCGGCTGCGGGGAGCCCGACGTGTTTGGGGCTGGTGGGTACATCTGTTTCCTGGCCCTGTGTGTAGAGAGGGATGGAGCTGACAGCTGCTCCGTGGTCCCCATCTGCCCCCGCAGCGACAGCGAGGCGTGGGCGCCGGCAGCAGAGCTGCCTGTCAGGCTCTGCACAGGGGTGGGTGAGTTAAGACGCTGCCCGTAACAAACACCACTCACCATCTTACCCCAATGATAGAGGGGAGACTGAGAGGTACCAGCAAACCTCGGGCTTTTGAAAAGGGGTGACAGCAAGAAGCTGTATCAGTGAGCCCCTATGACACAGAACTAGAGTCTCACTGCTGATGGGTTTTAACCAGAAACATTTCATCTCCATCCATCACCACCCTACGAGTGTTCCTGCAAGCCATTTTTGCCCCGGGGGGGGAAGCAGTGTCGTGAAACACAGAGCCCTTGCTGGTCGCTCAGGCAGGCCCTGACACCCCAGGAGAGATGAGCTGGGCACTTTGACCAACATGAGCACTAAACCAACTCTTGTCCATCATGCTGGTGAGGACAAGGAGCCTCCTTTGCCACGGCAATCCATGCTGAGTCTCCTACCCCACTCCATCGCCATCAAACCCCAGCAGCCGCCTTGGGCATGGTGTGGTTGGGCAGCTGCCGCTGCCGGAGCCCCGGGAACCAGCTTGCCCCCAGTGAGTCTCTTTGGCACTGGTGACCAGCTTAATTCCCCAGCACGCTTGGCTGAGCATTCCCCACCCCCTTGCAACTGCCTCCTATTCCAGGAAGGAGCGCACAAGCCTTTGCCTCACTTTTCACATAGCTTTCAACAGCTCCAATGTCATTGCCTAGGCGACCGGGACGCTACTTGATTGTAGTGCAGTAAATAACGTACGTAGATCCTTGATCCCAGGCCGCTCCTGCCCGCGGGAGACCTCCGGGGGAACTCGAAACGCTTGGGGAGCCAGAGCAGGTAGGAGAAAAAAAAAAAACAACAAAAGGAAACCCCTCGGGGTTTGTGTGCGTGAGTTTCACAGCACGACCCTCTCTTGAGGGCTCGATACCGCGGCTGGGTGATGATTTGTGGACGCTTTGCTTTGTAGGGTGGTTACACAATACTGAAGTGTCTCAGAAAGTTTGCTCCCAAGTGCCTTAGATCCGGAGTTAAAGCACTTGAGGGAAAACCAGCCACGGCTGGGATGGGGGTAGCTGCGGTGGGGCTGGGTACTGGCAGGATGCTGAGCCTGGATGCATTCTGCCGGGTCCCCGGGCAGGGCGGGCGCTCCACTGCCAGGGAGGGAGGGAAGGAGACTTGTCTGGCTTAGTCTCCTGCCCCATCACGAGCTGCCTGCTGATGACTCTATCTGTCGGAGCAAATTGCTGCTGAACCTGCCTGCTCCTTGTAAAGAAAATTGTTGATAAGCTGCTGGACCCTGAGAAGGGCTCCTGAGATTCAAGTGTGCTGCAGGGAAGCAGCTTGCTTTTGGTTGCTTTTACAAGCCTCGTTTCTTAGGTGTGAATTTAATAATCTGTACCCACCAGGTAGTAGCACGGGGCAGCGCTGGCACCGTGGAACTGTCAACATTTTGCAAACATTGTGTGTGGTGGGCTGGACGAGCCTGATGGTTCTTGTTGTGCTGAGGTGGGGAGAAGGTCCAGGGGCCGGTTCACAAACCAGCAAGCAACTCATGGCAGCTCAGTGTGAGAGCTGAAGATGGCTCTCAAAAGTCTTCCTCTCTCAGGATGGGCCAAGAGTCTTTAGGAACTGGGAGGAGCCCTGTCATACAGGTTGTGTGCATTCCTCTCCATCCTGGGCTGTTAGAGCAGGTGAAGAGGGGAATATGTTACTGCTCGGCGAAATAGAAGTGGACATTTCCAGGTGCCTAAAACTGAGGCTTAAATTTAATGGTGAGATCAAAGATGCTCCTTGTAGAGGCTGCAGAAACTCAGACTGGAAGGCTTCAACCCCTTGTGACACCCATGGGACCCTTCACCTTCCACATATTGATGAAAGAAGGAAATTGAATTTATAGCAGATCCTCTCTGGTCAAAACAGTAACTGTGGGCTGGACAAAGCGCGGTTGAATTAATGCAAGTTCACCTGCTCAGCTTCTCCAGAGCGTTGTTCTCCTGCCTTGGGATGGCTGTAGGGGACCTTGGTGTGTGCTTTTCCTCCTCCTTGTGCCCCTGGGGCTGGGGGAGATGCGGCTGTTTCAGCCAAGCTGGGGCTGACTTGGCATTTTGGACCCAAAGACAGTGACAGGGAGAAGACTGAGGATGCTGAGCATTTCCACACAAACCCTTTGGCAACCAGTCAGCAGCAATTAGGAGTGAGGGACATGGGACAGAAGGAGCTGGCCCCGGGGGGGACCCGGCAGCCCCCTCCTCATCACTAAGCCCCCAGACGCGTGAAGGTTGGGGTTGCCTCTCTGCAGGCTTTGTCCCTATATCCCTGGCCTTCCTCTCCCGTGTGTTTCCCTGCAATGCCCTGACCAGCAACAGAGGGAAGCAGCAGCCCAGCGAAGCTGCTCTGGGGAGCACACGGGGAGCAGCTCTCCAAGCCAGGAGGGGCAAATCTCTCCCACAGCCTCGGTGCCAAACGCCCCTCTCTGCCTCCTTCGCTCTTTGTTCCTCTTGAAGCCAGCCCTAGACCCGGCGTACCTCCTGTCCCGCCGCGGGCTCCCCCCGCTGCCGGGCTCCCCCAGCTGCCAGCAGTGCCGAGCATCCCCTGCGGCGTCGAGGCGAGAGGGGGGGCGGAGGAACCCTTGCTGCACCGTTCCCTAGGGAGCAGGATCTGCGCTTTGAGTCTCCGGAGGTGCTGAAGCCTCCCCGGAGGGAGGAGGGGGTGATGATGGCTAAGGAACTCTTTCTGGCAGGGGTTGGGGTGGTCGCACAGGTGTTGGGATGCGGGTGACCTCAGGGAGCTGACGCAGTTACAGCAGAGGGCTCCAAACAGACCAGGGGGGCTGAAGGGGACAGGGGACCCTCGGCTGAGGCTGATGGGAGCTCTGCCACCGCTGCTGGGTTTACCCCCAGGTTAGCTGCATCCTGGTGTGTTTATGTAGCCCGTAGGCACCGGGAGGGTGATGACACCCAAGCTGCCTAGAGATGCTTCACTGCAACGCAGAACAAGCTCTTCCTAGTCCACCTGGAACCTAGTCCAGCTGTACCACAGGGCCTCCATGGCTTCTGCACGGAGTTTTCTCCTTCTTCTGGCCATCAGAGAGCTTTCCCTGTGAATGCCTCCACCGTCCCTCGTAAACAGGACCCCCAATGGCACCTCCTTTTGGAGGAAACTCAGCTGTCACCGCCACCACAGCCAGCCCCGAGGAACGGTCTTGATGGGTCCTCCTGCAGCAGGGATGGGCACGAACAGCGCCAACAGCCCGAGCTTCTCCCCGTCCCGCCGAGTTTAGAGCTCCCACGGGATGAGATGCTGGCCGAGCTCTGCAAGCACCAATTGTGCTTTGAAAGAGAAAGGGAACTTCCAAAACGCCCTTAAAATATTCAGATTTTTTTCCTTCTGAAAACGAGTGCAGCCACGTGGTTAGAGCTGGTGTCACCCATCATGACCACACAGCCGGGGCGGCACGGAGCTGCTTTCTCCACCGAAGGGAAAGGCCTGAACGTGCCGCTGCCCCACGCCAGGGAAAGCAGCATGGACCCAGGGTAAGGCCCCCAGCAGCCACCTGCCTCAGCTCGAGGTTTTTCCTTCTCACAAAGCTGCCGCGTCGGTCCTTTCGTTTCTCGGTGTGTCACACGTGGGACTTGGAGGGATGGGAGGACACCAGGCGCTCGCTGGTGCTGGAAGGAGCCCTCCTCCGCTGAGGCAGACGCTCCTGGGAGCGTGTCTGCGGGTCAGCAGAAAGCATCTGTCAGGGTCAGCCAGGGGGACATCGTCCCGCCCGCAGCCACCCGGTCCCCAGCTGACTGAGAGGGCCCTGGCCAGCCCCAGCATCGCTCGCTCGGCAGGCGGCCGCCCTCGCGCTCGGCGGCTCGAGCCCCAGAAGCAGGAAGTTTTCAGGCTTTCACTATTAGGTGTCAGTACTGAGTTGAAATGAGATGCTAACACCGGCGTGGGCAAAAGGAGCGGCCAGAGCGGTGGTCCCACTGATTCCAGGGAGCGGGGAGGAGAGGATGAGGAGGAGGTGGAGGATGGAGGGGCTGCTGGCAGAGGAAGGCAGCGAAGAGCTCAAGATGGCTCCCGCTGCTGGGCTCGGAGGGGTGCTGGGCACAAAGGCAGGGCTGAGGTACGCTGCCTGCTTCCCTCAGCACATGGAAGAGGCCACAAAACCTCATCCAGGGGCAAGGGGAGCATGCTGGGCTGAGGATGACTCTGGTTATGCCTTGCAACCGGGGGCCAGAGGGCTTTGGCTGAAGAACTGGCTTTCTCACGGGCTTCCCCTGCGCGCTCCCGGGTCGATGCTGTGCTTTGTCCCAGTGCCGCGAAGCGGGGTCACATCCCCGCCTTGCGTCACTCAGGGGGCACGATGCTCCCTGAGCAATGTTTGAGAGCTGCTTGGAAGTGGGAAGGTCACTGTAATGGCTGGACAAGTAGGGTGTAGGGCATCTGCCTCGTGGCTTCACCGTAAACTTGTACGCTGCGTCCGGGTGCCTTACGTCTCTTTGCGGATTGGTGGGCAGTTCCAGCTAGAGCTTCCTGAGAAAGATCCGGAACTGTGCTGGTGACCCAGGGGTAAAAGCTGCGCCCTGCCTAAACCAGACAAACCAGGACAGAAGGGCTAGATCCTGGTGGAGCCCAGGCAGACCTCTTTTGAAGTTAAGTGGTCGCTGGCTATGGGGAGTGCTGGGTTCCGCAGAGGCAGAGCTCCGCCATCCCACTTTTCATCTCACTCGGAGACAGTGGCAGCCCAGAATATTCTATATATCAGCTCATGGGGTACAGCCTGCAGTGATTCAGAGGCAGGAACATCTCTCCTGTATTCCTTGGTCTCGCAGAAGAGGGTTTCCCCACCCTAGAGCAGAGCAGGGACCACCCGTGCAGCCCAGCAGCCCTGACCCAGGGCTGCAACAAGGGTGCCTTTGGCTCGGATTCTGGCTGCAGGAGTGTTTTTACTGCTCCCCAGCTTGGGGTTTGTTTTTACTGCTCCCCAGCTTGGGGTTTCAGTTTGATTCAGAGAGTGCTCGATATCACTGTGTCTAACTGGAGAGTCTCAGCCCTTTGTGGAACGAAGCTGCTCCAGGGTGATTAGTACCAAGAGCAGTTGTGCAAAGCCTGCCCAGGGCTGAGATGCTGTTTGCTGCCTGGCTGAAGCCCACCCAGAGCACTGCAGATGGGTCACAGGATCAATGCTGAGGAGAAACAGGCTGACACCCCAACACCCTGCCACTCTGGCCTGCTGCACAGTGCCCCCTGAGCACCAGAAACACCCCAGATTTATTTTGTGGTCTGCAGTGAAAGTGTTTCCAGCCACCTTCTGGCCCATGAGAGCTGCCTTTCGGTGCTCAGCCTCAGGGCACCCCCCTTGCCTGCATCCCACTGTGGGGTGAGGAGCACCATCTCCCTGACATGGGACCTCAGGGGCTCTGGTCCTGGCTGTGCCACTGGGGGATGTGTGAGATGGCACTCCAGCAATTCTAACCTTGCTGCTTCTCTTCACCCACAGAGTGATTTATCCTTCGCCAGACTCCCCCTCTGCAAAGATGTCCCAGCCATCTCCAGCTGATGAGGGCACAACGTTTGAGCACCTCTGGAGCACACTGTAAGTGGGGACTCATCACTCACCTTGAGGTGTATTCCCAGGCAGAACATCCCTCTGCTTCACTAGTGTAGGCTGCACTAGCCCCCAAGGGACACAAGTGTCTTTTGCACACACTGGGTTTCACATTTTCCTTTTCCATGTGTAGCATTTTGCCCCCAGACTCTGATTGCTCTGCTCAGGGTGGTTCATTTCCCCCTTTGCCTCAGTGATGCCGAGCAGTTAGAGATGCTGGAGTTTGTGTGGGCTGAAAGCAGAGCCCTCAAACCTTGTTTCCCAGTATTGGACACTGTTTCTGGAGAGGGTTGTGCTGCTGCCAGCGCTTTCGATGTGCACCATAAATGCAAAGGCAGGAGAGCTGCAAAGCTGCTCGTGCACGTCCCAGGTCAGTGTGTGGACACACTTCTCTCACTTGAGGAAGCAGAGGTGTCTGGGGAGCAGAAACACTGCAGCAGCAGCAGCTCAGAAGGGCCATGTCCCATGTGCCCTGTCTGCTGAGGAGCCACCGGCCACGGTACCACTGTCCCCGTGGGCACAGCTGAGCTGCACACTGAGCCAGCCCTGCCCAGATGCGGCTCAGTTCCCGCACACCTGGCCACTGGTCCCCTAGAGCTGGGGCTGGTGCGTGACACTGTGTCTTGTGCACAGGTCCTTCTGCAGACGTGGTGCTCCAGAGTTGTGCAGAGGTGGCCGGTCCCCTTTTGGATGGGTCCCTTGCCTGGGGAGCAGTGGGGGACACTGGGACCAAGCCTGGGAGGATGTGCTCTTGCTTGTGAGGTCATGAGGCTCTACCTAATTAAAATGGGTAGTTTCTAAAGTTAAACCTCTTCCAGTCACACCAAGACGTCCTGGCCTTTGCACCTCACACTAATCAAGCCAGGAAGGAGGACTGTGCTTCATTTCATCCTCCTTCTTCCTTGGTATCTTCTCACCTATGGACATCCTGAGGTGACAGATGTTCTAGTGCAGCTGGGTGACTGAAAAACTTCCCACATCTTTGCTTACCCACCAGGCAAGAGTTTGCCTGAGCAAAGCCCGCTCAGTCATGTGGGAATAAAAGCAGGGATGGAGGCAGGGGTTGAGAAGGGAGCAAGGTTCAGGGGAACACGAGTGGTAGGCGGAAGGCTGAGTGTTTGCCCTCACCTTTCCCACAGGGAGCCAGACAGCACCTACTTCGACCTCCCTCCGTCCAACCATACGGGAAGCAATGAGGTCTCCAACCGCACGGAGGTCACGATGGACGTCTTCCAGATGAGAAGCATGAACGACTCGGTCATGGTGAGTGTGCTCGGGCTGCACCAACTACAGCTGCATCGAGCGCAAGGGCTCAGGGGTGGGGAGCGGGCTGCTGGCTGCTTCCTGAGCCCAACACAGCTGCTCCTGCCATCTCCACAGGGCCTGAGAACCCGTGGCCGATGCCTGCACTGCTTGCTGACAGATAGTGCGGCTGCCCGCAGCAGCAGGGGCTCCGTGGGGATGGTGATGGGGCTGAGAACCTCGGTAGACTATGAGTGCGACTCGTGCCGGTGTGGGCAGCACCGCTCATAAGCTGCCCATGAGGCAGAGCTGCTCAGGGGCACAGCACACTCCCAACATCCAGCTCTGCCCCCGATGTGGTCCCAGGGGTCCAGCCTGTGCCACTGCAGCGGGTGCTCCCCTCCCTCAAGCTTGTGCATCTCCATCTAAGGCAAAGGAGATGCAAAGCGTAGCGGGGCGTGAGAAACGTCTGCGTCACTCGTGCAGGTTTGGTGCCCCGGGCAGGGTGACCTCCTGGGAGCATCCCTGGAGAAGTGCCGACCGTTGGCTGCATCTCCCTCCAGAAAGCCGCCGTTTCCCTCCTCGCCAGCTTGCATCCCCTCCCCCAGCCCCCTTTTCCCTCGCTTTTCTCTTGCTTTCCCTCCCTTCCCCGGGCTTTGTCTGCAGCGGGCAGGAGCCTGGCAGAGGGATCAGGCGGGGGCTGCGGTGCTAATTGAGGAGCTGCCCCTCGCTGAGCTTTGCCGTCGCCTTTCTTCTTGTTCCCGCTGTAACCGAAGCCGAGCCCAGCGGGATCCGGTGCCCCTGGCCTTGCTGGGCTGGGCACAGGGGATGCACACCGGAGAGCAGAGCCTGATCCCGGCCCACGCTCGGATAATGAGCCAGTAGTAAATATTTACGTTGGTCCGACTGCGCAGCCGAGCGCGGTGCGGCCCTGGGCTCCCGGCGAGCCGCGGCCAGGGATCACCGACTGGCGTCACGAAACGCATGGCGAGCTGACAGGCTTGAAATAAATGCATGGAAAAGATGCTGCCACCAGCCTGAAGGGACGGCAAGACGCAGGAGTGCGGCGGAGGGGCCGCTCGGTCCGTGCTGTGATGCCTGCTGCCCGTGGTGCTGCAGCACCCGGCGCTGGTGATGATGCTCGCTGGCTCCGAACAAGCCACCCGAACACCCGGTGACCTGCACTGACCTACCTAAAGCCTGGAGCCAGGCGCCTGCGGAAGGAGGTGCTCTGGTTAAAGATGGGATCAGTTCTGCAGACACACTTTTTGTTCAGACAGCTTCAGGACTGGTAGTTAGTGCAGAGCTCGAGGCTCCCCATACGTGCTGATGCTGACCTGCTTGCGTGTGGGTCTGTGTCCCCACTGCAGCACTGGGCAGTGGGTGACACATGCTGGTTACACCCTCCAAAATACCCTGCACCACTCTTTGAATTGCTGATGTGCTTCAGTACACAGCCTTCTACTGAGAGGTCTGGCTGTGGGAAACACCATTCCCCATCCACCTCCAGAGAGAAGAAAATCTTCCTGGCTGCTCCAGATGTCCGTCCATCCATCCATCCATCCATCCATCCATCCATCCATCCATCCATCCATCCCTGCCTGCCCATCGAGATCTCTGCCTACCCCTCCATCCCTACCTGGCCACATCTGTGCCTACATCCCCATCCAGACTGCCACATCTATCTGTGCCCACTCTTCTAGACAGGGATGACTCTGTACCTCTGGGATATGGAGCTATCTCAGAGCCTCTGCCACGTCTGCTGGATGCAAGTGCAGCCTCCTCGGTCTGCGGGTGAACCGTGCCGGCCAAGTGGGTGTCCAGCCCAGAGCGGCCACAAGCAGCTTTCCAGAGCAGAGTCTGGCCGGGTTAGGGGATGGAGCTGGACCCCCGCTCTCCCCGCGGTGGGAATGGTTGGTATCGCCCAGTCCATCACTGGGCAAGCTGGGACCTGCCCTGTGCTTTAATGAATAGTCATGAGGGACAGAAAGGGGTGGGCCTCGTTTTGTTGTTGGATGCAGCTAGTTGACAGAACTAAGGGAGATGAAAAAGGCAAAAAAGCCAACACACGGCGACACACGGGTGACCAGAGCAGCATCCCTGGCGCTGCCTGCCCCGGCCCTGCTCCCGCAGTCCACCTGCCTTCCTCCCCCTGCCATCCCCATCGCCGCCCCGACCCCATGACTCCCGTGGCGGGACGCTTCCCAGTGCTCCGTGATTCCCGAGACGACTAAAATGCTGTACATCAGCGACCCGATGCAGCATTACACCACGGTAGGTGCTACTCGTTATTAGTGGGGTTTCCCTTGCTGATGGTCCCGGGCGCAGCGGCAGTGGCTGGGTGGGTGCTCCAGCTCTGCTGCTGAGCCTCTGCATCCACCACTGCCCGGGACGTGCACCGTGGTGCAAACCTGTCCCCGTCCCGCAGCTGCACGGAGGAGCCACGGCTGCTCCAGCCCCGGTCATCATGGATAAGCGGTGTCAGTGTGGGATGCTGCAGTCTCAGCATTCCTCTCTCGCCTTGCCGGAGCCCGAGGTGTGATTTAAACCCCTGGTGCAGAGGGGAGCAGGCTCCCTCACCCACCTGTGTGCTGACTGGAGGGGTGTTAGCTGGAGCATCCACCCGAGGGACACCCTGTGGTGGTGGGCACTGGCAGCACCAGTCTGTCATCCACTGGGGACCACCTTGGCTCAGCTCATGGGTTGCACCCCGGTTTCCTTCCCCAGTTTGCTGTCTCTGGGAGGGCAGAGCAGCTGAAACGGTACCTGTGGTGCAGGCGATGCACCTCCAGCCCTGTCCTTAAACACTGTGGCTGCTCTCTTGGTCCCGAGGGGTGCAGAGATACAGGGATGGGGATACAGAGACACGAGGGCTGTTAGACACAGGGGCAGCACAGACTGAAAGGTGTGGAGCTGCACTCCCCATCCAGAAATCACTGCATTCCTCTGTTTCATCTCTCGTGGGCTGGCTGGGATAGAGCAGATCTGAGCTGGGATGTTCTGTGCTCTCGTGCTGTTACGTGGGGGGTCATTGCTGCAGCCTTGTGGATATTATGGTATGTGTGTGCAGACATGTACGTGTGTGTGGATGTACATGCATTTACCCAGCCACGCATGGGAGCGCTCTGTGGGGTTTGCTGACACACATCCACACACAAACACTCCAGCTTTCCATTTCTCTGCAAAGGGATCGGTCCCAAAACTCAGTCTTTGCTCCCCCTCAGCCGGCTCTGGGGACCTTGGTGCCACCCTACGGCCCCGCCACAGCTGCGGGCAGCTGGGCAGTGCGGGATTTCCACGTGCAACTTTCACACCCATTCTGGTGAAGTTTCTCATGACTTTTTCTCCAGGTGAAGCCTGGGATGGTGGAAAGCTTGGATGGGGGTGGCTTGTCCTCGGCAGGGCTGCTCATAGAGCGGCAGGAAGGAATCGAGGGGTTTCCGCACATATTTTAGGGGAGAAAACGGCTGTATGTGTTTTTACAAGCCAGATCTTGTTCAGCATTCCTCCAGTTAGTCACGGGCTCCAACGGCCTTGCAAGAGATGCAGACAAGAGGAGAACTTTCCCGGAGAAGGATGATTGCCTTTAAACCATTATACATCACAGGCGTTTGGGTGAGGTTGGGATCCCAAGTTAAAACACGTCTCCTGATTCCTGAGCCATGAGCCTTGCCGCCCTCCCGAGTCCCCACAGACGCCTTCCAGTACCTCCTGGATTCCCCAGGCTGGTGGTGCTGGTGGCCGGAGGGATGGTCCCCACCGGGGCACGGAGGGGAGTGACTGGGAGATGATGCTGGGTGAAGGGGGAAGGAAGGGGCACCACAAGCAGGCAAACCCACTCCTCCTCTGATGCAGGATGTTGTGGGGAGCGAGGTGATGAGCTGCTCTGTGGTGGGTGCTGCGTGTGGGCACCGGCAAGGCAGCACCCACCGCGGGTCCGCTGACGGCTTGCGAGTGCCGGGGCAGCAACACCCGTGCAGTCGGGCTGGTGGATGTCTGGGGGACAGAGATCCCACTTGCCTTGAGGAGCTGTTCCCTTTGGGGTGTGTTTTCTAGCCACTTACTTCTCTACCATTGAAAAAAAAACCAGTTTATTTTGTCTAATTTTAAATGAAAGATTAAGGCTGCTTTAGCCACGTGGCCTTTGAGATCGTGGCTTTGCCGAGCTGTGCCTGTGGGTGGAAGGGCTGCTGGCTCTGGCTGGAAATAGCTGGCAGTAATCATTTGGAGGCAGAAGGAGGGGAAAAAAAGTATAAAGCCAGGATTTGGCTTGCTGTGTCTGGAAAAAAGTGCATGAAGGTGTAGGTTGGCTCTGCAACCGTGGTGCAGTGTGCTGCATCGCTGCTACATGCTCTGTAGGTTCGAGGTTTTCCCCAAATTAGACCCGTGCCAGTGAAAGCCAGTGAAGGCAAAATGTCCCAGCTAGGAAGAGAATGACCAACCCACCACCAGAGCTGGCTCTTCAGGGGGAAACACTTCCAGCAGTGCCGTGTGTGTACATTCACCACGGGTGGGTGTGTGCAGGAGATGCACAGCGCGGCGCTTCAGCGACGCTGTCACGATGATGCCTTCATCAGAGGGCTGCTGGTCCCCTCACACTGCCACCGAGTGCCAGGGCAGCTCCCTGCACCCCGACACTCTGGGAGGGCAGCTGTCAAACAAACCCCTGTGTGCAGGTCACGCTGTCACTCCCCACCTGAGCAAAACCCCCCAAACCCCCTGGCTGGACGCCGCTGGCTTTGCACAGCCGGACGCGCCGGGGACCTCGCTCCTCGCTGCCTCCGGCCGGCCGGAGAGGGGAGCTGGGACGGTGCGAGCGCATTGAGCCTGTGCCTTGCACAAGCGGTGACCTGTTGGGAGCCCAAGCGACCCAGAGCAGCTCCTTGGCTGGCTTTCCCGCACGCTGGCCCTTTAAGGAGGCTGTAACAGGACACCTGGAGCCCTGCAGAAGTGTGGCTGAGCTTTCCATGTCTCTAAACTGGCTGGTGTTTTCTTTTTTCCCTCCTCCCCTTTTCCCTTCCTCCAGTCCCAGTTCAATTTGCTGAACAACAGCATGGATCAGAGCATCGGCAGCCGAGCAGCCTCCACCAGCCCCTACAGCTCCGAGCACACCTCCAATGTCCCAACGCATTCGCCCTACTCGCAGCCCAGCTCTACCTTCGACGCCATGTCCCCAGCTCCCGTCATCCCCTCCAACACTGACTACCCCGGTCCCCACCACTTTGAGGTGACCTTCCAGCAATCCAGCACCGCCAAGTCGGCCACCTGGACAGTAAGTTGCATGTCTCCTTGCCTTGCTGCTGCGGACGGTGCTTTGCAGCAGGATGCAGCGGGCACGCTCGCGTGGGGCGGCTGTGGGATGCAGCCACTGCTCCACGATGGGGACTTTGCGCCGCTCAGGTGCCCCTGGAGAGCAAAACCTGCATGGAACGGCCGTGCTATGCAGGGATTTTCTCCAAAAGGGCTGTTAAATGCAGCAGTTTGGATGTAACTCCTCTTGCAGCCGTTCCCCAAACATCTCCCCAAACCGCAGAGCTGGAGAAGTGTCCTGGAGAAGAACCTGTTGTGTTCTCCTGGGGCTTCCCTGCGCGCTGGTCAGCAACCACTGTCATAGGCGAGGTGGGACCTGGGCTCACATCTGCTGCGGCCGCTCTCAGCTTTGCCACAGGTTCTTGCTTGTCGGTTGCAATCCTTTCCCATCTCCTATCAGGAGAGAAACTTGATCTCTAGAAGTCCCAGCAGAACAACAGAGCAGGCTTTGAATCGCAGAGCGATCGCCGCGCGGCATCGTGCCGTCAGCGATGCGGCCGCAGCAGCCTGGTCCTGGGGAGCGGAGATGCAGGTTTGGTGCAGAGGGGTGGTCTGCAGCCAGTCAGCCAGGGACCAGGCAAAGCCTACGAGGGCTGCTCCGCTGCCGGCCACCACAGGTCCTCAGTCCACAGTCTGGCTCCTGGCTTAGCATCCCGCATCCCGCTGTCCCTATGGAGAAGGGAAAACAGCACTTTTGGCTGGCGTGGGAGGCATCTCCGCAGCAGCTGCTCACCCCACTCTTGACACAGACGGGATTGCTCCTCCGGGACACGTTACCGGGGCAGAGGCTGGGGTGAGACCGCTGCCACAACGGGGTTTCCTCCGGGGCTGCGGTTCGATGATATCGTGAAATGGGCAGAGCAGAGCGGGAGCGATACCTCAGCCCGAGGAGTGGCGATGGCTTTTATTTGTGGAAGCTGATGCGTGCAATTGCCAAGACAGACCTTCCCACGGCAGACAGAGCGTCCTCGGACGCGTCCGTGCAGGCAGACCCCGGGGGTGGCAGCGGGCGCTGCCCCACTCGCTGCTGCCGGTGCCGCACAGCGGGCTGGTCCCGGTGCGCCGTGGTGAGAGGGTGTGCGAGGGACAGGCTACGGCAGCTGCTGCAGCGGAGAGGCTGTCTCAGGTGCAAGGCAGGCAGAGCTGGCAAGCCGGCAGCGAGCTGGTGGCCAAATGCAGCCAAATTCATGGTTGGGGCAGCAGAGCAGCTCCCCTGTGTCCGGTGACAGGCGCTGCACGGCCGAGTGGTGCTGGCTGGGGGCTGGGGACCAGCACCACAATTAGGTAGGACTCTCCCTCAGAGGAGAGGTTAAGTCTTTGCTGTTTCCTGCTGTCCTTCCTGGCAAGGTGTGGCTGAAGGATGCCTGTCATTAGGGACTGAATAAAAGGAAGGTCCTTGGGGTAGGATGTGGCTCCAGCCCAGATCTCTCTGTACCGAGGAGTAACCTGCATCGGCTGGAGGTGAAGCTGTGTAGGACCTGCACAGGGGAGGCGTCCCGTGTGGACACGAACCCATGGTGAGGCAGGGTGCCTTATCCCAGCATGGATGGGGGAGGACTGGGAAGTGTCTGATGCTCGCTCGCTGCTGTCCCCAGCGAGATGGCTTTGGGATGGAGGGGAGAGAGCCACAGGCAGGGCCAGGCTGGGTGCTGCAGGACACCCCACACAGCACCGCGGGCAGGGGGTACTCAGGCTAAGGATGGAGAGAGCACTGGCTAAAGTCTGAATTAGCAGTGGGGAGATACCCTCCCCTCACCCCAGACAGCACACAGCTGCAGGGAGTTAACCCAAAAAGCCACTCAGGGCTTTTTGGCTGGTTGTCCCCAGAAGAGCAGAGGGAGCAGCAAGAGGCTCCCCAAGACAGTCCTGCACAGCGGGGGGAGCCCGTGACATCCCCCTTCCCTTGATGGAGCCACCCGGGGTCCCCCTGACTAACAAAACAGGGCTCAGACTGTCTCATCATCTGCCCGCGCTGACCTGTCGCCGCTGTGTCCTGCCAGGCTCATAGTTATGGTCTCCTCTGTGTGTCAGGGCAGGAAGTGCCACCACGGTGCTGCGAGAGCCCTCCCAGCTCGGGGGAGCAGCCGGACTCCAGAGATGCCCTGAACAGCCGTAAGCTCCTGCAGAGGATGCGCCTGGCAGCCGGGGCCGGGAGCTGAGGCTGCGGAGTGCGCGGCTGCAGGTGTCCTGAGCGGAGGAGTTAAATGCCTGACCCGGCTTTGACACTTGGCCAGTGAGGTGTGTGCACCTCTGAACCGCGACACTGGGATGACTGGGCACCCCACAGAGGTAGGATGGCTGCAGGACCTGCACCAGCCAGCCTGTGATGTGTCACACCAGAGCCTCACCAAGGACAGAAATGCATCAGAGGTGTCTGGCAGCCCGGAGAGCGAGGCAGAGAGAGATGCAGGAATGTCTGCAGGACTGCGACGGTGGGTGCCGGCTGTCCAGCTCGTGAGGGACGTGCTGCTGCGGTGACAGCCAGATTCGCTCCACACCCTCCCGGCTGGTGGGTGTCACAGCCGCGCTGCTCTGTGCTGGAAGAGGGGCCGCTGCCTTCCTCCCCCTCGCCTTTGTGCTCTGTGTTGCCTCTGCCACACGTCAAAGTCTGTCCCGGCTACACAGGGCAACGGTGCGGCAAACACACACGCGCTGTGCGCTGCCGGTCGCCAGCACACAAACAACGGTGCGTGGGCACAGCGCGGTTCTCCCGTGGGAGCTGCGAATGCGGATGTGAGACTCGGGGAGCCATCAGGGAACACCAGCCCTTGGGTCGGTGGGAAGGCACCGCCAGGGGCAGCGACACCCTTCAGCTCCGTGGTGGTCTGGTGCGGGCGTCTCTCAGCGCGACAGGACACGTGTGGGACAGAGGAAGGCTCTGCCAGCCCATTGGCTTGGAAGGCAGCCCACAACCTGGGGCTGGGTCCTGGAGAACCCAGCCAGGGGGCACCGGGCAGCTGGTGCACAGGCAGCACCAGTCATCTTGCTGTAGACTGACGTAGTTCTTGGATACAGTCGTCAGCTTTGGCTGATGGAAGTGGGTAGCCCCAGAGGTTCCCACGTCTGAAGGGGTTTGACCAAATCCCTCTGGCTATTCCTCCAGGCGACTTGGCATTATCCACGAGCCCGTGTGTAGGGAAGGAGGCTCCTGAGGAGCCCAGGGCTTGTGGCCAAGGACTGTTTGGCAATGAGCTGCCTGCACGGTGGGCTGGCTCGCTCTGCCGGGGCTGGGCCGGCGGGCATCCCACTGGCCTCGTCTGCAGGTCTTGTGTCCGCACGTCACACCCGCTGTTGACAAAACAGAAGAGGTTTGGAGGAGAGAGCCAAAGATGAAAGAATTGGAACAGATGCTGGAGAAACGTACTGCATGAGAGGTCTCCATGAGAGGGGTAGGGTGGCTTGATGGCAGCCTGCAAGGAGATGGTTTCTGATAGCAGACAGCTCTTTAATCTCACAGGGAAAGACATAATGAGATCCATTGCTTGGAAGCTGGAGGCAGGCAAATTCAGACTAGAAACAAGGTGGAAATTTTTTAACAGTGAGGTTAATTAACCATAGGAACAATTTACCAAGGAATGCAGTGGATTCTCCAACTCCTGAAGTATTCAAATGAAGAGTCTGCATATCTCCACAGAGATAAGCTCTGCTCCAAGCAGACACGGTTGGCTCCATGCAGAAGGAGTAGGCAGGGGTCCTGGGCTGGCAGTGGTGGGAATCCAGCCAGGGCGGCATCGCCTGCCTGCTCTCTCCTTAAACCACTGAACTGCAAAATTTAGGTGACTGGAGAAGGGCTGAACCCCTGGGACATGGGCTGAACCCTTGGGACATGGGCTGAACTCTCAGGACATGGGCTGAACCCCTGGGACATGGGCTGAGCACTTGGGACATGGGCTGAGCACTCGGGGCATGGGCTGAACCTCTGGGAGATGGGCTGAACTCTTGTTGGTATGGGCTGAACCCCTGGGACATGGGCTGAACCCTTGGCTCATGGGCTGAACTTTCAGGACTGGGCTGAACCCCTGGGACATGGGCTGAGCACTCCGGGCATGGGCTGAACCCCTGGG
>VXBZ01006777.1:422242-450675 GCA_013399135.1 Heliornis fulica
CAGCCTGCCACCGCCTCCCTTTTCATTTTTAATGGCCTTCTTATCAGCAGAGAGCAATGGCCAGATGCTGAAAATGAGGTTTTTCCCTGGGGGTCCGAAGCTCCCCTCTGGGAACCTGCTTCGGCGGGGCTGGGAGGTGGGCCGGGAGCTGCGGCGCTGCAAGACGGGGCATGCCGGCAGCCTGCCTGTTTGTTGGAAGCTCTCAGGCCTCTCGCTTCCCCGGAGCTGTCCGTACACGCTGGAGCTGCGAGCCGATCCGGGCTGTTTGCGAGCCGGCAGCCCCTCACCACGCCGGCCAGCTGGTAACTGATGGATAATTAGTACTTTTCTCAGGTCGGGTTTGCGGCTCGTCGGTGCTCCCTCCCCTCCCCAGCGCTTTCGCGCGCCCCAGAGCCAGCAGAAGCGTTAATAGGGTCTTTGGCCTCCCGTGGCCTGGCTGCAAAAGGATGCGGGGGCTCGAGCCCCCGGCACGGGGCAGCTGCCTGGGCTTGCACGGAGCCCCTGTGGCTGGGGCAGACAGACAAACCCCCAAGAAAAGCAGCCAGGGGGACCCCAGGCATGGGGGGAGGTCTGGATCACGTCCAGGGTCTTGCCTGCTGCTTCAGGGAGTAGCCACCTGCCAGGCTGGAGAGATTCAGAGCTGAGGCGAGCTGCTGCCCTGAGGGATGGCCATCAGCATGTACCCACAGCAAACCAGTCTGCATCCCAGCGCTAGACTGGGGGACGCTGCCACGTGGGGCTGGTCCCAGTCGCTCCATCGACCCCACAGCTGGAGCCTGGGCATGAGGGGCGCCGGGAGCTGAGGCGCTCGGTCTGATGCCGACTGAACGAGGAGGATGGAGATAACTGGCATGGTGGGAGAAGGGGGCTCCCGTGCTGGCTGATGGTTCTTGAGAGAGAGTCGGTTGTAAAGGGGAAGGAAAAACTTCCAGGAGCATCTGGAGAAAGGGAGCCCCTCTCCAAACTCGCTGGCACCTTCCCCTACTCCAGGGAGGCACCTGTCCTGCAGAGGCTGCCCGGTGATGAGCAGAGGCCAGGCTCTGCCTCCGAGCCACCACCACCTTCATGTTTGTCTGCATAGCCGGGCAGAACAACGTGGATATTTTGGCGTGCCAGGAGTAGGGAAGCAAGCTCAGCACCAGCTGCTCCCAAGCCATCGCAGCCAGCCCACTGGAGGCTTTCCACCAGCTCTCACAGGGCGTGGAGGAGGCTCCAGGAGCTCCAGACACAATGGAATTAAGAAAAAAAAGGCAAAGGAATTCGGTGTGCGATGTTCCAACACGATCCCGCTATCAGCTCCACTATCTCCAACGTGTACGGTATGCGCAGGTCAGGGGAACGACTTACTGGCAACCGCCGCTCCGGCGGGGAGGCAACGCTCTCCTGCGGGAACTGGAGGATGCACCGGGGCAAGGAGGCTGCTCCGGGCCGCTCCTCCGCGTCTGGATGGCAGCTCCAGGGTGTGGAGCGTGCAGGCACTGAGGGAGCAGGGCAGGGAGCAGCCCGTAGAGGGAACGTGTCTCCATGCGCTGCCTCGGCAGTGGTCTTGGGTGGTGGCCTCAGCAGAGCCCTGGGCAGCTCCATGGCTGTGTCCAAGGGGGGTCGGCCAGCACCGCTCCCTGCCTCGGCTGTGCTGGGTGAGTCCCTCAGGAGCGGACACAGGGCCTGGTGCTGTTGGGAGCAGAGGGTTTTACACCTGGGGCTGCATCCTGTGCCATGAGAAACACGGCTGGGAGCGCTCCTGGGAGCCCCGACTCATGTAAAGGAGCACGGGGAAGAGGTGCTGGCTGTGCCCTTGGTAACCTGCACCGTCTGCCTGTGCCCGTTCCCGGCAGAGGGGAGGCAGAAGGAGCTCCCTCCCACGTGCCACAGCCCCCAGGGGTCCTGCCGGAGGCCACGGTGTCCCCCGTGTCCAGACTTACTGGTCCAGTCCCAGCAGTGATCCCCAACCCAGCTCAGCCTCTTCGCCCCCTCCCAGCTCTCCCCCTGCGTCCAGCCGGGATAAGCCCTAGGGATAAGCCCTAGTGTGGTTCTGTGCTGGATTCTCAGCATCTTTTCTGGGGGAGAGGGGACACTGATGCTGGTTTGGCCAGGGGACACAAGGGTCAGGCACGAGGGTCAGGCACGAGGGTCAGGCACAACGGTCAGGCATGAGGGTCAGGCACGAGGGTCAGGCACAAGGGTCAGGCATGAGGGACAGGCACAAGGGACAGGCTCACCAGCAGCGTTCAAGCCATGCCAAGTGTGCCAGCGCTGGCTGGCAGAGCCATGAACGAGGGCAGCTGGGATCCTGGCTGGCAGGGATTCCAAGGATGCACACGCTGGGGAAGGAGGGGGAGGACTCCTTTGGGGGTGAACCACAGGACTTTAATTAGCAGCAGCAGCATGATAACGAAGGTAGAAGCAGGCTGCCTCTGTGCCGTGTGTGCTGTGGGGAGCCCCGAGACGTTGCTGGTGGTCCAGCTCTCCTGGGAGCAGGGCTGGGCGACCTGCGGGTGCTGAGGGTCACCTGCAGCTGCTGATGGCCATGGGGAGTGGAGGGGCTCTGTGCAGAGAGTTGGGGGCTCTGTGCAAGGAGTGTGGTTCTCTGCCAGGCACCCAGAACCCCCCATTCTGGGCACAGTTGGCATGTGCTGTCCATCACCCCCGAGCATCACCCCGTGTGTCTTGGGCACTGGCGGATGCTCTGCTCTCGGGCATCAGCGACGCCCTGGGCACACTCACACCCAGCTCACAGTAAACGAGTAGACAAGCAGCTCTGGGAGGAACTTCCATCCCAGCAAGGAGTTAGATGGGTCGGTAATTAAAAAATGGTTATTAAAAAAAAAAATTAGAAAGAAAAAAAAAAAATCACCTCTGCAGTCGGCATGTCTTCCAGGATCTGTCGTAACAGATTCGTCCGAGCCGGTTAACGGTATTTGCGGTTTGCAAGATGCTACATGCCTGGGTAAGATGACAGACACATTATTATCACCTCTCCGCTGAGATCTGCCCCAACCTGTCCCAGGATGCAGCTCCGCAGCTGCTTGCCGGGGAGCGCAAGGAAATTAGCAGCCGGAGGCAGCACTTTTCTTCTCTCTCCCTTGCCAGGCTAGTGGCTTTATTGGGATCCATTGACTGCAGTCCTGGACACGTCTTGAGTGGAGCTAATGAGGAGAGTGGAATGTAGAAGAGGAGGAGGAGGAGGAGGCGGCTGGTAGGGAGGCAGGGGGGGAGGATTTGTGGAAAAAGTAATTGTTGGGCAAATCATTTCCTTCAAGAAGGGAGGACTTGGCTGCAGCCCTCCCGAAGCAGGCAAGTCTAGACGCTTCAGTGTCAACAGTTGAAGATAAATAAGATTTTATCAGCTCCGAATCTGTTGGGACACATCCTCGTAGCGGTTCTGCTGCCCAGAGAGGGGGAGATGGACTTTGCTGGCAGGTCTTTCCACGCACAAGATTCAGGTTATCTATTTTTGTCCACATCCACGGGGAAAACCACCTCCCCGCTTGCTTCCTGCAAGGTCTGAGCAGAGAGTTGGCCTCTTCTGTGGTGGGTCCTGGGTGATGGCACAGGGTGGGCAGCGGCAGGCGCTGGGATCACATTTCAGCGCTGCTTTGCAGCTGCATCGGTCACTACAAAGGGTTGTGGGGCATTAGACAGCTCTTGGGATGCACCAAGCATCCCCTTGGACACAGTGGTAGTGGTGCCAAAAGAACTGAGGTGCCACCAGCCCTGGTGGCAGCAAGGGACTCTGTCCCTCTGCTGTGCCTGTTTCCCGTTACCTCCAGCACCGGCACAGCGGGGCCTCCGTCTCACCCAGAAGTAGCCACGTTTCAATGAGGAGGTGAAGGAAACTTCATCTGTAGCAGTCCCCAGAGAAGGAGGCAGACCCTGGTGCATTGCCAGTAGTTTGGCTTTTCCAGTCACTCCTGGTGCTCTGCAGGACAGGGCACAGGGGAGGGGACACCCTGACATCGTACCTCCAGCCCAGCAGACTGGGATGGCAGCAGAAGCTGGACAAGGACAGCCCAACCCCAGAGCAGCACAGGCCTGTGAGTCTGTGAGAGCGTGGAGCAGCGTCTCCAAGGTATCCCCGCTGCTTGCTGCTGACACCCACTGCTGGCCAGCACCCACAACCCGCAGCAACATGTGGACCTGCCGCGCTCCTGTGAGCAGCCCTGCCCCGAGGCGATGGGCAACTACGGAGCAGGGTCACCTCCTCTGCTTGGCACGCTGCTCACAGCCAGAGATGGACATTCTGCTGTCCCCTGTGTGCCACCGAGGGCTCCTCCAGGCTGAGAGCAGCTGGGGATGAAGAACCTCCCAGGACCCGACCACCACAGCGCCCACCCGCCCGCTGACCACGACAAGCTCAGCCGCGACACCAGGAGCGCTTTGCCGCGGCGGCAGGACGGCCGCTCGCCACCGGGAGCCGTGGCCACACAGAGCACAGCCCTGGCTTTTCTGGCCCAGAGTCCTCAGCAGGGAGTTCCTTAAGAGAATAACTTGTTATTGCGGAAGGATCTTTGAAGGCGATGCCGGAGCTGTTAAGACACGATAAGGTTATCGGTGGAGACATGCCTGCGCGGAGCGGCAGCCTCTCTCCCTGCGGGGCAATCGCTCTGCTATTTAACACAGATTTATCCATGTCATAACATGGTATAATGAGGGAATTTGTTACCAAAGAACTCGCCATAATGCACCTCTACTCCTTCAGAGCAGTTTTATTCCCGGGCGTGTCGAGGGCTGCCCGGGAATGCCTACATGAAAGGATCCTTTGACAGGAGTTGTCAGTATTTTAACACCTGGCAAGGAAGAGCCCCCCAATAACCCTTGTTTTGCCATGTTGCCTCCTCACAACGAGGGTGCCAAGTCCCCCGCCGCACCGCGGGCGAGCAGGTTACGTGGGCCAGGGCGGCGCGAGAGCCTCGTCTGCCGGCTGGGCCGAGCGGAGGAACTGTGCCACAAGCAGGGACCGGGCTTCCAGCTTCGGTACGGGCCCCGCTGGATCGCACCGGGGGAGCCACAGAGAGCACGGGGACTCGGTGGCAAGGCGGTGCTCCTGAGCACCCTCTCGCTCCGTGATGGTCCGTGTGAGCTAACGCTGAGGATTATTTCTTGGTGTCACTCGGCATCGTGCCGCACTTCCCCATCAACCCCACCAACAGCCACAGCATCTTCCCGCTGCCGCTGGCACGGAGCCGGCTCTGAGCCCACAGGCACATCCCCAAGACCTGGTACCCACTGCCTGCCACCGCACCCTCGCCATGCTGGGGGTCTCCCTGGGAGGGTCCCTCCCTTTGTGTCCCCCCTGGGGGACAGCACCTGAGCATGGTTTATCCCACTTGCCTCAATAGGAGGTCCCAGGCTGCTGGAGCCCACCCACGCTCCATGGGCAGGGCCGGCTCGCTCGACCCACGGGCACATCCGCTCCTCGGGAGAGCGGGATCGGGATGCACAGGATGGCTGAGCCCACCCTGCAGCCCCCCAGCCCCCCCAGCAGCCCTGTGCCAGCAGGGGCCTCGCCGGGCTCTGCACACCTGTATTTGGATGGCTCAGGACAGGCTTTCACCACGTCCCGAGGAGCGCTCGGCGCGGTGGTGGGGTTTTGGCATCGGGCTGCGGGTTGTGGGGGTGAGATAAAATCCTCTGAGCAGGAACATGCCCCGCCGTGCAGGGACTGGCTGCGCGCTGTGTGGCGGGGTGGGCTCTCCCAGAGCAAACACATTCCTGGTGAGGTGGAAAACAGCGTGGCACCGCGGAGCTGGCAGGGAGTCCCACGTCCCGCACCTGGGACACGGGTTTACTGGAAGGAGAGGACAGGTTCTGCCCCCCCTCAGCCTCCCCCCACCCAGGCACACGCTGCCAGTCCCTGCCCGCTGCAGGGGGATGCTCGTGGTTGGATCAGACCCAGGATGGGTGCTGGCCCCCTGCATGGTGGAGAGGTGCTCCATGGTCTGGAGCTCTGCCACAGGGATGGCACCCTTCTTCCCCTCCCAGTGCCCACCAGCCACATCCCTCTGGACTGGTGGGAACACTCCCCATTCCGAGCAGGTCCAGGGTCCTCGCAAGAGCAGCCTCCCCCTCGCTTGTCACACAGATCCCGTTGTGCCGTCACATGGATGTTTTGGTGGTCACACCCCAAACGAGCAGCCAAATTCTATCATGAGCGGCTCAGGGCGCCACGTGCAGCTGCCCCAGAGCATCAGCATCCTCCTCTCACCACCAGCCCACATCCAGTTGAGGTCAGGACCAACCTTGTCTGTGTCACATGTGCCAGTCGGAATCAAACCCTGAGGTCTTGTGACATCAGCTCTCATTCTGTCACGATGTTCAGCACAATTTCCTTAGGTTGTGGTCATGGGCACCTGTGGTATTTCAAGCCCTCAGTGTTCGGAGCTCCTGGTGTTCGGAGCTCCCAGCCATCAGCTCAGTGGGCTCGGTGGGACAAGAGGTGCAGGGTAACACTTGTGGGATGAGTGATGTGTGAACGTGCCTTGTGCTGGTTTTTAGCGAAGTTTCCTCTAAGACAGAGTACGGTGGGTGCTCCCGCTTTGCTACGCACTCCAGACAGCCAGTGAACCCTTCCTATAGCTGTGGAACCCTTCCTACAGCTGGGGAACCCTTCCTACAGCTGGGGAACCCTTCCTATAGCCAGCAAACCCTTCCTACAGCTGTGGAACCCTTCCTACAGCTGGGGAACCCTTCCTATAGCTGTGGAACCCTTCCTACAGCGCCCTGGCCCCAGGAGGTGCCCGTGTCTGCTCTGGATGGGAAGTGGATACAGGGTCATGTGGGTGACCTTTGGCCATCTCAACAGCTCCAGGGCAAGCCAAACATTGAGCTGGAGAACGAAGAGTGACCACAAAGGCTGAATTACCTCTGGCCACTTTCCCCTACGCTGCACCGGGTCTGTGCACGGAGCGTTATGTCCGTTATGGAGCCCCCCGGAGCCGGCACACGGATCAGCTCCGTGCCGGCACAGTCCCCCCAGCGCGGCGGCGAGGCCAGAGCAGTAATTTGATTTATAACAAGTCATTATTTTAATTCTCTGCTTTGCTGCCATGTTCACAGTTCACTTGGAGCGGTGTGAAAGCGGCGGGCGGGCGGGNGTGCCCGGAAGGGAGCCCCGGCTTCCAACGCAGCAGCGGAGGGAGCCGAGGGCGAGCAGGGAGCATCCGCCATCCCATCAGACCCTGGGACATTCAAGCTTCTCTTCTCTTCCAGTACTCCCCCCTGCTGAAGAAACTCTACTGTCAGATTGCAAAGACATGTCCCATCCAGATCAAGGTGTCCCCCCCCCCGCCCCCGGGCACCATCATCCGCGCCATGCCCGTCTACAAGAAGGCTGAGCACGTCACCGAGGTGGTGAAACGCTGCCCCAACCACGAGCTGGGCCGCGACTTCAATGACGGTGAGTGCAGCTCTGCCCCCTGGAGGGGTCCCCTCCCCCGTCCGCAGGATGAGTGTCCCGGACGGCTGCGTCCTCTAACGCGGAGGTTTGCCTTGCAGGCCAGTCAGCCCCCGCCAGCCACCTCATCCGGGTGGAAGGCAACAACCTCTCCCAGTACGTGGACGACCCCGTGACGGGAAGGCAGAGCGTGATGGTGCCCTATGAGCCCCCGCAGGTACCGGCTGCTCCCGGGCTGGGGGGCAGGACCAGCCCCCACCTCTGGCCGGGCTCCTGCTGAGGCCAAACCTGCTGCTGGCAGGAGACAAAGGGCTGCAGCATCCTGCTCGCCCTGGCACACCTCTGGCCAGGTGCTTGCTCCCTGCCCTGGCAGCAGCTGCAGGTCACAGCCCCACAGAGCTTCCCAAGCATCCTGCTCCTGGGAAGCGGGGTGCAAAGGGATGTCCCCTCCAGTGCTGGGCTGGGGGACACCAGGCCCCCTCCCCAGTACAGTCCCTTCTTCCCAGTCGGGACCACTCCCTCACCACCCTTCCCTGGTGCTCCCCTGCTCGCCCTGCCAAGGCGCCAGCCCCACACCAGTGGGCCCTGTCCCACCTCCCCCTGCTTCACACCCCAGGGGGGACCAACCTGCCTTCCCCCCCACCTCACTCCCTGCTCAGTGCCTGGTCTTCCCTCCTGGGCAGGTGGGCACCGAGTTCACCACCATCCTGTACAACTTCATGTGCAACAGCAGCTGCGTGGGGGGAATGAACAGGAGGCCCATCCTCATCATCATCACCCTGGAGACAAGAGAGTGAGTGGCTGTGGGAGCAGGGAGGGGTGGGGGCATCCTAGGGGAGGGGGACACGGCAGCCCCCCACAGCTCTCCTCTGCCAGCAAGGATGCTGTCTGCCAGGGTCCCAGCCCAGCATCAGCTTCTCCCGCTGCAGCTGGAGCCTTCCTCTGCCCCAGGACGCTGCTGCCCTCGGTGCCCCGGGGGCTCAACCGCTGCCCGGGCAAACAGATCGGGAAGACGCTGTCCTGGTCCGGTCCTGAGCTGGAGGGTGACACGCTGGGCCCAGCCCCAACACGGTTCCCCAGCGGGATGAGGGTCACAGGATTCTCTCTCCCCCCAGCGGGCAGGTCCTGGGCAGGAGATCCTTCGAGGGGCGGATCTGCGCCTGTCCCGGCAGAGACCGCAAAGCTGACGAAGACCATTACCGAGAGCAACAAGCCCTAAATGAGAGCGCAGCTAAAAACGGCAACGCCAACAAGCGCGGTGAGTCCCCTTGCCGGGAGGGGCACATCACACACAGCCCCTCGCTGCTCAGAGCCCTGCAGACCCCGCAGCTCCTGCCCCATCCTGCCTCAAATCACTGCTCAAGTCTGGGGTGAAATCCACCTCCAGGGATGATGCTTTGGCCTTTTCCTGACTAAACCTGAAGTCACATAAGCAGGACCCACTCCCTGGCTTGCGTGGTGCTGTGGCGGCTGGATTGGGCCTTGGTTGGTGTTCCTGGCAGAGGGGCACGGACGGAGCCTGGGTGAGCAGGTCGCATCCTGCACAGCTTGAGCCTGAGTCCGTCGGGGAGCTGCAGGGCTCCCCGCTGCGTCCTGCCTTCCTGAGGGCCGTGTGCTGAGCACCTCTCCTCTCCTTTCCAGCGTTCAAGCAGAGTCCCCAGGGCATCCCAGCGCTGGGCACTGGTGTCAAGAAACGGAGGCACGGGGAGGAGGAGATGTATTATGTGCCAGTAAGTGATGGCGAGCTGAGAGCTCGGCTCGGGACAGCCAAGAGACGCCTCGGGGACATGGTGCTGGGCAGGGTGGGGTGACAGTCATGGTACAGTGAAGATGTCAGGGCTGAGCACAGCCCCAGAGAACTAAGGCAAAACCACGTGTCCAGTGACTCTGCATGTCGCGTGGCTGGGTGGAAAAGCGTGGCCATGGGGAAGGTGGCCAGGTGGGACAGGAACAGAGCGAAGCCCTGGGCTTGTTCCCTCCTCCAGGTCCGAGGCCGGGAGAATTTCGAGATCCTGATGAAGATAAAGGAGAGCCTGGAGCTGGTGGAGCTGGTCCCACAGCAGCTCGTCGACTCCTACCGACAGCAGCAGCAGCAGCTCCTGCAGAGACAGTAAGTACCACCGAGACCCCCCGAGAGCCCTCGAGTACCCCGGGCTGGGGCTGGTCCGCTGGCTTGTGGCACCTCTGCCCAACACCTGGTCCTTCACGAGGGCTGGTGGCAGCTGTAGAGCTGGTGCCAGCGCAGAGGAGCTGTACTGTGCCGCAGTCACATGGGCACGGCTGCCCAGAGCCTCGGCTGGCGAGTCCGACGGGTCGCGGGGAGCTCGGGGACGGGGCAGGGCAGCTCCACCCCGCTCGCTGCAGGCTGACCGGCCGCTCGCTCGGCTGTCCCCGAGCAGGAGCCAGCTGCAGACACCTTCCTCCTACGGTCCCGTCCTCTCCCCCATGAATAAAGTTCACAGCGGAGGAATCAACAAGCTGCCCTCCGTCAACCAGCTGGTAGGGCAGCCAGCGCAGCACGGCTCCGGCTCCGCGCCCAGCCTGGGGCCCATGGGTAAGGTCCCCACCGCGCCGGCGGCCGCGGGTCTGTGCTGCTGGGGGCTCTTCTTGGTCACGGTGGGGGCGCTGGCTAATCGGTGTGTTCGTTGCGCTGACCTTCGGCCGCTACCCAGGACCCGGGATGCTGAACACCCACCCCATGCAGCCCAACGGGGAAATCAACGGGGGCCACTCGTCCCAGTCCATGGTCTCCGGATCACACTGCACCCCCCCTCCGCCCTACAACCCCGATCCCAGCCTCGTCAGGTAGGGAAGGCGCCCGACGCCCTGTCTGTCTTGTCCGCTGGCGTTTCTTGCTGTCGTCCCTCGCTCTAACCTCCACATCTGTCTAGCAACCGGTCAACTGGCCACTGGTCCCAACTGAGAAATCGCTGCTCACCAAACTGTCCTCGTCTCAGAAAGCAAAGCCCAGCTACCCACCAGTTAGACAGGACCCTCTGTTGCCCTCGTGCACCTCGATCGGGGCCACCTGTCCCCACTGAATTAAAAAGGCAGCCGGAGGAATCTCTTCCGCCGCGCAGCCCGGTGGGACTCCCCCTCCCCCTCCTCCCCCACAAACGGGCCCACGTGGCTTGTTTCCATCAGGAACACACTGACAGGTCTGCAGCCACCCGTGAACCACTCGGTCCCTAGACAGACGCTGGGACAGCAGCCCGACGAGGTCAGGGCGGCCGGACGCGCACTCGAACTCGGAGCTGCAGCCCCATGCGACGTGCAAGAGCCCCCCGCGCCGTCGGTCTGCAGGCTGCAGAGACCAGCCTCGCTGCCCGGAGCGAGACATGGTCCCAGCTCCCCCCTCTCCCTCCCTCCCTCAAGCTATCCCGAGGGATATCCCCAGCTGACACCCCTGACAATCAGGTGAAAAAGAAAATAATAAAAATTAAAAAAAAAAGTAATTCTGGGAGCGAACGCGATCCCACGCTTCACTGTGACACTAATGACAACGGCCAGCGCTCTTGGGGGGCAGCAGGAACCAGTGAAAGCCTGGCCCAGAGCTCCTCCAGCATTCCCCAGGCCCTCTCCAGGCACAGGGATGCGGGAGCACGGCTGAGGCCTGAGGCAGCAGGAGCTCGTGGCAGCCCCCTCCTCTCCAAGAGACCCTGCGCCGCCCCGGCGCTGGTTGTGAGCTCAGCTTTCATTCCTGAGAAGTTAATGCTGCTTTATTCTCCAAATTTTTTTCTGCAGTTTTTTAACAGGCTTGGGGTGTCCAAACTGCATCGACTATTTCACCTCACAAGGGTTACAGAATATTTACCACCTGCAGAACCTATCCATAGAGGTAAATGCTTTGGGAAGATCTGTTCTTACCGCTTGTTGCTCTCAGACGACCTGAAAGGGGACGGGGGCGGCGTGCACCGACCCCGGGGCTTCTGCCTCCCCTTCAGGCATCCTCCTGGTCTGCTGGACCATCAGCCCCATCACCGGTAGCAGCCCCGATCATCTCAATTGGTGCTCTCAGACTATCAGAAACAACAGCACTAAAAGTTCCCCAGACCAGACCTTGGGTAGATTTTCCACTGAAAAAGCAGCCGAGGTGCTCAGTGAAACAACCTGGTGCCTGCTGAGCCCAGGGAACCCCCCGGTGCAGCACTGAACCTGATCCTCCCTCTGCCCCCGTTAGTCTTTAAGACAAAAGAGGCTGAAATATGGGAGCCAGTGCAGCGGCGTTTGTGGCCAGGAACGGAGCAGCCCAGCTCAGGCAGAATCCGGCCCCAGAGGACGTAGAGTGGCTGCTCCGAGTGCCTGAGCTCGCACTGAGCGTCAGCAGCACTGGAGCAGCGGCAGCAGCTTCCCCAGCCCATCAGAGTGATGAGAGGGAGGGAAAAAAAATTCCTCATGAAGCCTTTGAGCCCCCAGAAGCCCTGTAAATCCCCAAGCTGGTGGTTTGGCTGAGGCAAAGCTCCTGCCCCATCCCACGTTGTCCCCGGGCAGCAGGGAGTCCCCATCTCTGCCGGGGACACCAGGATTTGTCAGGGGATCTGGGGCCAGTTGCGTGACCTTTGCCTGGTTTGGGGGCGTCTTCCGAACTAACTCCGTGCCCGTCTGTGAGCTGACCAAAGCCCCACGCGGATCAGATCGCTGAGCTGTGTCCGAGTCGCACTCCTAATAATTACTAATTACTACTCGCTGTCTTCTCTGGTAACGTTCACCTCAGTGTCTGTGTTTGCCGTTAACGTGGGGCTCTGGCAGCTCTCTGCTGTTTGTTGGGGGGCAGGGACCCCAGCTCTGAGATTTTGGCCCCCGTTTGCCTCTCAGTGTGGCAGCAGCCTGTTATCACCTGCAGATGCTGCAGGTCCAGGGCCAAAGGAGACACCAGCCTGGCTGGCAGCTGCTCACCCGGGCAGACAGGCACGAGGCTGCTCCCCAAAAGGGAAAAGTGTCCCCCCCTCATCCTCACATCCCCTCAATGTGAGCCCACACCCATAAAAAAGAAAGCAGGAAGCTCTCTAACCTGCAGAGAGCCGGTCGCTTGGCTGTTGGTTACGGCGGGGGCTCACTGTCATGTCCTGGGGGTGGTCCAGCCCCATCGCCACCAGGCACTCGGGCATCACGCCATACACCCCCCCAAAACATGACCAAGGTCCCAGGGCTCGCTCCAGCCACGTCTCAGCAGTGTTGTTCTTCCAGGATCTCGGAGCACTGAAGATCCCGGAGCAGTACAGGATGATCATCTGGAGGGGTCTGCAGGAGCTCAAGCAGAGCCACGACTACGGGGCCCAGCAGCTCATCCGCTCCAGCAGCAACGCCTCCACCATCTCCATCGGCAGCTCGGGCGAGCTGCAGCGGCAGCGCGTCATGGAGGCCGTGCACTTCCGCGTGCGCCACACCATCACCATCCCCAACCGCGGCGGGGCCGACGAGTGGGCAGACTTTGGGTTCGACCTCCCGGACTGCAAATCTCGCAAACAGTCCATAAAGGAAGAATTCACGGAGGGAGAGATCAACTGAGGGGCTCCAGGAGGCGGCAGCGAGAGACCTGGGGGGGAGTGAAACCCCCATGAAAAGTATTTTCAGCCTCAGGAGTCTGAAGAGCATCATTTTGTTGTCTGGAGGGGAACTGCGAGTGGTGTGACAAAGCATGGCTCCCGCGCTTCCCCGGGGAGGAAACCGCGGTGGCTTCGGCAGCGCCGGGGGCACAGGGAGGGCGGCTGAGCCGGTTCATGGAACAGGGCGCGGGTCTCCTGCCCGCCGCAGCAGGGGGTGCACCCGCCATGCCGCGTCTTAACGGGGGATCCCCACATCCGAGGGATGTGGCGTAGGACGGTGGCACGTTTTCCTCGCCACGAGACCGGCCTCCCTCACGGCTGCCTGCCCCACAGAGCTGAACCCATCATGGCGGCCCAGCTTCACCCTCCCGGTTCCATCCTCGTGATGGGGATCTGCCAGCGAGAGGCGAAGCGGCGCCATGACGGCCCCCTCTCCTTCCCCGGGCTGTAGAACAGACAAGAGCCCGTGTCAGTCCCCGGTGTGTCCGTGTACCTCGGTGTCTGTGTATATAAAGCCCGTGTACATACACTCTGCTCGCTGTGCTCTACGGACAAGGATTTATTTGCCTCTAAGCTGTAAACCCCAACCCTCCCCCCGAGACGCTGTCACGTTCGAGCCGTGTCTCTCCCTCGAGTCCCAGTTTCCCCCCCTAGAACGCTGTTCTCACAGTGTGTGCAGTCAGGGCCTGGCCCGTCCCTCCCTGCAGCGGGGGCTGTGCCGAGCCGTGGCACCACGCTGTGCCGCGGTCCTGCCGCGGAGCACAGGGATGGACAAGGTGATCATGTCCCTCTCTCCACTTCTGTCTTCTGTTGCTGGTCATTTTTCTCTGGGTGTCATTTGTGTGTTGATTGAAGCCAGAAAAAAACCCTGGCAGCAAACAAGGACACGGGTGGGTCTGTGCCCTCCACCCCTCCCCACGACTACAGGGTTTGGAAGGTGACATCCTGCACCAGGACTCTGCCAGGCTCAGCCCTGAGCCACCGCTGTCTGATGGGGAGGGGGGAGCTCCTTCATCTGCCCCCTCACCCTGGGGCGCTCGAGATTTCGGGCAGCCAGAGGGAATCCAGGAGGATTTGGTGCTGCCCATCCCACCCCACTCTGCATCTCCTGCCCATGTCACCTCTGCAACAGAAACCCTCCGACCTATGGTGATGTCCCATCTCCCTGGGCTGGGGGAGGAGCTGGGAGGTGCCAGGCAAAGCTCCAGACCTTCTCATGGTGGAGCACAAGAGCCCTTGTCCCACCCGCGAGATGCGCCCTCCCCTCCGGGCAGGCTGGGTCCCAGGGAGGATCATTGGGAAAACAAGTGTGATCCCAGTACAACCCCACATCCTCCCACCACCACCTTCACCTCAGTGTGTGACAGCAGCTCCAACCCTTTGGCCTCCTCTTCATCAGGCAACAGGCTCTGCTCTGCCTCCCACCCACCAAGCAGGAGCCGGACTCCACCGGCACTGCTGGCACGTGACCCGTGTCCCCTCAGCCAGCGGCTAATTAAAGCCCTTTAATGGCTTAAAGGGTCTGAAACAATTCCCGGCGTTTCCACCACCAGCCAAGGCTCCTGGGGGCAGTTTTCCCCCAGGCACTCCAGCCACCCAGCAGGAGGGGATGCTCGGCCACGTTCTCTTTGGGAAATGGGTCACTTTTATAGCTCTGGGGTGTTTTGGTAACACAATAAAAGCAACATGTGGGACTGGAGTTCTGCTCTGTCCCACGCAAAGCATCCTCCTGCGTGGAGAACCTTTGTGGAGCCGGCCCCAGGGGGTTTCCCTCTGCTTCCCAGGGTTAACGTGCCCCAGGCCGCTGCCCACGGGCGCCTTGTCCCCGTCCCGGAAGCTCTCAGTGCACTCTCAACACCCTGCACCTCACAGAAGTGACAGCAGCTCAGAGCCAGCTCCCCTGAAATGAAACCAAACCTGCTCGCTGGTAAGAGGTCACTTACAGAGAGGCCAAAGCCTGCTCTGCCTTAGAGGCAAACTGGGTGGGTTCACCAGTAACTGGTGAGACTGGGATCGCTAGTGGCCTGCACCGCGTTCCTCGGTTTGAAGCATGGCACTGTCCAAACCCACCACCCCCAGGACACAACCACCTCCGTCACGAGGGTCACCGCTACTCCGGGGTTTAGCAATACTCATCCCCTACGTAGGGGCGGGAAACTGGTTGAACCAAAGGATCCTGCGAGCAGCGTCCATTACAAACTGACACCCAAGGCAAGAACAGGGTTTGAATACGGTAAAAAAGCTTTCAAAAGATCCTGAAAACCAGCGGGTGAGAAGTAGACTAGTAAAAATCTGTGCAGCTGCAACAAGCTCAGCCAAGAAGGGAATGGTACAAAGGACCTGCTGCAGGAGCAGCCTGGCCTGCAGCTGAAGGCACTGCCTTCCTCTCCAGCATATATCCATCCAAATCTGATGGACTGGAAAATAAACACCTTTAAAACACACCAGGTGCCCTTCCTACGCTCAGTTTTGCTACCAGAAATGTTAGTGCTCATGTCTGGAGCCCAGGAGCTGAGTAACACACCCCGTGACTGCAGGTCTTGGGCAGGGCCCTGTGCGCATTCACAGGTCGCGTGCTGAGGCGACGCAGCGCTCAAGCAGTCGTTCCTCTACGGAACACCTTGATCTACCTCCTCTACCTCCCTCTTCAAACAGATTCAGAGACCAGCAAACCAAAGCACAGCAGGAGGGCTGGAGGAGAGCTGAGCATGTGTGCTGTTCCCTGTGCTGCTCCCAGTATGGCTGGGGGTGCCCCGCGCCTCGCCGCGGCGCCGGGAGCATGGCTCCTCTCCCAGGAAACCAGCTCCACAGCCAGAAGAGCTCGGCAGGAGGAAAAGTCACCTGGATGAAACTGTGCAGAGTTTCTCTGGGGTTCTGGCCGATGCACCGAGAAACATGCGCAGCGCCGAGCTCTTCCGCTTGGGAAGCGTCTCAGTCTTCTGGGCACTCCCGGAGAAATGTCACAAGGGTTAAGTCTTACTTGAGGTCACGGAGACGACCTCGGTGGTGGCAAAGCCTCGCTGCCACACGGCTTCCCGGTCACCCTTCAGCGCCCATCACATTATCTCAGTCTTGATTACTGGGGGATCTACTGCTGTGCTGCGCAAGTCCACAGCGGATCCGTTTCTCCAGGACTGCTCTGCAGCTGCAGCGACCTGAATCGTCCAGAGAAACTGCTCTTTGGTTACCACGGGGGGCTCCTTGCCTGCAGGACAGGAAGGAAGTGCTGGAGGAGACGAGTATTGCTGACCTGCTCTGCCTTTTGGCGCATCGCTGCCCACAGCCTCTTCCCCCTTCAGCTCCCAGGGCTGGGGCCTCAGACTCTGAACAGAGCCCTCAGCCCTGTCTCCTCCCTGCCTGCGCCTGAAACCAGGGCTCCACATCAATGCCCATCCCTCACCCGTCTCACCGATCCCGAAGTGAGAATCTCACCCCTCGTCCCCACACCAACTCGTTCCTTCCTGGGCCTTCAGACACAAACACCGACCCACAGCTGCTGTTCCTGCTGAAGGCCGAAGGCATTAACACAGGCTGTACCTTTCAGGGTTCTCAGGAAGTGTCGGAAGAGCTCCCTGTGCGCATCTCTGTAGCGATCAGCTTGGGTCTGAGGATAGATGGACACCGAAGTGCCGTGCTCCGTAATCCCCAGGGGATTCTGGTTATCCACCCGTAAGGTCCCTTGAGAACCGTGAACCTGCAGGGAGGCAGCGAAGAGGAAAGAGAACAAAGTTTTCCAGCGGCCCCGCTCTCGCTCCGATCCAGCTGCCTAGGGCAGAGAAGCCTGGGCTTGTACTGCTGTGGAAGGAGTAGCTCTTACAATGAGGAGTAACAACCGACGCACCCCCTGCGCGGGTGGGATGTGACAGAAAACATGAGGCGGGTGTCGTAGCACAGCAGCTTCCACAGCTCCTCCCTTTTTCCCCTTCCACACGAGCTGAGCTCTGTCTGTAAGTATTTAACAGCGATCCCTCCCCGGATCCAGCCCATGTGCCCGTTGGAATCTGTGCCTTTAGGAATTTAGAATTTGCCTCTGAGTTTCCACTTTTCTTCCCCTTTACATCTTTATTTCTCAGCTTGCTGTGCAACTGCGAACACCAAGCCACGAGGGAATGGCGCAACACCCTGCCAGCCTGGGGAGGGGCAACACCAGCTCCTGCCACGGCTGGATTGCAAGGAGCTCACACCCCAGCAGGACACACGTAAACAGAGGCACAATTTGGGCAGCAAGCAGGAAAGCTGACTGCAGGTCACCAGGCGAGGGCAGCCCGCCGCTGCCCAGGCTGTTCTGCGAGCCATGACGGAGGATGGCGCAGAGGGTGAAGCCTGCAGAGGGGAGGTGAGCTGGGCTGGAAGGTAAGGATGTACCTCTAGTCTCTGGTCACAGCTTTTGGTGCAGTGCTGACTGACATCCACAGTGACGATTGCTCCACTGGGAAACTTCATGCTGACCGCTACCGTGTCCACATCCTTCAAGCAGGCCATATCTGAGGGACAGAAAAGGCACTTGCTCGCACCAGAACTGCCAACCCCCAAGTACCACGACTACAATGTGCTCTTCTCCCCTGGGGAGGTGATGGTGGCCCCTCAGTGCCGGCTGGGTTACCTTGAGCAGTGCTTCCGATGGAGAGTCAGCCCTGCAGAGGCGCCCAGGCCTCGCCTCACCTTCCCAGCCCACAGCTCACCCTAAAGAAAGCTTCTGCTTCTTCTTCCAAACACACTTTGTAGCTTATTACAACCGGGATGGGGAACTTCCAGCCCGTAGCTACAATGAGGTGGATGGCAGAGTCGGCCCCAGGGTGTTCGTTTGCTGCATTTCAACACTTTACCACAGACCATAACGCTGTGTACTGCACCTTCCGACAACAGCCAGGCAAGGTCGTTGGCAGCTGCAATTACCTTAATTAAAACCATTCCAGTTTTATGGTTAGTTTGAATCAGTCTGGTAACCCAGAGTGTGCCTGTCAGCTCGATGCGATCCCAAGTAAACTCCCATCTTTGGCTGGGCTGAGATCAATGGGAAGGTGCCAGCACAGCTGGAGGAGCAGAGCTGGAAAAGGCCGTTTCTTGGAAGCGTGGAGCTCTGCTCACTGTCCTTCCCACTCTGGTTTTCCCACAGCAGGCTCAGTATCCCTCAGTGCCACAAAGGGTTCAGTGACAGCAGCCAGTGAGGAGCTGATGCATGTCAGAAACCATCACTAAGCGCCCTGCCTACACCAACATCCCAGAGATCACCTTCTACACTGCTCGACTGTTTCTCAACTGTTCCCTGATGGAAGCATTACACAATCCTGCACCCCACACTCTTCCTTCCCCATTTAGTACCCAAGCCCAGAGGTATGTGGTAACCCCGAGACGCATCCTCACCTGCACAGAACGCATGCCCCAGTGAAAATATTGTGTCTGGTGCACTCTCTCCCAACAACAAGTTGATAATATCTATATCGTGCACAGCAGCGTTATAAAAAATTCCACCTGGAAGGGACAAAAACTGGTCATTAAGGTCCCCATGTTTACACACAGCCAGCACACACTTCTGAACCGCCCCCAGGGCAACGTAAGACCCCCCATCATCCGAGGGACCAGCTCTGAAAGCAAACAGAGACATGCAACAAAAATCAAGATGGGAGAGAAAACCCACGTGCCTTAAGAGTGCACAAACAGAGGGAGCTCTGCAGAGGGACACAGGCAAGAGGCATTCCCAGCCCTGTGAGATGGGAACTCTGTGAAGCTGCCCAGTACCTGATGTTTTCAGGAAGCTCAGAGGTGCTGCAGGGTATATGCTGCTAATCGTGGAGATCCGGTGGATCCTCCCCAGCGCTTGGCTGTCACGGACTTTCTTGTACAGGAACTGCAGTGCTGGGTCAAAGCGCCTTCCAGGAGAGACAAGGAAAGGACAACTTACTACACATGAATTTTCCTTCTTGCAAACAAGCCTAAGAGCTGCCCTCACAATGACATCGAACTACAGGCACTGAAAGGATGGAAATGTTCAGTCCATTCCCCACCACCCGCCTCAGAGCCCTGCCTACAGGTTTCTGTTCAATGGAGTGTCCTCAACCCAGGGTGTCAAACTGCAGCTGGGGTGTCAGCCAACACCAGAGCAGCACGTAGAGCCCTCCAATGGAAAAGGCCAACGTTAGGGTGGGTGTTTGTGCAGCTACCTGTCGGTGTGTGCGAAACACGGATGTATTGGACCAAATAAGAGTTATTTGCAAGGAAGCCAACTGCTCTCCACAGAGGAGCATGAAGTTATCACACGTTTTTACCAACCCACATCACCCAGAGAATGCAGCTAAAAGCTGAGCCTGGTTTAAAGGGGCGTTCTGGGCTTTTGGCAGAGCTCCCTGAGCTCCCACATGTTTAACAGAGCAGAAGGAAATCAAAATTAATCTATTTCCTTTCCATTTCAGTGGTTTGAGCTTAAGGGTCCAGATGCAAGGGCACAAGTGACTTTGTGAAGATTAATCTATTCCCATCAGACAGGCCAGTAACTCTGACAACTGGTGGAACTTCCACAGCTCTGTAAGTTGTAGGCCTCAGGGTTAATAATCCTCAAGCCCCATCCCCTCTAAAGCCATAATTAGCAAGTCCCTGAAAATACAAAACGGTTACAAGACGGGAAGTTTTGGGTATCGTGAATATCTACTCCAAGAGCTGCCTTTTTCTCTGCCATCTCGAAGACTGCAGCTCACTCACTGCCTTCTCCCAGAGTAGTTTCTAGGTTAGTGCCACAAAGGTGTCACAAAAGGGACAGCTATGCTCAGCCCCAGAACCAGCTCAGTGCGCCCGGGCAGAAGGCTCACTGGGAAGCCCAACACACCCGGGTCAGTGCCACAGGGCATTACCAGACTGGGCAGCACTGCAAGCAAATGAGAAACCACCTCAGCAAACGGCCCAGCACCAAGAGTATTTCCTCCTCTGAAGCTGCAACTCACTGCAGCATCACAGGACCTCCAAGAACTGTGGAGACGTGGGCTCTGACTGTTCTAAACCCCCCGTCAGAGTCCCCACTAGCATCTGTTTGAGCGAGATTTTATTTTAATCTCATGACAGCTGATTTTATCTCCATCACGCATGAGGAATTAAGCCAATCCAATTAACTCCCAGATGAAGAGCGTTAACAAGCAGCACTGAAACTGAGTTTATTTGAGGACAAATTCGGGAAAGCCCGAGGAATCAACTCTATGTTCAGACATGCACTTCTTATCAAGCACAAATCAGGAGAAAAATGCCAGTCTTACTTGTAGAATCCACACACCAACGGTCTTCCACATCTGTCAGCTTCATCGAAACAAGCTTCTGCCGTCTGCCTGTCAAAACTGGGCAGCCTCTCACAAAACACTCCTTTTCCTGAGGGAAAATAAAGGTACAGGACATGGGACTGGAGGCAAGACGTGGTCTGCACAAGAGGCTTTCGTGCTACAAACCCCGCTGGTGTTAAGCCACGCTGGTGTCACCGGTGGACTAATTTCTATTTAATTAAGTAACTGGAGAGTCTGTGCGACTCAAGGCACGCTGCTGAACTGAGGGAGCGTTCACA
The DNA here is from genome assembly GCA_013399135.1 of Heliornis fulica. NCBI lineage: Eukaryota > Metazoa > Chordata > Aves > Gruiformes > Heliornithidae > Heliornis > Heliornis fulica. Next base: position 442,722 of record VXBZ01006777.1, read on the forward strand.
AGCACTGCACAGGCACACAGGGTCCACCCCAGCATGTGCTATGACTATGGATGAAACCTGAGTTTGCAGTTGCTCCTCTTACCTGCTCGTAAAGCATCGATTACGATCTCGGAGGCTTCTTCAGGTGGTGAACAAATAATGGCTCCTGAGACTCTGCAGGAGACAAAAGAAAGAACTTTAGTGAGGACAAGGCTCTTACTGGAATGAACAACACTCGAGTTCCTTGCAGTTAGAGGTACTTTTCTGATAGCAGCCTCAAACTTTCCAGAAGAGTTAAAAAAAGAAAATACATAGAACATATAAAACCCCAAGGCATAAAACTCTGGAAGCACCAGAGTTATAAAAGGAACTTGGCGCCAGCTCGTGAGGAAGAAACATGGTTGAAACTAGAAGTGGCACAAGGGAATCGCGTTGCTTTTCCCGCATCCTAGGGGAGGGATTCTTTTAAAGGCGTCCTTTGACAACGACTTCAATCCAACTAGTTACAACACAGGCTGAAATCATGTTCATGCCATAGAGCTGCTGAACAAGCCATCAGTGTGTAGGAGCTTGTTGCCATTCCCAAGTTTCTGGTACCAACTTTCTCTTTACTTTAAAGCTCTGCCTTTCACCTTGCAACAATATTTAAAACAGGAACTTGTGAACCGCCTGTAGCCACATCACTACATGTTACTCATTCAGTTCATCCATAACACAAAGCACCACAACCTTTCCCATTCTCAGCAACCCTCGCTGATCTGAACCCCTTTCAAACGAGCTCCCAAGTCAGCCAGCATCTCCGAGGCCGGAAAACCGGCAGGCAGCAAGGAAGCATGTTGTTTATTGCTCTATGGGAACGGAGGAAAATAAGGGGGTGGGGGGGGTTCCCTCTTACAAAGCAGCCTGTAACTAAACTCCTCCGCATTTGCACCAGGCGGTCAGTCAAGCTAAGCTGCTCGGGGACTTCCGAAGCGCCCACGGGCAGATGCTGTGTCACACGAGGCTTTGCCAGCAATGGCCGCTGGGTCTTGCTCGGTTCCCACACAGCATGGTCTGGGTTGCTGCGGCACCGAGCGTTTTCCAGAGGGGAAGCAAGCAAACCTCAGGGAGACACTCGCCCCCAGGCTCGTGCAGATGAAACAGCACCCACGGGAGCTCACGGCGCACAGTACCGCTGATCGTTGAGTGCGACATCGGCGTCCTGCTGCCGCAGCACCCTGGTGCCAGCCAGGAACTCTCCGCCAAAGGCACGTTCCACCTCCTCCAGCTCATCCTCCACCACGTAAAGCAGGCAGCAGCCGTTCTCCTCCAGCAGGCTTTGGAACAGGGCTTTACTAAGGAACCCTACACCGAAGAGGGCGAGGCCGATGTTGCTGCCGTGCCGAGCGGTGTGTGCCGGGCTGTCGCAGGCCTCAGGTGCAGGACCCTGCTGTCCAACCTGCTTTGAGGGGGCTGGTGTGATCCGTGTGTGGAAAGCGGCAGGTGCTGAGGGGCGGCTGGCGGAGGTGGAGGGCGTGGGGTCTGCCCGGGGGGCAGCCATGCTCACGGGGTGGAGAGGAACCAGCGGTTTGTGGGAGGAGGTCGGAGAGGGAACCATGCCAGAGCTGATGCCAGTGCCAGCGTTGGCAGCGAGGACAAAGGACGACTGGGAGAGCAGGGACGGCGTGTCGAGCTGCAGCGGCAGGCCAGTGCCGACATCCGGACCTGCAGAGCTGGGCGAGACGAGACAGAGGGTTGGGGGCGAGAATGGTTGGGGGGGATGGGGCTGAGAGGGGATAATGGAGGGAGATGGGGCACCAGAGGGAGATGGGGCTGAGAGAGGACACCTGGATGGGAACAGCGTGAGAGGGGACACCGNGGGGATACCAGAGCGCCATTGAGTTATAAAGGGCCACCATAGCGGCCCGGACCGAGCCGCGGCTGCCCCCCTCCCCTTCCCCGCACTCACAGGAGCAGCGGGGCGCGCAGGCCGTGCTGGCGGAGCAGGCGGCGGTTGCGGTAGTGGCGGCCGGAGGAGAGGTGCTCCAGGATGCGGTCGCGGCGCACCCGCATGGGCAGCTGGCAGGACGTGCAGTACAGCGCCTCCACCGCCGCCGCGCCGCGCTCCGGGAGCAGCCGCTTCACCGCCAGCTCCGAGAACTCGGCCGCGTAATCGTGCAGCGTCTTCTTCTTCCGCCCCATGGCGGCGGCGCGGCGCGGCCCGGAAGCGGCGGAAGCGGAAGTCGGGCAGCTCGCAGGCCCGTCCCGCCGAGGAGCGACAGGCGGACGGGGCGGCCCCGGCTCCGCGCCCGGGGGTTTCACACGGCGACGTAGCGATACGTTCAACTCTCCGCTCCGAAACAAAGTTCTGCAATGATCTAACGACCTCCCGTCGTCTGGCCGGACGCGGAGCGCACTCGCCGTTAACCGCTGGTCCGTGGGCATACGCGGCGGCACGGGGAAGCTCCAGGACTGCGCGGCGCTGGGAAGGATCCCGTTACAACTTCTGGCGAAGGTACGCGGGTGGAAAATCCACCCAAGCGGCGGCGACACGGGAGTGCAAGAACTGGTTTATTGTTTTCCCATTCAACGGGCAGGTCCCAAGACACAGACGGATTTGACGGGGCATCGGGAAGCTCAGTTCGAGCTCCCGATCGCAGTTAACCGATACACCAGCAAGCGGCAGCTCATCCGAGCCCAGGGAGAGCTCTGTGCTCATACAGCAGCAGCCCACATATGTCACCCAGAGACCATAAGTATGAGAACCGCTCACACCACCTGTATTTCAAAAGATGTCCCCAACACTCGCCCTGGGGGGCTACAACAGACTGCTCAGGGGTCACGCTGGGCAACCACAGTTCTGTTCTGGGGAGATGGGAGCTTCAGGAGTGCCGGTGTAAGGCAGCATCAGCTCTCTGACCAGAACTGACCTTCCTGAGCAGGAATAAATTCAGTGCTCCAGCTCCTGCAACTCACTGGGTGCACAAGGAGCTCGCTACAACGGCTGTTTCCACAAGGGTGGGTGATGGCTCCAAAACATGCTGGGACACATGAACCCCCACAGCCCACACTTAAAAATGGAAGCTGCGTTACTGTCTGAGCACAGCAACCGACACGTTAAAACTCACACTGGAGTTCTGACAGCAACAACACTTTCACAACGGCTCCAGACATAAAAATAAAACTGTGCAGAACGAGATGGCAGCGAGGTGGCTTCACCGCCTGTCTCCAGCACCGGGCTGTCACACATGACAGGGTCCTGATTGCCATCTGGATTTCTCACTAGAGCTGCCAGCTAATAACCTGAAACACCCCAGGAAGAACTTTTTTTAGTGTTTTTTTGTAACTTTTTATAAATGCCAAGGTGTGGCATCCTGACTTCCCCAACCTGCTCTGCCTTCCAGCTCGGTTATCTACCCACTCACACCAATGGCTTTCTATTAGTGTTGAAAGAATGCAACGTTCCTTGGCGCAGCTCGATCCCACCTTAATTCTTATATACCCACACAGGCTGCCCTGCTTGTGTTCTTTAAAATAAACCCAAACCACCTCGCTGCGTACGAGCTGCATGGTTGAAAACAGGGAAAAAAAGAAAAACCAAAACCGGAATCGCTTTCTTGCTCTGATGGCTGCTAACGTATCACGGTCAGAAGAGAGGACACTGTGCTCAGGTCGGTTTTCGAGGGATAAAGTACTTTCAAGTTTCCATCTGTGTCCACCACTCGAACCTGCTCCACTACCAACGGCAAATCTGTTGGCTGGCTGTTTCGGTGCGGGTTTGAATTCACTGGCCCACAAAGAGCATCAGATTCGTTATCCGAGCCAGAGTCTTCCTTATTTTCCATGGAAAATCTGTTCAGTTCTGCAATTTTCTGTTACAAGCAAAGCAGAGAAAACAGGACAAAGTCTGTTGGAAGCCAAACCATGTAACACCACGTCAGTTACCCTGCTGAGTTTTGAGGTCTGCCACTTGTCACACAGGACACAAAGGTAAAAACTTTCTGTGATACAGCAAGAAGGGAAAAGAGAAGGAAAGGGAACACTACTCCTGAAATAACAACTCCCATGTTCTCCACACGTGGGAGCAATTACACATTTCATCGAGAAGCACATTAAGAACAGATGGGATCTTTTACCAAACTTCTTACCAGAATTAGTATGTCCATGACATCTTTGCAGATCTGTAAACTGGTATCACTGGTCACTTCCAGAAACAGGTCACAGGTTTCTTTTCTAACCTGTCAGAACATCACAGGGAAGGGAGGAAAGAATCTGAGCACCCACAGGAACTCGGCAACATTTCAGTGCGCACATGGACCGCATGGCTCACGCTCAGTTCAACCAGAGGCAAAGCACTGCCTTCCTTCACAGCTCAGACCCATATTCTTCTCCCCAACACAGCCACCTCTGCAAAGACAGACTGGTGCCTCTGCAACAGCTTGCCAGAGCTCAGCGGATTTACACAGGTAAAAACCTAACTCCAAGATACAGCTCAAAGTGAGACTCATAGAGCGGAGTCAGGCTTTGAGGATTTGGAATACGCTGAGTTTCCCAGAACCACGCCTACCTTTGAACTGGGAGTTAACAACCTCTCAGCAGAGGGAAACACCATCAAATTCTGATCAATGTATTTCCACTAACAGAGAGTACCTTTGTTTTCTCACAGTTGGTTATTGGTGGGAAAGAAATCACGACGCCTTCAGCATCCACAAGACACGGGTAGTTATCTTTGCCATCCAGCAACTGGAGATACCTGGCAAGAAAAAACAAGGAGCTATAAGTAAGCAACTGAAACAGCAGTGGCACACAACGGCAGAGAACAGTGACAAAAGGGAGTGAGCACATTCCTGAGCTACTGTGGAGCAAAACCACGAGTCAGAGCACCAAGATTCAGCAAAACTGTATCGTGGCCCTACAGCTGAGGAAAGCCACTATCTGCCAAAATGAGGGGCCAGAACTGTCAAGGAACTCGCACGGTATCATCACTGGAGCAGAGACACTTGTGCTTTCAGATCCCAGGCTCAAGCACAAGGATCTGAGCTTGCTCTTCCATTTTCCCAGACACCTTACTTGATTTTGCCTCTTACTTGCTATGGCCTCAGGAAACTTGCCCAAGCTGTGGGAGAATGGGTATGGGTGGTGATCTCCACTCGGGCAGTGAACAGAGCAGGGCAGTGCCGCACTCTGCCTCACAGTTCCTCTGGTGCTACCAGCCCATTTACTGCGCCTCTGCTCAGCGCAGTTTACCGAATGACTGAACATGCATGACATACTTCATTCCCATATCCCTTTTTTTTGCCATTCCAAATACATTTTCCACTTCTAAGAATAATGACAAGAGTTTGCTCTTGATGCAGCCAGAAATAACGGAAGGCACTTGTCAGCGTTTCCCTCCAGGTTTCTCTTCACACATAGATTCAGCTCGGTGCTTTTCATCTCAACTCCCAAACGCTCACACTGCCTTTGGCAGCCCCCCACGACACAACACATTCCAGCACATTTTCCTCAGCACCACTTTCCCATAGGAGAATGAGTTACCAAAATTCACACCAAGAAAACTACAAGAGATCAGAGCACTGACTTGTGCAGTCCAGAGACGTTTTGACGCTTCTTCTGTTTCCTCTGCTCCTCAGCTTCTAACTGCAGCTGACGGAGAAGATCCTTTGCCTTGATCTCCTTTCGACCCAGGGGCACTATCTGCACAAAACAAGAAAGCAAATACTTGAGTTCAGAAGCACCTCAAACACTGGGACTATTCAGCCTGTTCTGTGAGCAAGTCAGTAATTAAAACATACATGTGTTTTCCACCATTCCCAGGTCCTAACTAGGTGTGGAAATACACTTTATATTTCATATGGAGCACCACAATCCTCTGAGTTTAAACCTTTGCCTGAGCTACAACACCCACCAGAAAGCCAGGCTCCTTGGCTAGCACTAAACCAGGCACAGTTTCTTTATCAGGGCCCATCACTGCCTTTGCATACTGAGTGATGAGAAAACCTGCCATGCATCAGAGCTGTGTAAGAAATGCTCTGCAAGTCACTGGGAAAATGAAAAACTCATTCCAGAGGCTCAGGGCCCATGCACAGAACAAACACAAAGTGTCTGGACAGCAGAATGCAACAGAAACTTGGGGACAGCCCCAAAGAGTCGGAGTGTCCTGACTGTTGTCTCTGCAGCAAGGTGGGTCCAGGAGACAGGACAGAGACAGGCACACAGAAACGGGCCTATGTAGTATGGATAACACATGTCCCGTGGCATGTTGATATTCTAGGTTGAAGTACAACCTCAGTACTTGTCATACTGCAAGCATCTGCTTTTCTTTCCCTTCTTAAAAAGCAGCCACAGAGACAACCCAAGACTGGGTAAGCCAGCAGAGCCTGATGTGATTCTGGCGGTTACCCTGAAGGCTGCTGCCAGTCCAGATGTGCTCAGAGAAACAAGCTCCTGCTCTGCCACGTGACACTCCAGGCACATCCTGACGTGTGGGGGCCTCCAGGAGCAGTGCAGTGGTACCATCACAACATGGGGGAAGCAGAGTCCCACTCATGCCACTGGCCCTACCTTCAGTTGATCAGGAGGCCGAACGTCGTAGGTCAGGGGAGCCTTGATCGACTGCATGTCGTGGGTGGCAATCGTGGCTGCTGTCCGCTTTTCACAGATGTCTTCGTGCAGCTTAGTCTGGAACATAAAGAATGCCATCAAAAGATACAGAAACACCAACACTATTTGTTCCTCTGAGGACTCTTCTATATCAAACATCTGTAGCATTAACACTTTTGATGAAATGAAGCTCAGCTCTTCACCTGCAAAACAGCATCACTCAAGTTACAACCCAAACATAGAGAGGGAAGCACAGAACGTGACAGGTCTCTTGACAGGGAGATAAGCTCTTCAGGACACAACTGCTGATACAGGAGTCCCGTGCCCTGAAAGAGGCTAACACCTGCCATCTCAGAGGCCAGAGTCTGTGGCTACACCTCTGTCAGAAGGTTAGGCACACAAGCCAGCTTTAGCCATGCTCAGTGCACCTGGAGCCACACACAGGGCTTCCAATGTGGCCACAGATTTAGTACCAGTTCCCAACAGGTTTAGTACCAGTTCCCAACATGCTCCCCTGCACTCACAAGCTGTTGTTACAGCAGCAATGTGAGTGGGTGTGCGTTGTTCGCCCTCTCATGGCACTATCCGAGTCCCTCTCGGGTTCTCTGTGAGAAGCAGCTCTGCCACTGTGGTCTGAGTGGGCAGCACAGCACCTCGCCATTCCCCATGGGTTTGTGCTGGTGGGAGTCTGCACTGGTCCCTTCCCAACAGTGCCAGACATGTTCCCGCTGCAAACCGATAACACAAGGCCTCAGGAGTTACCTGTGCAGACAGGAACCTCTTCAGAGCATTTCCCTGCTTCAAGTTCACTCCCTTCAGCACGCAGCACACAATGAAGGGTCGAACATCTTTGACACCTGGGCTCACTTTGACCACCAAGGGTGCTGTGATTTCGGAGATGTGCAGAACCTTCACCAGCAGCTTGCTTGCCTCCTCCAGCTCATCCTGCTCCCCATCCCCATCCTTCTTCTGCTGCTTCTCCCTCTTCTTCTTCCTGGCCTCCTCTCGGCCGCTGTCTGCCTTGCCCTTCCCGCGGCCTCCAGCCCGCAGGTACTCCAGGATGGCCTTCATCTGGCAGCCGTTGACCATCTTCTCCAGCCGCTTGTCCTTCAGCTGGTTGCCCCTGAAGTTGGCCTCCTTCAGCCGGGGGCAGTCAGCCAGTGCAGCAGGCAGCTCCTGCAGCCGGTTGTTGGCCACGTCCAGGCTCTGGAGGAGACAGAGACTGAGCCGGGGCTCTGGGGACCTGGGGCTGGGGACTCGGGGTAGGGGGACCCGGGGCCGCCCCTACCTTGAGGGCCGGCAGAGCGGCGATGCCAGCGCCCAGCTCCTCCAGCTCGTTGTCGGCCGCCTCCAGACGGCTGAGGAGCGGGAAGGGCGCCGCGGGGCCGGCGGG
>VXBZ01006778.1:0-11355 GCA_013399135.1 Heliornis fulica
CCAGCCCAACGATATGACATTGGTGTAGTCCATGGCTGGGCTCATCCAGTTCAGCTCTGCATAGCTGCCAACTGGGGCACTCCATTGGAACTAGACACCTTGAGTTTAGGGCAGAGGGACAGGTGTGACCTGGTAGGACACAGGTGACCTTCTTGGACACCTCCTGGCACAAGCTGAGCAGCCCCATGTAAGTAGCTCACAAAGAGGTGTCTGACTTTAGCTGTTGGCAGTTTGGTGAGATGAATCACATCTCACTTTTCGATTTCTTTGGCCTGGGCTGAGCCCCCCTTCCTGCCCCACTGGCCTCCAACCCCACCGACCTGAGGTGCTCACCGCAGGACTGCCCAGCCAGTGCCCAGGAGGGACCCGGCAGCCAAACCTGGACCTAAATTCTAGGTGCTGTTTTTTCCCTTTTGTGTTACCCCTGGTAGGTGCTCTTTGATATTAAAAGGACTCAGAAACCACTGTTGCAGTTAGGTGCTTTCCCTGCTCTGTGGTGGGAGTCTCTCATTCAGCCTGGTTCTCAGAGGTGGTGAGAACAAGGAGTGATCTCTACATCTTACTAAGCTTTCCAGTTCTCACGTTTTCAGGTGTAAATGAGGCTTTGCAGTTCAGCAAGACAACAACATTGCCCTTCTCTTCAAGAAAGACTCAAGTTCAGTAGAGCAGTTGTACCCTGAAGATCTTTATCTTAAGGGAAATGCCAGACTGATACCTCTTCTTCCCAGGGAAGCATTTACCACCGATAAATCAGATCTTCATTTCCTACTGTTAGGGATGACTGTGCTGTGCCTGTAGTGAAGTAATGCCCCTGAGCATGGTTATCCTGCAGGCTATTCCAGAAGCAACTTGTGCCATGAGTTTTCCACTTTAAGAAGAAATCACTGTCTAAACCTCTCTTTCCCATTTCACTTCCAAATCCTGCCTTTTGCTTGGAATCCTGCTTTATGTGCCAACCCCACAGCAGTATTAAGGTCACCCGTTCATATAAGGGCTTGTTGCTCACAAACCACGTTCAGATTTTCTACATGTGCTGCTTCAGCTCTCCCAGGGTAGGGGGCTAATTGCTGTGAAAATCTTCCCTCCTGAGCAGTTCAAGAACAAGGTTGCATCAGTTGCTGGTGGGATGTCCAAGCAGATTCCCCCATCCTTCCCAGTTGAGATGCATCCCTGTAGCTGGACTCCTCAAGTGCGAAATTGGCCGGTGATGGGCAGAGCTTCTCATTCCTGGTGGTAGTTTTACACACCAAAGCAATCACTGGACTTCCAGACATCCTGTGTGTCCAGGTGGCCAAAAGCTTTCCTGCATTGCTTGTTTCAACTCAACGTCTGATGGACCTTTTGGTGGTTTAGTTCTTCTGAAAAAACACCTTGGTCTTGATGTCTTTATCACCAGTGTGTCACTCAGTGCCTTTCTGCCTGGATAACTTCTGGGCATGTGTTGCTTTCCTCAGACTTGCCTTGTGTCTTCTCACCACTAAACACCTGACTCTGAACTGTTCTCTGGGCCTGTTTCTACTGTGGTTCATTTATTGTCACCCTGATGGCAGTAAATATCTGCAGCATCAGCTCCAACTGCATTTGTTCACCCCTCAGACTGCCTTTCCAGGCCCATGCTGGGTGATCCTGTCGTTCTGCCCCTTCTCTGGGGTTTATTTATCCCCTAAGTCCTGCTCTGGATGTGCCTATCCTGAGGTATCCGTGTCCCACCTTGGAGCAGGGCATGAATTAGATGACTGCATGCTTCTTATAGATGACCTTATAGCTCCTATGCCCACTGTCCAACCAGATGGTATGAGGCATGTAGCTGGGCTTGCTCAGGCAGCATCAAATTACAGCTATTTTTTTTCAGATTCTCCTTGGAGAAGACATGCAATTTCTGGTGTCTTCCTTTCCTCTGTGCAAACTCAAGAAAAGGAGGAGGATAACAGAGGGGTGATAACATCTTTTCTCCTGGCTTTGTTTGCCTGTTGGTTGTAGTGCTGTGTGGAAGTACATCAGATAGCATCTTGCTGTGGTTCATGTTTGTAATCTGTCTTGCTCCAAGTAAGTTGGCTCCCCACTTTATAGACGAGGAAAGGGACAGTCCCACAGGGTACCCAGGCACTGCTGTGACCAGCTTCTCAAGAGCTCAGACCTGGCAACAATTTTTTCAGTCCTATCTGTGGGTTTCAATCCTGTACCACTACCTGGCAGCAGTAGTGATGAAGATCTCAGTAAGACAACATGGAGTGGGAGGGTGAGTAGGTGTATGGAGGGGATCTGCAGGGATGTGGGTGCTGGCACCTAAGTGGACTTCTGTGGGCTCATCAGTGGTTGGTTTTGGTGATTTCTTCCATGGCCAGGGTTCAGCAAGGGGTTTGGTCTTGGAAGAGATTCTCCGTGTCGCTCCTCTGCTGCCTTTCCTCTGTTGGTTCGGGTTGTTGGAGGCTTTTGCAGTCTGAGGAGCAAAGGTCACTCACAGTCCCTGCAGTGGCTTGGCATGCACTTACTCCTTAGTGTAAAAGCAACTTTCATCCTTGCTCATCAGGGTAGGAACCTGAGGCCCTGTAAGGAAGCTGTGCAGTGCTGGGGTGTTTGGATGGTACGTGCTCCTTTTCGAGCACCCTGAAAGGATGTTTGTCAAACCAGTTGCTCCTGGATCTTTTGATACGCAGCCTTTGTGTGGTTTGAACGAACATCTTATCACCCTCATCTCCCTTCTCTTTGCAGAGCACTTACTTGGGTAGTAAACACACTGAAGGCTGAAGTTTAAATCTTAAAAGATGCAGGTTCCTCCCCTCATTGCCCTGATTTCTACAAAGACTTCCTTCAGCTGCTCCCTCTCTCGGCTCTGAGTTTCTATCTTTGGTTCCTGTACAGGATGTAGAGGAGGCAGTGAAATCTTGCAAGGTAAGGCTGGTTAAAATGAGGATTTCTTCTGTAATCTAAGAAAAAACAGACACTTTAGTTGGAGGAGAAGGTGCCACACATGTGCTTGCTCCACTGAACGGCACAGCTGCATGTCCAGCCCCTCCACTGCAGTGGGGATGCGTCTCCTGAAGCTCCCCTGCTGCCCGTCTGGAGGATGAAATGCAAGTGACACCGTATCTTGAGGCAATGATGGGGGTGTTTGTGTGAGGATCTTGCCCTGAAAAAAAAGCTCTGGATAGAATCCAGTTTCTTTAATTCCTGATTAAGTGTGTTTCCTTCTATTGCAACATCAGCCCAGGGCCCTTTTCCCTTCAGCCACATCAGTGCCCTGAGCCCTACGTCAGCGGTGACCCAAGCGCTGGGCCACACACCCGGTGGCATCTCGGCGCGGTGCTGCCTGTCCCTCTGCCGGTCGCGATTGCCACCAAACCTCACCACGAGCTGATCCCGTGGATGAAGGGGCTTGTTTTCCCTCTCCTGTTGCCTGCTTGGGATGCTCAGCCAGCAGCTTCAGAACAATCAGGGCAGGAAAGGGCGTTGTCCTGCTGCAAAGGTACCCAGGGGCTTTGCCCCGGTGCAGGCAGAGCGGTGCCTTGTTTCCCTGTCACAGGGTCCCCTCTGGGAAGGTTAAAGGACTTACAGGCAGGTCTTTTCCTGCCGTGGGCGTCCCAAGGAGATGCTGATGGGATTTGTTATCATGGAAGGGGAAATCTCAGCTTATTGCATGGCTGCCTGGGTTTCCTCTCTTGGGGGGAGTGAGTTGGAGCAGGGCAGCATGCCAGCTGAGGTAGTGCCTGCCCGGGATGTCCTACTGTGGGGTAGGTGGGAGGGGTTTGCCCTGCCTCTAGGACCAGAGGTGACTGATGTCCTAGGAGGGGGTGATCCAGCCCAGTTCATTACTTTATTTGGCAGCACCAACTTTGCACTTGGTCTTTGCGATCCCTCTCTCTGTTCCCATCTAATGGTGGTGTCTTGGGATCTATTTCTGCAGGAGGATATCAGAGAAGTCCTCTGGATGTTGGAGATAGGATCCATATGGACTTTAATACAAGACTAGAGCTTCTCCTTACAGCAAAGTCGGTGTAACCCCCAACTCGTCTTCTTGTGTGCCCTGCCCCAATTGTGGGAATTTCTGGTGGCCTCAGTCGTCTCTTCACTTGGCTGCTGTGTGCAGAGGGACCCTCTGTTCTTGGGGAAGTGTCATCCTGTCCATGAAGGAACTAAGATGTTCTCTTTGCTTTCATGCTGTGCAAAAAATAAGCCATCATAGGGAAAGGTCCCAGGGTGATGAAAGCGAGTGGAGGAAACCACAGTCTGTCCCAGCTGGTTGGAAAGCCCCTGTTATGGAGCTGTGAGACCCTGAGAGCTCCCTGTGGGCTCTGGCTTCACAGGCCACCAGGAAAATACATATTTCTTTGGTTGTTGTGGGGTTTTTCACATCCTTCGAAAACTCTGGGATTTTTGCAATGCTTGTGCCTCAAAGCAGGGAAACAAATGAAAATTTAAAAACAATGATCAGCAAATTCATGCTTTCCTCAGAAGGATAAATATTTACCCATTTGCTGTTAGCAGGGAATTTGTAATTTATCTGTCCACCTTTTAAACTGTGACAAACAAGGATTAATGCAGACTTCTGACTAGCAATCTCAGATGGAAATTCTCCAAAGATCTTGCATCCATGCAAGGTGCTGGGACAATTTCACAGACACTCAAAGATACTTTCCAAGCATGCTTTGGTGTGCTACACCTTTTCTCACTTGCTTTAATAATGATTTTTTTTTAATTATTTTGGTCTTGTTAGAAAATTATCATGTGTCTTTTTTGGCAGCCAGACCTTCCAAGGGGGTTAATTCAACTTTTACCTATAATATTGCCAGTTGTTGGCCATATGTTGAAAATGGGGCAAACCTTGAGACAAATTTAGGTTGGATACTAGGGAAAGGTTCTTTAAGTTGGGTGTTATGAAGAGGTTCTTCACTGAGAGTGTGGTCAGGCACTGGAACAGGTTCCCCAGGGAAGAGGTTGACTGAGGTCAAGAAGCATCTGGACGATGCCCTCAGTCTCTTGCTCTGACTTGGCTGGCCCTGGAGTTGGGCTTGATGATCCTTATGAGTCCCTTCCAACTGAGGAGACTCTGGGATTCTATAAATTGGTTTCCCTTGGAACATGGTGTTCTTCAAACCAGAGGGCTTAAATATTGTCACTTGCTGTGACTGAGAGTACCATGACACTGCCAGCATGACGTAATGTTCATGAGGACATGCCTTTTTCTCTGCCTGGAGCTGTTTGCAAGCCATCTCCATGCCTGGATCAGTGTGGTTGTGGGTCCTTGGTTCCCAGTTCCCCTCTCAGTCTCTGTCAGTTCCTCTTGCCACCTCCATCGGGGTGCTCTGCCGATGCACCCTGATGATGACAGGCGCCAGACCTGCATGGGGGACAATGAGGGGAAGGTGTTTGTTTCTTGGGACATGTGATGGTAGTTTTATTTTGGTTGACTGGCTACATGTATGGACCAGAGCGGTGTGAGGCGTTGGGGACACTGTCTTGGTGACATCTATCTGTCTTCTTGCAAGAAGTCCGGTCTGTTCTGTCAGTGCTGATACCGCAGGATGGGATGGAGGTAAGGAATGTGCCTGGAGAGCTGGAGATTTACTGCCTTCTCCCAGCTATGCCACAACTCTCAGTTGCTTAACTTTTCCAAACACTGGCTTCCCTGCATCTGGAATGGTGGCTGTATGTTTGTGTGGTGTTGGAAGGCTGTTTCCAAGGTGTAACGTTATTGGAGAAGGGAAACCAGTCTGATCTTAAAGAACATCCAGGGCTTGAAAGTCCCATAGCTTGGTTTTGTAGGGCTGGGGTCCAATGCCTAAACAAAATGTGGTGGGATAAAGCCCTTCTGCTTGCTTTGCTCAGCTCTTGCTAAGACTATGCAGAGCAGGAGTAGCACTTTTATCTGTCCATGTTTTTCTGTACACAATGTGTTTTTTGTAGAGAGGTAGTTAATGCCTTCTCCAAAGGTGATACTTGTCATTGCCCCAGCGTGTTCCTCAGAACTGTTATGGTGCCCTCTCTGTTCCTGCCTCCAAGGAGCAACATTGCTACATCCTTCAGATAGGGGCTGTGGGTCCCATGTTGTGTTGCCTGCAAAGCTGCTGCCAGGATATTTATGACCATCCGATGTAAGAAGATTTCTTGATGTCCTCCCTGCTGTTTTGTCTCAATAGGTCCATCAAAACCCTTTCTTCCCTGGTTGGTGGTTGTGGTGTCTCTTGCAAGTGACACCCAAGGAGAAGGGAGGGCAGCCTGTGTTTTGTGCAACACATTCCACTCCTTGGAAATGAGCAAAGCAGCATCAGCCTTGGTGAGGAGGGTGTCCCCGAAGGGTGCTGAGGCATGACCGCTCGTAGCATTCGCCCTGGTTCCGCTGTGACATGTGACTGCCAGCAGTTTGCCACACAGGGACCACCCCTGCTCCTGAGTACCTTGCACCTTGTGGGTTTGCCAAAGTGGCTCCTGGCTTAGCAGCTCTGCTGCTGGGAATCCAGCTGGAGGGAAATGATGAAGGGACAGCTGTTTTTATTCACATGGTTGCACAACGCTCGTGTAAACCATTGCAAAGAATTGGGTGAAAACCTTGACTTTAATGCTTGTTTTTCTTAATGTTCTTGAGATGCTTAACTGAGCTCCTTGGAAATTCTGATTATGTCCTCCAGAGCTGCCTAGTCTTGTTGTCTTCTTCAGTGTGGGTGGGAAGGAAGGGAGAGTTTGGAGAATAAACAGTAGAAGAAGTCGAAAAGTTTCTGCTTGGTTCTGGTGGGCAAACAGAGTCCTCTCCCATGAAAGATGCTTCCCTAAGCATTGCCTTAGGAGAGAAGGTTTGGATTCATGTTGAGTGAAAAAAGCCAAACAAACCAAAAAAAAAGCAAACCAACCAAAGAATGTGTTTTATTGTTTGGAAACTATGGTAATATCTTTGTCATATTTTGACCTTAATTTCCCTGTTCTGGGCTGGGATACAAGAGGCGTAAGGATGGCAGGGCCAGCGCAGAGCACACGGTGAGGAGCGTGTTCCCCTCCAAGGACCGAGCCATGTTCTAAACCAGCCTGGTGTAAGGAGGTGTATTTATATGACCTGGATGTTGTAAAGGTGACTATGAGTCATTCTGTGCTCTTAGTCACTTCTCCTGCCATAAGCCACGACTAAGGAGCTGATGTGCAGATTCCCTGCTCATTCAGTCCTCAGCACCACGGTGGAGTGTTTCTCACACGTTCCTTGTGTGCCCACTGTGAATGGATAAAACTTTTGGAGAAGACTGTCAGGCTGTGGCAGAGGGACACAAGACAGAACCTCATGAGCCTCTTTGGGGTAAAGGTGAGAGCTTCCATTTAGCAGGTCAGTGATTCCTCCCAGTGGGTTTGCTTTCACTCGTTTAAAGTCACCGGTGGCTTCTCTCCAGCGTAGAAAGGACAGTGTTGTGGGGCTGCAACTGGCCTCGCTGCTCTCTTGGCTCTTGGGGTGTCCCAGCAGCTGGCCACTGCTTTACTGAGCCCTTTTTGGGGAATTTCCAGGAATTAAGTGTGGGTGGAGGTGGCAATGCTGAGGGCACTGAAGCAGGGTGGGCCGGGGAGCCTCTGCTGAGACCACAGCCAGGGTGGAGGTAGGGAGCTGTGATGGGTGCAGCCACTGCTGAAGACAGAGTGTCAAAAGCTGACCAAATAAGCAGATAATAGAGCATTTTAGGGTAGCTTTAGGAGCTGCATGGGTGTGTGCAATAGCTGTGGGAGCATGCTGTCCTTGATGAAAGCAAGGGCCTCCTTGGCAGGTGTTTGTGGTTCTGTTGGCAGGTTTTATTTCTTCTTCCTGGATTAACTTTGTGCATTTCTGTTGCCTTTAACCAAAAGACAAGGAATCTGTGGGATGGACCTGTCTCTGTGCCTTGGGAGAGGAGAGATGCCGGCCCTAGGGTGCCTTGGGCACCAGTGCTGGCACTGCAGGGGAGGAGGGAGTCTGCCAGGCCACCTCTGCACCTGTTTGGGGCAGATCTGGGGAGTAAACCTGCTGGGCAAGCTGCTTTTATTTTCACGGTGTCCCAGACAGATGCTTATGAATTGGGTGGGATAAAATCTCCCCTCTCCCCTATACAGCCTCTGCCAGCCCCAGGCCTGGGTTTGTGCCCTCGGCGGGGGCGGAGGGGGGCGCTGCCGGAGCGGCGGTGACAGAAGGTGGCAGGCGGGGACACAACCCGCAGTTTCACAATGTCCTGGGATGTTTGGGCTGAGGTCCCCTCGTATTTTCCCGCATTGCCACAACAGCACGTGAACTTCTTCTTCTTGTGGGCTGTGTGCCTGCGAGGTGACAGAGCCGGGGTGGGTTTGTGACAGTCACCAGTGGATGCTGGAGCTGTCAGGGACAGCCTTTGCCTAAGGCAAGGAGTAGGAGCTTGGGTTCTGCTGTCAATTTTCCCAGGCTGGACCCAATTCCATCACCTTCTTGCCACAAATACTTGAGTGAGACTTGGTTGGTCCCTTGGATGGAAGTTGTGAGGAGGCAGATACATCTGCAGCAGGTCGGGGCAGAGTGTCTTGGCCCCACCACCTCTGTGCACGCCTCCTTTTCTTTGCCAAGGACCAGAGGGAGAGCCAGCAAAATGGGGCAGGTCACTGGCTTTGGGATTGGAAAGGGTGACAGGAGGCTGTGATGGGTGGTGTTTCACTGAGAGCATCTTGTTTGCACTACAGCAGAAGAGCTGCAGTGCTGTCTTCCTGGCACTTCACTAATGGCACAGGACACTCACTTTCCTTCTTCTTTCTCTTTAGGAGATGAATTAAAATGCAGCACACCACGTGCACAGAGGACAGGATCTACCATGCACTGGAAAGATGTCTACATGGGCTTAGCAGAGATGCTGTCTCCAGCAGATGGGCTGGTAAGTCAACAGCTAACCTTGAGTGTAACCATGTTCTTTTGTCTTTGCATGATGTACTGACATACCAGGGCACTTGAGTAAGAGAGCTGCTGGTGCTTCTGGAGACTTTGATGTCTTTTCTTCCTACCAACATTCAAACTTAGAGGTGGTATCCAACCTAGTCAGTCTTCCTGAGCCTTTGGTTGCAATAGGAAGATGTACCAAGTCACTGAAGAAGTCGTGTTAGGTCTTTTATACATAAAGACTCATCAGAGGAGTCCCGTGACTTGCTAGTTGTTCATTCATGAGCCAGACAGAGGAGGAGTCTTTCACCATGAAGAAAGGCTCCTTTGTGTAACCAGCTGGTCTTGCATTGCTTTGATGCATATAGTCCTCAAAATCTATGGGTGTAGTCTTTATGCATTGTCAGAAGTGAGTGTGGAGGTATTGTTATCAAATTCTGGAGGTATTGTTATCAACTTCACTGAAAGCTAGATCAGATACCATGGTGGCCATAAAGATATGAGCTGTGTTCAGAGGGCTGCAAAGGGATTTGGGATGATGGTGATGAGCAAGAGCAGCAACAAGCAGAAGTCATTTTTTAATGTCATTTTGACCTTTCTTCCTCATACTCATAGGCTGTAGCTAAATCACTCCCAGATGGACTCACAGATGAAGGAAATAAAGTGGATGTGGGGGATTGTCAAATTCTGATTTCCCTCTGCCTGTGCATTCCCTTTTGCCTTCCCTTGCCCTGCTGGAGCTAAGCCAGCTCCCTGTCCTGTAGCATGACCGTGGGTCTTGGTTCATGCCATTACAACCTGAGGTGTGACCTATATTCCTGGTTCCTGGAATCACAGCCTCGTGCTTGGCACCGTTACAGCGCCTGCCCGGTGGAGTCCATCTCGCCCAGCAATCCACTGTGTGCTGCGCCACTCACCTCCTCCTGTAATTATAATTAATCAATTCCTGTGTCACTCACAAACCCTGCCCTTCTCTAATCCCATCCCCTTGGCACTGGGCTTTGTGTTAGGGTGGCTTTTAAAAAAGCAGCTTTGTAATTTTTCTGGCTTGTTAGCAAAGACAAGATGTACGGGGCAGGGGTCGGGTGGCGGTGGGCTCTGTTGGAAGCAGCTCTGCCGCCCGGTGATTCCTCATTTCTAAGGATTTCCCCCCGTTTCTCTCAGCCTGCTGGCTTCCAGTCCCCTTCACATGGGCTTTGTGAGGTTTGGCAGAATGACCTGGGACAATCTCAGGCATTTTACACATCAGAAAGTTCCCTTTCATCCAAAGCATTTGTGCTGTTGCCAGAAATCTTCAGCGTGACGGCGAACCCCATTTCCACGTGGATGTCCTGGGGTGCCGCTTCCGGACAGCCCCGGCACAGCGCTTCTTGGCTGATGACTTCAGTGCTCTTCCACACTTGCCCTGAGGAGCTGCTGTTTCACATCTTACCCTCTTGCAGCCAGGATAGGAAGTATTTCGTTATTGTGGCAACATATATATAATTTAAGGAAAGCAGAGCACAGTGCACGGTTACATCTCTACCCTTAACAGTGTGCCCCGTTGCTTGTCAGAAACAGCTCAGGAATGTTCTCGTGTTCTTCTGCCCTCCCCATGCCACAAGCAGCAGCTCAGGGATTGCTGTCCTGTGCCAGACCCAGGCTGTTACTTGTGGTGGGGCTCTGTTCCTCATACAGTCAGTGAATCCCTCCATCTCGTTTGAAGCTGTGCAGTATCCTTCTCCTTTCTCGCTTCTAACTTCTTATATCATTTCTGTTTCCAAAGTTATTTGCTTTCCCCTCCTTTTACTGTCCCCATACAGCAGAATAACACATGCTGCTGCTCTCTGGATCTTGCTAGACTTTTCTTCAGCTTTAAGTTATTTAATGCTTTATTTTATCATGATAATTTTACAGGAGGTTGTTCCAGAGTGGGTGAATAATCACTTCTGATGTGTTGTTTCCCCTGCCATGTAAGTGACTGTGTAGCTGAGTTCTGTAAAGTCAGCAAAGAGAAGTGCGGGTGCTGTGGCCATCACAGATTTACACCTTGGATGAGCCCGTGGTCAGCTCTGGAGTCTACACACAAAATCTTTCCTGAACTGTAGTGTGTATTGCAGGAACCAAATCAAAATTTATTGTTCCTGACCCTTGAAAAATCCTGTTAGAAAAGTGCTAGGAAAGACACCCCCCTTTTCCTCATGGAGGCCCTCTGCAGAGAGTCACCTTGCTTGCTGGAGACAGATGATAGTCAAACTGGACTGTACTGAAGGAAGAGATGTTCTCTTCCTTGCTGGTGAGCAGTGAAACGAGGAACTTCTGGTCAGGAGAGTGCTGGGTGTGGATCTGGCTGCTGGCAGTGCTGGCGATGCTGTGCTGGGGAGTCAGAGATGTGTGAGGGGCTGGAGGGTTCAACAGGGCCAAGTGCAGAGTCTGGAGAGCTGTCAGGTAGAGCAGGACCTGGGGGTGTTGGGTGACTGCAGACTGAGCATGAGCCAGCAGTGTGCCCAGGTGGCCAAGAAGGCCAGCAGCAT
>VXBZ01006778.1:11656-50201 GCA_013399135.1 Heliornis fulica
ATGGTTTAGGAGAGGACAGGGATGTTTGGACTCAATGATCTTAAAGGCCTTTTCCAAACCTGTCATTCTGTGATTCTGAGTCATGTGGATGGGGATCTGCTGTAGGGCAGCAGCAGTGTCCTGAGGATGGGAAGGAGCTGCTGCATTTCTGCCATGGAGCTGCATGTGAGCCAGAGAGAGTGGAAGAAGCTGGTCATGGGGATGGATGAAAGATGAGTTGGATAAGGAGAGGAGAATCTGATGAAGAGAAGCTTAAGGCCCTGCTCAGTTGCAGTCACCAATGCAGATAAATCCCTGAGGGGTGGGGTCAGGAGGATGAGGTCAGTCTTTGTTCACTGGTGCTCAAGGACAGAACAAGAAGCGATGGGCACTAACTGGAACAGAGGTAGCTCCACCTGGGAATGAGTAGGATCCTGGGAGAGTGGCAAAACCCTTGGCCAGGCTGCCCAGAGAGGTTGGGGAGTCTCCATCTGTGGAGGACATTCACAGCCCTTGATCCTGGATGCTGTCCCATGCAGCATGCTTGAGGGGATCCTGCTCTGGCAGGGGTGGGACTGGATGATCTCCAGAGGTCTCTACCAACCCACATCATTCTGTGCTGCTGTGATCTGAACACCCTCACTGGGAAGGGACAGAAGTCTGGGGTGGGGATTCTCCAGCTTAGTCACCAAGCAGCAGAGTGCAGTGGCTGAGATACTTGCAGCTCTGAGCGAGCTGGTCACTAAACCTTGTGAATTTTTGAACTGATTTCTCCAGGGGTGCAGTGGGTTTCCTGGCTGAAACCACTGCCTGGGCTGGGTGGAAGTGCTTGGGCTGGCTCCAGCCCTGGGAGGGGGGGTCTAAGCAGGTGCTTGGAAATGGGAGCTGCTGTGCATTGTGGGATGCATCCCAACGGGATGCTGTGACTGCAGGGCTTCTGCTGTCCCCTGTGCTGCGGGCACCTCCGAACCCCCTGCTTGCCAGATGCTGTGAGCTGTCCCTTCCTCTTGGAGACAACCACCTTGCTGTGGTGAGGCACAGTGGAAACGGTGGGAGTGGGTCTGGGGGCGGGAGGAAATGGAGATGTAAGTATTTCCCCCCCCCCCCCCCCACTGTGCCCACTCCGCCCACCNTCTGACAGCACCAGGAACTGATGCCCAGCCCGAGCGCCGTGGGCGAAGCGGCTTCAGCTTGTGATATTTCTGCTTTATTTCTTGTCTCTTTTTTTGTTTGTTTGGGGTTTTTTTTTCCGACTTGACAGTTGCCCCTGGTGAGGAGCAGCAGAAGGGAAACGTCCCCCACTGAGGTCAGGAAGGAGCGGCTCAGGGAGGGGAGCATCTCAGTGCACTTCTCAGAAAAGAAATCGCGAACCCTCATCCTTCCGAGGCCGCCCACGGGGCTGCTGTTGCCCAGCTCCCAGCACGCTGCCAGCATCTTCATGTGTGCATGGTCTCCAAACCCCCTCCCAGAGCAGGGGTCTCTCAGCACAGGGTTGCTCCTCTGACCCTTTTCTGTGCACTTTGCTCTCCCAAAGGGTGATTTTGCTTTGGGTCTGTGTGTGGTGGGCTCAGACTTCGTGTGGGTAGTGGGACAAGCACAGCTTAGTCCTGCTTCTGCGTGTCGCAGCCTCAGCATCCCACAGCTGAGGCTGGAGTGCACTGGGCTGCCTGTGCTGCTGGCAGATAAATCTGACTCATGCTCCATGTATAAAAAAAAAAAATAAATAGTGAGGGGTTGTTGGTTTAGCAAAGCAAAACCGGATGGATGAGCACGAGGGCAGGGTGGGTGTAAGCAGTTTTTTAGCCACGGGGCTTCCTGCTGTCCAGCTGGGAGGTCACTGGTGCCTCTTGTGACAGATTTGTAGGATGTAGGGGCTGGAAGAGGGAAGTTTTGCTTTGTTCTGCCTGCACAAGGTGCATCTCGACGTCTGAGCTGGCCATCACCTGCAGCTCCTGCATGGACCACTGTCCTTTAAGGCACTGAGCAGTTCGTGTGTGTGAGTTTACTTCCCACATCCCTCAGCCCAGAGGCATCTGCCTGAGCTCTACAAACCCTCCTTGCTGTGGGTGTAGATGAGTGAGGAGAAGTGTTTCCCTGCCAACAGTGGACTTTCCATCCCTTGTACATCCCAGGCTGTGTGCTCCCCACAGATCTGCGGCATCCCTCATGTCTCTGAGTGACAAATGTTTCTCTGGGCATTAAAGAGCAAGTGCAAAGTCCAGGAGAAGGCCTGGTTCAAGCCTTCTGAGTGCCGTCAGTGTGTGTCTTACCCTCACCCGCCCCAGGACAGGGAGGTGTCTGCCATGGTCTGGTGCTGTCAGTTTTGAGTGTACCTGGCACAGTGGAACAAATCCAGGCTGGATTTCACGTGCTCCTCTGACCTGGTGTAAAATGCATCTCTGGATGGACTGTCTGCTCGGGAGCACTGGGAGGGAGGAGCAAATACAACTTTCTGGCGTTGGTTTCTCACCTGGCTGAAGCTTCTCCCTGGCTGGGGAATAAGCCAGGAGTGGCTTTGTGGTTCATAGCTGGCTCTGGGTGCTGCTGCAGTACCCAGTGGCATCCCAGGAGGGTACAGGACATCTGCAGAGGGGTGGAGAGGGTGCTGGCAGGTGGGTGGCTCCTTTCTGCTTTTAATGTCACTTTGTGATTTTTGTTCCTGACCTGGGCACATTAGGAGCATCACCCTTAATGCCAAAATCACCTTTTTAGTCTGGATACAGGGACTGATTTTCCTCCCCGTGGTTGGAAAGTGGCTGATCGTGACCTGGACTCTGTGTGTCCAGGGAAGGGAATTCCCACCTAGGTCCTGATCCCCCATCTGATGCCTGGTGGTGCCGGACACTTTGCTTTGTTATGTGGTCTTTGTTTATTGTGTCCAGGGTTTCCAAGCTGCATTTTGTGCTTGAGACTATTTTTGGTGAGGATACAGCTGGTTTGGTGTGTCTGCTTAATGCTGCTTTGCCAAGTTTAGGAACTCAGACCCTGTCAGCCTGCTGCCTCCCAGCATATTTTTGCTTAATCCCAGGGTAATCCCAGGATTTTGCCATGAGTTAAACAGGAATTCTGCTTGTAGTGATGTTACTCAAATACACCTGGCTGCCTCCTTGTGCTTCAGCTCACAGTTCCTGTAAAAAAAAACCCAAAAATGTGTCACTAGACCTCAAGTCTAGTGACACATTTGTAAGACACTTCCCCCAAGCTCTTATCCCTGCCTGCTCACGTCGCCTTTGTCCCAGTTCCTCCCAGGGGAAGCAGCCCAGCGCCTCTACCTCTGCCCCATTCAGCACTAAGTCAGCGTGCTGCTGCCACCACAATTTCCTCCTCCCTCACTACCAGTGAGAGGAACAGAAGAGCCTGTGTCTTCCTGTGGTATTTGTCTCCTGGGCTGCGCTCACGCAGGGAGCGGCGCTCTCCTCGCCTGGTGATGCAGCCGACGCAGCTCAGCTCCGCTGCTCTCGTGGATCCTGCCCCACGGCCAGGCAGACACCGTGGGGCTGGCTGCTCCTGGCTGAAGTGACAATCCTCCTGGCTGGAGAGGGACAGGTTGTTTCAAGGCACCGCGTGAGCCTGGTCCCTCCTTGAGGTCCGCAAAGCTTCCAGCATCTCTGACCGCTTCTGCGGGGCTGGTTGTTTCTTGACTATTTGACACGTCCTGGGGCTTTCCCCGGGGGATACTGTGCTTTGGGACAGCACTGAGTTATTGGAACGATCTGTTGGAGCTCTCTAGGCACAGCCATGGCTTTGTGCCATTGGGCTGACTTAGGAAAGTGGCTCAGAGGAAAGCGGGAGCATCGCTGGATTGCCGGGTTGCTGTGGCTGTGCCTTTGCTGACAACTTACCAGAGTCTAAGGTTACACTCTGGGTATCAGCAAACCCAGCGAGCTGCTGGGTGTACCAGAGGCAAATTAAAAATTGCAACTGTAATTAATACCAAGTGCATCTGAGCTTCTTGGAAACTTTCCAGGATCTTTCTCTGCTTGAGAACCTTAATTCATTGAAAGTAAAAAGTTGCATGGAAGCAGAGGGGGGCTTTCCCTTGGGGGATGGCTCCTTGCCTGTTAATTCAGCTACAAGCTAGTCATAAAGCCACAGAAATAGTGTGTCTCTTGGTGAACAAGAGCTTGTCTGCGGGTGAGGCAGATGAAGGCTGGTTTTCCAAAAAAAGCATTAGTTTTGCTTGTTTTGGCATCTCCTTCTCCCATCTGGGAGCAAAAGACCTCTCCTCTTGTCCAAATCTATCTTGTTTAACCCCTAGAAGGTGTGTAAAGATCATTCTATGGCAATTACATGTCTGTCTGTTCGATGAATTTGTAGCCTCTGCAGTTAGGAATGATGTTTGGGGGATGAAGAGCATGACCTGGAGTTTGGTGATGAACATGGTTGTGCCCTGGCCAGCTCATGACATCGTTTCTTCTTTGTTAGCTCCAAGATGCATAGGTTGTTGTCTGTGTTTTCATGCCACAGTGTGAGTGAAGAGCAGCTGGATTTGTATTTATCTTTCCTCTCTGATCATTAGCCCCACTCCCCTACAAGGAGAGATGTTCTGTCTCTTCTAGTTTACCTTTTGATCCGAACTTGGAAGAGGTCCAGCACCAATAAACCCTGAACCATGCCAGGGGCTGTGACCAAGCTGGGTGTGATGTCCACTCTGCATCCACCCCAGTGAAAAAATCCATGGACCTGTGGGACGGGGGAGGCACAAACACGGACCCTTCTTGGATATTTGATAGGCTGTTTGCCTTAAATCACCCCATGACTTATTTCCATGACTGCTGTGTGCAGTGCCTGAGTCCCTGGAAGGGAGGAGGAGGAGGAGGAGATGCTGCTCACTTCTTGGTCTGCAGCTCCAGACCCGGAGTGCACTGCCTCCTCCCCTGGGATGCGGGCTGGGATGAATGGAGGCACCTGGCAGCCTTCACGCAGACTGTTTCCTCTAAGACCATCTGGGAGGTGGCCCTGACTGCCAAGAAAAGCCACGGCCTCGGGAAACACCTTGGGCCATTGTCACTGGTCGGGTCCCAGCAGTGAGAAGCAGATGTCCAGGGATAGAGGCCAGGGGGCGAAGGACCCTCAGTCCCTTTGCACGACAATTCTCCTCTCTCAGTCTGGCCAATCTTCTGGTTTTAGCACATGTAATGACAATCTGAAGGTGT
Organism: Heliornis fulica; assembly: GCA_013399135.1. Classification (NCBI taxonomy): domain Eukaryota; kingdom Metazoa; phylum Chordata; class Aves; order Gruiformes; family Heliornithidae; genus Heliornis; species Heliornis fulica. The sequence continues at coordinate 16,792 of VXBZ01006778.1, forward strand.
TAGAGTTGGAATAAATGCTGGGCAGGCTTAATAGCAATGCTGATGTGATGCTGCATCTCCAGCATGTGGGGAAGCTGGTTGGGTGATGCAGCATCTTTCCTGGGATGTGATGCAGCTGGCAAGGGTTGGATGTGTGCCCAGTGGGGAGCTGAGTTTCTCAGGGTTTGAGTGAGCTGATAGCTGGGGTAGGGCACCGGTGCAAAGTGGTGCTGCTGGGATAAGCACCGTTTGGCAAGATCAGATCTGTGTGGAATGAGGGCACAAGGTGGTTTTCCTCTGCCATGATCTGACAGACAGCAAAACACCTTTGCCCTGACCCCTCCCATTGTTCATCCCTCCTGCAACCTTCCTGAGCAACTGTGAGTGACGGTGGCTCTGTCCCCCCACAGCCGGGCTGTGCCTGAACTGCTGGAGTCTGCAGGAACTAGTGAGCCGAGATGCCGGCAACTACCTCATCCTCGTGGAGAAGATCCTTTGCAAGGCCAAAGAGGTGAGTTGGGGAGTTGCTGAGGAGGGTTTTGTGGTGGCACAAGCTCTGGCCCTTGTCTGAAGAGGAGTTTTGCAGAGCTCAGCGGGAGATTTAAGGATGTGGTAAATTATTGCTGGAGCACTGGAGCTTGGAGGTGGGTGGTGCTGGGTCAGCAGGTCTGAAATGCCAGTGGGGGCAGCCCTATGTCCCCTGATGGCTTTCAGCATGTGAGATCTGTGAGGGACAACCCCCACTCCATACCTGCTCTTCAGGCAGCATCCAGATCCATGGGGAAGGGGTTTGATTTCCCAAAGCACTGCTCAATGCTGTGCAGAGGCAGATGAGGTCGTAGGGCTGTGTGGATGGAGCCAGCCTTCCCCAGACCTTCCCCGGCGTAAGCTGGGAGCTGCTAGTCCAAATCAGAGCAAATTGAAGTTTTCCTGTTGTTTTTGATAGAAACTTTGCTGTGGCTCTGCCAGGCTTCCTGCAGGGCCAGGAGTGGAGCTGGGGCACTGGGGACCACAGCAGGATTTGCAACTGGCAGGCGAGAGTGAGGTCAAACACAGCAGGGAGCAAAATGTCAGCAGGGTTGGTTGTGTCGTCATGTCACAGTCTTGTCCCGTGCTGGAGAAGCTTGAGGCATCATCAGTCCAGCAGGGTCACCCCAGGCTGTGGCTGGGAAGACCTGGGAGGAATCCCTTGATGTGGCAGGAAACAGTGATGTGTTTCCTAAAGCCTCAGTGCTGGGATTCATGTGATGGGGTAAAGGCTGCCTTTCATTTTTTGGGAAAGAGACTACTCAGCTGCTAGGCTGCAGAGCAGGTTCAGGTTAAGATTAACATGATTCAGTTTAATCCTGAGGTTTGGGTATTTTTTTTTTCCTTTTTGCTAAGTTGATCTAGTTGCAGCGAGTGTTTAATTAGATCAGGCTATACATGAGGGTTTGCTGTACTTCGTGGTGTGCTCATAAACAAGGGGAGATGGTGTCTACAGGCGTGTGCTTGAGCCATCACTGTGTCCCTGATGGCTCTTTGCTGGCAAAGGCTGGGACAAATATCCATGGTTTGCCTCACGCTGCCAAGCTCATGAGTCACTTGCAGGGGCTGGGCTGGCTGCTTGCTTCTGCAGGCTGCCTGCTTTGAGCCTCAACAGAATTTCACGTGACTCTGTGAGGATGAGGAGCTCTGGAGGGCTGGGAGCTTGGCTGAAGCTGACTTCCCAAGGGCAAAGGCAGAGCAGCAGTCTGCTGACCTGCCTGTCCCATCCACATGGGTCACTGGGGCTCCAGGGGTTATTATCCCATGGAGACAAGGGAATCTGTTGGGGATGATGAAGCGATGATGTGGGTTGGGCACTTGGCTGCATCGTCCAGGAGTCCCTGGAGCCTTTGAGGATGCTTTCTGGAAAGGCTCACGGCAACCTGGCTCATCCTTCTGCTTCGGGCTGTTCCCTACAGGTGCAGGAGAAGTGCGAGTACGACCTTGTAACGCCCCTGGCTCTGCTCTTCTACTATGCGGTCCTGTATGTAAGTCCTGAGGCTGCTGTACATAGCATGATCCTGGGGAGACGTGGGGACTGGGGCCCTGTGGAGCTGAGCTGGCCAGTTGCTGAGCTCTGTGTGGCTTTCATCTGGAACATCACAGTCTGCTTCGAGAAATTCATCTCCAAAAATTAAAGAAAAAACCCAAGGGTCCTGTATGAATCTACAGAGATCAAGACCAGGCAGCCATTGCACAAGCTGAGAGACAAAGGGAAAAAGAAGAGCTTCAGTGTTTTTAATCTCTTTTTCTGAAGATGAGCTAATCAGAAAGGGAGATGGACAATATCTCTGTGCAGAGAAGGCAAATTTCTTTTCATTACCCTTTATACTTCTGCAAAACACATGGGGCAGCACTAATGAAAAGAAGGAGCGGAGCCTTCACAGGAAATACTTTTTTATTATTATTATTATTAGCACAATGCATCATTATCCCAAGGAAATCATTGCTGCCAGACCTGGCGAAAGCACAGGCTGTCATGAGCTTCATCCCTGTGGGTCTGTGGTTGTTAAAAATAAATTTATATATAGGCTTTGGCACATGCCCCACAGCTGGGAGGATGGGAAGGTGCAGAGCGGATGAAGCTCTCTTGGAGCTGTGCACCGTGGGGATCCCTTGACCCTTCCCTGGGAGAGGATGGGGTGTCACAGGGCTCAGATCCGCTTCTTCTCCCACTTCCAGCCCTAACCCTCGAGTTCTTACACAGCTCTCGAGGCCAATGTCCTTGCTCCCTTCTCTAACCATGTGTCCCCCTGCCCTGCAGGCTCCCCACTTCCCACCAGGCTCCGACCTGCTCCTGAGAGCCGCCAGCATCTACCACAGCTTCCTGACCTGGCCCGTGCCCTACTGCGACATCTTCCGCGAGCTGCTCACCTTCATCAGCGATGAGCTCAAGGCGCCTGGTAAGTGTCCCTGCCCCACTGAAGGGCTTTCCCACGCTGCTTCCCCATAACCACCCGCTGCCACAAACACCCTGTGTTCATTCCTGAGACCCTCCTGGTGTGGTTCTCTCATCCCTTGAGCGTGGTGACCACTTTGTGCATCCCAAAGTCCAGCTTTTCCGGGATGTCTCTGCCCTCCATCCTCTGGATGATTTTCCATGGTGGTCCAGCACAGGGTGAGACCAGGTCTCACCTGGGGTACAGGGCTGAGTTTTCAGTGGCTGCCTTGTGTGTAAGGTGGTGGGAGCATCCCAAGGACTCTCTGCTCTGGACCACTGTGGATTAACAAAAAGTGTAACCGTTTCCTGGCTGCCTTTCAGTCTGAGGGGTCCTTTCCACGGCAGAGCACATGCTGGCTGCTCCTGGCCAGCCCTGGGCTTTGTTTGAGATGCTCAGTGGTTTAACTGGGGTGATAACAGTGGGTCCATTCATCAGCATCAAGGTGGCTGGAGCCTTCAAGCCTGTCCTTGCGTGGAGATTTCCATAGGGCTGAGGACTCCCCGGCCCGTTCTTTACAGCTGAGACCCTGCCTTGTGACACAGCTTTGGGCACATCTCTCGGCAGCAGCGCTGCTCCTCTTAATTAAGGGCTCCTCGTAGATGTCCCGTTGTTCCCAATGGAGCAGCTCTTCTAATTATTTCTAAAAGGCCATTTCTCATAATCTCCCTGCCTTTTGGTGGCTCATGGAGAGCTGTTATCACACAGAGCAGATCTCAGCCCTTGTTTAATCCAGGGCCGTGGCAGTGGGACTGGGCTGTCATGGCTGTATAGTTGTGGTTTGAGGTTCTTCCCTCCATCCTCAATCCAGGCAGCTGCATGGGAGAGCCCCAATGGGGGTGTGAAACATGGGGCCATGGCAGAAACATCCTGTGGAGATGGGAGCTTCTATGTTCAGCTAGGATGAAAGATACTTTCAAAGGAACAAGAGTATTTAAAAAAACCCCAAACCTTCTGCAGTGCAGGTGCTGGGCTGGTTGATTTACCCCCAGCTCAAGGCTTCACCAGCAGAAGTGGCCATGGCACCAGGCAAGGTCTGGCTGGGCTGTTGTGCTGCGTCCATCCCCCAGCTCAGGGCTGCAGGGCCAGTGTGGATGTGGGGATGCTTGTGCCACGCTCATGAAGCTGTGGACTCCCCCAGGTCTTTCTTGGTCATTTAGTGCTGTGACACTGGTCAGGGATGTGTTTCACAGACCACTGGGAAAGCCCCAGTGCTGGGAGGAGTTTGCTACATCCTGCTCTTGGGCTGTCACCGTTATCACCAGTGCCCCGGGATGTCTGAGCTGGGGACTTTGGTCCAAAAGCTTTTCCCCTCAAAAGCTTTTCCCCTCCTACAAGCATGTGAGATTCCCCTACTCTCTCCAAAAGATGCCATGTGGAAGGTGCTAGCCTGATGGGATTGGGGAGCCTGGTGCCGTCTCTTGCCATGACCTCTAACCCCAGCTGGAGCAAAGGACAGTGTAAATGTGTCCTCTGCTGGAGAGCTGGCCAGGACCTCATCACACTCTGGTTGTGTGGCCTCTGTGACCTGCTGTGAGGCTGAAGCAAAAGCTTTTTATTGAGATGGGTGTAAATATTAACTGAGAACAAGCTGCTGTCAATATTTGCTGAGAATGTGATAGCTTTTATCTGCAAGCTAGGGCTGATGCCTCTGCAAGAGGGGGGAATGCTGCTGTAATCTGAGGGCTTGTGTGACCTACCCATGGGTGCTGAGTCCCTGCTGTGGGTGCTGAGGGTTGGAATGTGGCTGCCTGCATCAGTGAAGGTGCTGGGTCTTATTGATGCCATAAGATCTTCCCAAAGATATACCCCAACCCTTCCACCCTTTAGGGGTGACTCAGGTTTTGCTGTTTCCACTAGTCCAGGTCTATCCAATGTCACCTTGTTATGGGTCCCGATGGCATCCTGGGGCAGTCCCAGGGGGGCACCCAGAGATGTGGGCTGCCTGCACTAGCTCCATCCCTGCATCCCACACTCTGGGCTTCATCCCTTGGTGGGGAAGGTGGCAGTAACCATTGCTATCCATAAGCAAGATCCAGGGCCTGGGGGCTGTGGTTGGACTCAATCATCTTAAAGGTCTCTTCCAGCCCAAGTGATTCTATGATTCTATGAAAGCAAGGGGCAAAGGCTGCTGAATGTCATCCATGTAATTCATGTCCCCCACTGGCAGTGGGACAGAAGGGACTAGGGATGGAGCAGCTCTCTCCCATCCCGTCCTTTGGTTGCTTTCCCACCACTCCAGGCTTTTACCCAGTCCCTATAAGGACTTTGGTGCTGTGGTGCCCACACCAGGGAGTGGCTCAGCCAGGTGAAGAGCACCTTAGGAGGCAAAGTCCATGTGCTCCTGGAGCACAGCTGGTCTGCAGCAGTGCAGTATCTCATGTCCTCTGCTCTCCCCCCCAGGGATCTCTTTCCAGCGGCTGGTGAGGACGGAGCAGGGGCTGCCTGTGAAGAACTACCAGAGCTCCACTGTGTAAGTGTGGCTACAGATGCTGCTGGTGGCACTCCAGCATCTCAGAGGGGTAGTGGTGGGTGCTGGGAAGAAGAGCTGGATAGCTGGGCTGAGCTGTGGGAAGGGATGAGAAAGTGGCTGTGGCATTTCCACAGCTGTGGACGCCAGGGAAGGCAAAGTCTCCTCCGTAGGGAACTGCTGATCTCTGCACACATTGGAGGGTGGGCAGGAGATGCTTTGATCTGTGTGCTTGGGGGTCACCACCCCAAAGGGTGTCAGAAATGATCCATCCCAGCGCAGCTCTGAGCACAGTCAGACTCTGCACCTGATTGAAGGGCTGAATGTTTCCTCCTGCCAGGGCACCTCATTTGTAAATATGGAAATGAGCCTGGGCAGTCTGTGCCCTTCCTGGCTGCAGTGCCAGCCCCAGGGACAGACATTTGTGCACAGCCACCTCCACTCTGTGCAGGAGGGACGTCCTGGCTTGCCCTCACTGCAACAGCTCTGGATCTGCACCTGTACCCCACCCAGTTGCACTGGTGCTCCTGTGTTGCTTTCCCAGTACAGCTCCCCAGCTCCACATGCTTACACTGGTGCAAGTGCAACCACAGACAGCTTACAGCAGGATGTATTTGCATAAAGCCCTGAAAACCTGGCACAAAGCTGTACACAAGCTGAGCTTTTTAGAGCCAACCACACCAGAGCATGTCCTTAATTCAGAGGCATTTTTTTGCTCAGTGGGGTGGACTGCTCTCCTCCATGGACAAAGCACACACTCTCTGGCTGCAGGCTTAGGAATTAAAAATCTGTGGATATTCATGTTGTGGTCCAGAGCAAAAATGCAGCTCAAGGTTGTGGCTGTTCTCCTTAAAGCCCAGAAGTGATGCTCCAACCTGTACCTTGCAGGGGGAAGATGTTTTGGAGGCCACTCTCATTTTCTGTCCTCTTACTACATTTGCTGGATGTCCAGTTTGGTCAACTGGCTGCTGAGCTGGAGCCTCTGAGCAGTTATTGGGCTGCTGATATTGCAGACGTAGCAGGAGAGATGATGCCAGGGATGGTGCTGAGGGACACGATGGAGGATGCTTATCCATTACCTGCTCCCTTCCCATAGCTGGCACGTCATCATGCCCTGCCCTGAGCCCCCCCTCCGTGACTAACCTCAGAGGACACTGCCATCTGCTGCAGAGTTTTGATCCTGGCTGCCTGACTTAACTGCTGTCCCCTTGTCCCTAGGACCGTGCTGCTGCTCAACCGCTCCGAGGTGCAGAGTGAGTTCCTCTCCATTGCCGAGAAGCTGAGCGCCGGCGAGCACTCGCAGCGTGCCACGCTCATCGTGCTCCTCGAGCATCTCTACCAGGCCAACTTCGGTACCCACTGTGACCTGGAGAGCCTGCACCACCTCCTGAAGGTAGGCTCAGGGAGCTTTGCCTTCGGTGATGGCTCAGTTCTGATGGGAGCAATTTCATGAAGGTGTCTGGTGGATTTTCTGACCAAAATAATACTTGATTGATTAAAAAAATAAGAATTGATAACATTTCTTGTAGGAAAACTACATGCCTTTCCCTTCACTTTGTAGCTTAGACCTAAGGTTTACCCTCCCGTTTTGGGCAGTGTGTCTGTGTGGGGGGTTGTCACTCGCCTTTTACTCCTTTCCCTATCCCTAATTGGAGAGAGGAGGAGCCTCTGGATTTGAAATGCAGCAAAAATTATTGGTTTGACCAGGGAAACACTTTGAGTGTCTGGGGACGGGGACAAAAACTTTGTGAAGAAGAGCCCTTAGCTTGTTATAACACATGTTAATGTCATTTTTTTTCTTTGCAGTAGTTTTGGGGAGACCTGTTGGGGGTAGGAGGTAGAGGGATTTGCCCAGCGGTGTAGTTAGTGACCTTCCCCAAAGATCTGTGTGTTGCCTCTGTGGAGGGACCCCCCCTCCATCTCTCATCTTGGCTCTGCTCCCCCCAGTCTAAGACACTGGAAGAGCTCTCTGAGATCTATGCCGGCGCCACAGACGCTCAGGAGATGGCAGCCACCAGCAGTGACCCTGTCCCAGCCCGGGAGCGGCTGCAGGCCGTGCTGCGGGACATCGCCGGGGCCGCGTCCTTTCCTGTCATCACGGGTGAGAAACCCTTGTGCCCCTCTTCCTTCCAGGGTTTTCTACCAGCTTGTCCCCTGCAGCCTGATGTGCTCCCCTGTGTTGGAACTATCCCTTTGAAGTGCAAAACCCTCTTTTGTGCAAAGTTTCAACCTGGTGCAACAACAAAAAAATAAACCACCGACCCAGGTCCTATTTCTTAACCATGCAATGAGCAGAAATTGTTTCTCATCTTTCATTAAAACAGAAAAAAAATTAGTAAAATTCTCTAGGCTTTGTGGGTGAGAAGAAAACATTGAATAAGAAACCAATGGCAGAAGTGATGCCTGATGGCTCTTAGAGGTGTGACATGCTTGCTCATCCCAACTGCATGTGACCTCACAGGGACCACGGCAGCAGCATCAGTGTTCTGCATGACCTGGGCTGCCCAAAACGCGTGGTGAGGTGGGCAGCATCTCCCACCAGCCAGGAGTGCTGTCAGGAGTGGTACCAGGGTTCCCTGCAAACTAACTCCTCTTCCTCCTCCCTTCCCAGGCGAAGGTCAGCCCCGCAAGCTCCACACCATCCCCATGCCCGCCGCTCGCTGCTACACTTACAGCTGGGATCAGGATAACTTTGGTAAGCAGAGGGGTTCCCCAGTCCCTCTGAGTGAGACCATACCAGCCTGCTCCCGGTCACAGGGGTGCCTGAGCAGCATTTCAGCTTGGCTGCCATGTGCAATAGGGGTATGAAAAAAACCACAGCCAGAGCTTGAAAGAGCCATAACAAACTGGTTGTGTTGGAGGGAGAGGTAACATGAGGGATGCTGCTGTCCCCTAGATAAGAGGTGAGTGTAGGCTCAGGCACGACACCTGCTGCAATCCCAAACAAAGCCCTCATCTGAGTGGAAAGCAAAAGACACCCCAAAACATCTATTGCCAGAGATAAATCATGCAGGGCTTAATGTCATGAGAAAAGTTGTGCCTTGTGTTAAGCTGGAAGAGGTTTGTCACGCTTGAGTCTGTGGGGATAACCACAGGATGGAGACCTTGTTTTGTAGAAAGCTCTTATGTGCAGAGTGACCTTGCTCTTGCCCTGGAAATAATTGTTTCCAGAAAAGCCTGACCATACTGAGATGTCAGGGGTTGAGACCCCTCAGATGCTACAGCTCTCACCCCACCTGCAGCAGTGAGGAGCAGGTGGCTTTGCCATGCTCTTGGCCCAGACACAGCAGTTTTGCAGGGGAACCAGTGGCTTCCCCTTCTGCTGAGCTGGTCTCTCTGGCTTCTGCATTCCTGGAAGACCCTTTCTGTTCCTGTGAAGGTTTAGGGTTTGTTGCCTGCTGGCCCCAGCAAGCTGGACCAGAACTCTGGTCTGAGCTTTGCTAAGTCCAGCCTTGCCAGAAGGCCAACCAGCAGTGGGGTGATCTGGGGTTTCAGTAGCCAAACATCTCCAGTGAAACCCAGATTGGATGTGTGTTGTCTGCACCAGACACAGGTAAGCTAAACCCAACTGGTGTTTGCCTTTTGAGAACCCAAATAGAATGTGACCTCAAGGAGAGAAACACATTTTGTTTGGCACTGTACCTGAGCACCTCATGGAAATCTGTAAACATTCAGGAGGAGGTTTTCAGCTCCTTGTTTGAAACTGTGCAGGATCAGGGAACACATTGGCAGGGCTCTGGTAGTGTCTGGGGTGACCACATCTCCAGTGGCCTGCACCAGACACAGGTCTCCTCTGGTTGCTTTTCAGATATTCTCAATGATGTCCTCAGGAAAGAGTGCATTGTTGTCGAGTCCATGGCCTCAGAGAATGAGGAGGAGGATGAAGAAGAGGAGGAGGAGGAGGATGTGGAAACCGATGGCTGTTCCCCTGAGCGGGACTCACTGCTTTCCCCCATCTGCTCCGTTTCCAAAGGCTCTGTGTACTCGGCACTGTCGGACGAGGGGTCTAGGCCCTCTCGAGTGTCCCTCTTTGCCACCTCCAAGGACTCCATCTCCGAGCTGACAGTGGTCTCCAGAAAGTCCTTGAAGTCATTTGTCTCCAGCCTGAAGGACTGCATGGACAGCGGCTACGCCGAGGACAGCGACGAGAGCTCCCTGGACTTGGTGGGCAGGCCAGAGCTGAAGGTGGAGAAGACCCACCACAAATACAGACACACGCTGACCAACAAGATCTACAAACTATTCAAGAGCAAAAGCCACCTGGTGTTGAGGAGGGACCTGCAGGACTGCCCAGACACGGGCTCGCTCTCCCTGCCCTTGCGCCGGGCTGAGAGCCTCTGCACCCCCCAGGCCAAGCACCGCATCCCGGCCCGTTCGCGGCGCGCTCATTCACTGCCTCAGCATGTCCTGAGCCAGCGGCTGCCGGCCCCACTCGCCCCGCGGCACCTCAGCCTCCACCGACGGCCCTTCCTCAGCTACGATGAGGATGCCAAGGTGTCCACGCTGCGTGTCGTGGTCTTCGGCTCTGACCGCATCTCGGGCAAGGTGGCTCGAGCCTACAGCAACCTCAGGTGAGACGGGCAGTGTGGGGGTCCCAGCTGCGGGTACCTTGTCCTGGTGGGCTACACCAGAGGGCTTGGCTCACTCAGTCCTCTCCTGCCTTCTCCCAGGCTCAAGGAGAGCACCTCCCCCTCACTGACAAGGTACTTCAAGCTGCAGTTTTTCTATGTCCCTGTGAAGAGGAGCTGCTTGGCCCCATCAACCCCACTGATGCATCCCTTCCTGTCCCTGGGGGACCCACAGCTCCGGGGCTCAGCACAGATGGTGGTAAGTGTCCTGGTTGCTTTGGAGCTCGTGGTGCCATGGGACTCACTGTGCTCTGGTTGGCCCCAAGAGTGATGTGCGAGGAGGCTGGAAGGGCAGGCTGAAGGACACGTTGGTGTCTCTTCCACCAGTCCCAAGCAGGGGGTGAGGAGCCTGGTGGGGTCTCCTGGTGTGACCCCTATGTGTCTGGTTTCAGGATCCCACCTCGTCCAAGATGGAGGGCAGCACCAATGACATCTCCCACTACATTGGCATGTTGGACCCATGGTACGAACGCAACATTCTTGGGCTGATGAACCTGCCCATGGATGTCCTGTGTCAGGTATGTGTATGACAGTTGGTAGGACTCGTCACTCCCCTTCCCCGAGGTACAGGGTGAGCTTCTGCTTACACTGGGCCACCATGGTCCTTTACAGCAAGCTGTGCTAGGTGGGCACAGCATGGAGATGGGTGGTCAGGAGGAGGGTTTCTGTCCCTGGCAGAAAGGGACAGGCAGTTCTTGTCACCAAGCTGTGGGTACGATGCACCCCATCAGGCTGGTGAATTATTCCCTCACCACAGTCTGCCAAGCCAGAGACTGAGCCACAGGAGGACTCCCAGGAGCAGCTGCCCATCCTGGCTGACATGATCCTCTACTACTGCCGCTTCGCCACGCGCCCTGTCCTGCTGCAGCTCTACCAGACGGAGGTAGGCAGAGGGGCTCGGGAGAAAAGAGTGTCTTCTGCCACTGCCACCAAGGCAGGACCTCCCTTTGAAGCAGATGGGGTATGGCACAACCACCATGTGCTGGTGAGGCAGAGCTCGGTCCCCTCCCTGGGTGCCTGTGGTGCTTTGGCTGATGCTCCAGGCTCATGGACTGAGAGCACAGAGGTCCTGCCCGGACAATCCTTAAGTTAGACAAGCAGTTTTCCATCCAAATACCTTTCCCAATGATACAGAGCAACTCCTGTCAGTGCTGACAGGTTGTTCACGTTGCTGAAAATCCCTCTTGTGCTCCACTTTCCAAACCAAGCCCCTCCACAACCCCCCTTTCCCACCCCGCACTGCGTGCACTCAGTGGTGGTGGTGGGAGGGTTGAACACAAGGACTGCTCTGCTGTGACATGGGACTGGCTGCAGCGAGCTGTGGGAGCAGAGCTCCTGCTGTTGGTGGGATTTGCCTTACTCAGAGCGATGCCCAGCCCCCCCTGCTAGGCTCATTGTGGGTTTTCTTGCAGTGTTGGGGAGTTCTCCTGCTGTGAAAAATAAGGTTTGGGGCTTTCTGACTGCTGGTGATCTCTTAGAACCGTTGGAAGTACAGCTAAAGGGAGGTGTCACCCAAGCAGTGGTTGAAAGGTGTATTTTGGAAATGTGAAAGGATTTTCCCAAACTGACCTGCCCCCTGCAGAAAGGAGTGAGTGGTCAGTGTTGCCTGGAATGGGCCAGGTCTCTTCACCACCACGTCTTCCCTCTTCTCCCCCTGGCAGCTCACCTTCATCGGGGGAGAGAGAATGACTGAGGTCTTCATCCATTCCCTCGAGCTGGGACACTCGGCGGCCACCCGGGCTATCAAAGCGTCAGGTCTGTACCTGCTTCTGCACCCACAGCCTCAGGGTGGAGGTCTGCAAACTGCCGGGCTGGGGGAGAAAAGGAAAGAGGGGATGGAGGGAGCAGGTGCTGAGAGGGGTCTGAGCCCGGGCTGCATCGTGGGTGACAATCCAGGTGTCTTCAGGAATTTGGAAGTGTTGTCGTTCTTTCACTCCTCTTCAAGAGTGAAGCTGTGACAACACCTTGTTGTTGTTACTGCTGGTAATTCTAGAATGTACTTGAGATAACACAGCTTCAAGCCCATTTCCTTCCTCTCATCAGCACCTGGCCAAGTGCAGCTTGTATTCTCTTTTTTGCTGCTTTCTGTCGTTGGTGCTTTGTCCCGGAGCGTCATTTATCCAAACCCTCCCTCTGTGTGTCTTCATTTACTGGGCAAAGCGAAGTTCATGCATGTGCCTGTCGTCCTGCGAGGGAGACCCATGAGCTTTTACACTGGGAATGTATAAAGTTAGTAGAGACCAGGAGTGATGGCAGAAGCATCAGCCTGCGGCGTGTTCTCGGGCTCCCCTGGGTCCGCGGACCAGGCTGGTGGTGAGGTGCAGCTCAGGGACATCTTCTGGCCAACCAACAACACTGCAGAGAAACACGGGTCCTCATTTTTTTTTTTTTTCAGCCAATTGCTTTCCCATGATCTCGCTTTGTCTTTCTAAACAGAACTCATAAAACATCCTCCATATGAAGTGTCACCACCCCGAACCCCCCAATATAGGCTTGTCCAAGACCTCATCCCAATAACTCACGGAACCACCAACCCCTTCTGACTCGGATTTGATTTTATTCCCCCCCTGGGGCTGTCTGGCAGCACACCACTTACATCTGCAAAACATTATCAGGGGGAGGGGTGGGGGGTGGGAAGTTAGCATCGGGCACAGTTTTTTCAAGGCTAATTTAATGTGGGCACAAATATGCCTGGAAAAACAGGAGCTGGGGTAGTGATGTGGCCTTTTATTGCTTTGTGTTTTCCCCGGAGCACTGACCCCTCTGCACTGGATTAGCCAGGGCTGCTTTCAGTTTTGTGGAGCTGCTTGTCGTGCTTTGTGGTGAAATTTCTGCACCGGATTAATTGCTTTCTGGCAGCTTTTAAGCCACCTTTTCTTTTTTGCCTTTTTTTTTTTTTTTTTGCTCCACGGCTGTGTTCAGCAAACCGTTTCCCACCCCTTTCTGTAGTACTGAGGGTGCTGCTGTGTCAGTAGCCTGCTGAAGAATGGGGATAAAAAGCCACCGTGGGACATTTACTCCTTGTTTTGTGCAGGTCCAGGCAGCAAAAGGCTGGGCATAGACGGAGACAGAGAAGCAATCCCACTAACACTACAGATCGCCTACAGCAAGGTGAGTGCCTGGGGCTTGCACGGAGACAAATGGGGCACAAAAGCACTTTGGTGCTGGGCAGTGTCTCTCTGCTGGATGCTGGGAGAGGCAAATGCTGACAGAAGCCTGAATCCAAGGCGAGAGGAACCAAACTCAAGCTAATTATGTATGTATTTGCTAATTGGGTCTGCCTCTTCACTCCTGTTCAATAGGGAACTCCAGTAAAATAGGGAATTTGCAGCCAAATTCCATAGACCTGGGATGTATTGGGTGCCACTATACTCTCTGGATTTTGCATCCAGGGAGTGATCTTCTGGTCACAGCAGTCCTTCTGTTTTGTTGGTCCCTCTGCAGCTCTTTAGTGATAAACTTGGGCAATTTTTGTAAATCCAAGGTTAAATGAATTTTAATGCCTTCTCAAAGTTTGTTTGTGCAGCTCCAGGTAAATCCAGGTCTGAGCTAGCCCAGCTGCATGGTTAGGGGTGGGAGGAACATCAGCCTGGAGCGTGGCAACTCATGGACTTTGGTTGGTCTCTGCAGACAGCCGTCAGTGGAAGAAGTCACTGGAATGATGTTGAGAAGGTCTGCACATCCGTCAACCTCAGCAAAGCCTGCAAGAAGTATGAAGATCTAGGTGGGTAGATGTGGGTTTTGTGACTTTGAGTAAGGAGCAGTGGGAGAGACTGGTGGAGTAAGAGGACAGTGTGGATCTTCTAGCTGGAGCAAAGCAGGGGTGTGTGAATGCAGAAGATACGTGGAAGATGTCTGGTGTTCCCTGGGGCATACTGTGGTCCTTGGATGTCCTTAGCCCCACATCAGGGACAATGGGCATTTGTCTTCAAGATTCCAGTGAGGGACATGGGATGTTCATTAGGAACATGGCTGGGATGGTCCAGACATCAGAGTGCTCACTGGGGAGACGTGCTTTCTAGAACAGTGCTTGTTTAGTGAGAAGAGACAGGTAAAGCTGGACCAAAGTAGAAGGTGCTTGTCCTGCCATCCGTGGCAGCTCTCAGCAGGCCTTTGCTAAGCTGATGCTTCAGCCTGGTTTCCTTCCTGCAGCTCAGAGATAGCTGGCTGCCACATGGGTTGGCTTCAGAACCCTTCCTCTGCTCATGTTTCTGCTGGGATATTAATAAGGTGTTGAGTCTTCTAAAAGCAGCAAGACTTCTGGTCTCTGTGCATATTTAGAAGCAATACCTGTTCATTCTTGCTCAAGAACCACTGTTTTGGCAATCAGACACCCAGTTCTGAGCAAAGTGAGGCTTGTTTTAGTTCCTCTTTCCTCGTGTGCTTTGTTTGTTGGCAGATGTGTGGTTTGTGAGCAGAGTAGTGGGGGCACTGCTCTCCAAACAGGAGGCAGCCCTCACACGCCCCGTGGAGCTCAAGCTGAGCCCCTGTCCCTCCTCTCCTTCCTGTTGCTACCCCAGCCATGAAGCCATGCAGACAGCCCTGGAAAAACACAGCAGGAATTAATTTCTCCCCCCCTTCTTTACATTTTGCTTTTAGTGTTTTTGCACTCATCCAGGAGCTTCACTCCTGCTGCCAATGCTGTGGGTTTGCTTCAAGGGGTGTCCTCAGTTCATGCCGGGGAGAAGAGTATCCATTAATCTCTATTCCAGGAGAAACCCTCTCCTTCAGGCTGTCTCCACTGGTTTTGACATTCAGTGGTTTGACCACAGGATGTCACTGTAATTCCAGGCACGAAGAAGCATCTTCAGGTGGACTGCAAGAACGGCCTCATGACAATGGGGGAGCGGGTTATCTCCTGGTTAGGTCTCAAGATAGTTAATGAGCTTTGCTGCTATGTTTGGGATGGAGTTGGAAATTCCTCTGAAGTTTGTCTCCATCTCTGACTGCTTCCTTTCCATGTAGGTTAGGGAAGGAAAGCTGGAACTGTGTCATATTTCCTCTGACGGTGAGGTCCAGTGAAAAAACAGTCTCAGGGATGCTTTAAGAGGTGGAGGGATGACTTGGGTTCCTACCAGCAGCACAGAAGCCCCAGTTGAATGCAGTTTTCTTTTGTTACAGCCTCCAAGACAGAGTATCTCAACTTGACCATGACAGAGGTGGTCAAAAGGCAAAACTCCAAATCCAAGAAAAGTTTCAATCAGGTAACTCAACCCATGGTGCTTTCACATCTGGTAATGGAATGACAGCCTGGCTCATCTGGGAGAGAAGCAGGGCAGGGGACAGTAGCTTCTTAGGGGGGATCCACTTGCTGTTGGACATCAGGCCTGCCATAGGGGGATTCTCCCTGCACAGGGATAATGCACTGAGCCTGGCAGCTCCCTCACTCAGACTTTTTCTATCAGCAGATCAGTGTGTCCCAGATAAAAGTAGACAAGGTCCAGATTATTGGTCTCCAGTCATCCTTCGCTGTGTGCTTGGACCAGGATGAGCAGAAGATCCTGCAAAGTGTAACCAGGTAGGAACTGCAATGCTGGAATTACAGGCTGCCCACCACAGTCCTTCATGTAGGGACTTGTCCATGAAATGTGGGTGGCCAATGGGGCACAAGGTCCTGAGCACCACTCTGGATCTATGCCAGGTGCCCCAGCTGGGTGACATCGCCCCAAGCTCTCTAGTGCAGCTGAGCTCAGGTGGGATGGACAGTGCTGCTCAGATCCCAGCAGTGGGTTACCCTCATGGCTGTGACAGGTGGTCTGCAGGCTGTTGAACTCTGTAAAGGCAGCTCTTTCAGTGAGACCAGTGGAAGGGTATGTGGCATAAATAAAGTGTATGTGGCATAAATAAAGTGTTTGAAGAGCACTGGGCCTACAAACAGAACCTTAACTTCCGAACCTCTTTTGGGTTCTCTATCAACCATTGCAGAGGGAACCCAGGATCTTCATGGGAAACACTGGAGCAGAGCAGGAATTGTTCATTTGACTCTGCATTCATCAGTCATGTTCCCAGGGCACCAAGCTGACTCCCCAGGAGATGGAATTTGAGAACTCACTGTAGACAGCATACTTCCATGACCACAAACAGATCAAACCAGTTGATCCACGGGTCTTAAAAATGTACAAGCATTTTAATTTCTGTTCAGAGAGAGCAGAAATCTGCAAGGTTGTGCTGCCTCCAATGAAAAAAAAATATTCCTGATCTTATTTCTTAAATAACCCTAAAGAGAAATGTTTTACTTGTTTGTCATGCAACTCAGGGGGCTAGTGGGAGAGTTCAGTGCATGAAATGGAAAATGAGCTAATTCCCTGTCCCCAAAACCTGGGGGATGCAAAAGTTCTCATTCTCACTAATGAGTTTCAGAAATTACTCTTTATGGATCCCAGCTTCAGGTCTCAATCTGAGCCATCCTAAAGACTTGGAGCACTCCAGCTCCAGTTCTGTTAAAGAGTGCACTGATTCCCGTTTGCTTGCAGATGTTTCTGCTGCACCTGTTGACTTTGATCCCTAGCTTTGATTAGAGCCTTACCTATATCTTGGTTTCTTTCTGTTGCCCTGCAGGTGTGAGATCTCTGTGTGCTACAAACCCAGGGACAGCAACCTCTTCGCACTGAGAAGGTCCCCTGTGCCTCCCCAGGACCACACCGAGTTTCATTCTCTCCTGTGTTTACCCATTGCCACCTTCAGTGGAGCACTGCCATAGAAGAACTTGGTGTCCTCTCAGACCAACCTTGTGTCTTCCCATTCAACACCAATATAGGCTCAGGAAAAGGAAACTGATGTCCTCCTTCGGGCTGGAAACCTAGCTGTTCATGTCCAAGACATCCTGTGGCCAGAGCATTAGCATGGTGGCCGAGCTGCTCCTGGCCTGGGCTTAAGCCCATCCTGGTCCATCCTTAGGAACATTTTAATTGTGCTCTGGTATCATTCAGGGTTCCTCAGCAGTGGGAAAGAACCGATGTCCTGATGGCATTTCACCTGTAACAGGTTGAGGATGCTCAGGACAGTTCTTTGGGGATGGGGACAGGCTTTCCCAAGGTTTCCTTTAATGTGGGAGTGCTGGATGTCTTGCAGAGAAACAGTGTGGAGCAGAGCAACCCACTGGAGGCCCAGAAAGACCCCACATGGGTTGCAGACTCCTGCTTGTCTTCCAGTGAGTTGAGTGCAATAGGCCATACCAGGGGCATGGATAGCTTGTCACATAGACAAGTACTTACTGTCATTTCAGGACCTGCAGGAGATGAGCTTCCAATTCCTGTAGAATTTCAGTTCCCCCAGGAGATGTACTCTCTGTTCAGCTCATGTTCCTGCATCCTGCTCCCCAGCACTGTACACTAGAGACATCTCAGAGGCTGAATCCTCAGTAGTTGCTTGAAATACAGCAGGACCCATGCTCACACTCTCAGAAGGGAGGGAAGTCCAAGGGAAACCACTAGAATTGCCTTAAGCTCACCTGAAGAGGCAGCTTTGCTAGAGAAGGACCCAGCACCAAAAACACTAGTGACACTTTTAAGTGACAATAGGATTTGAGATCCCCCGCCCCTGCAAAGAGGTTTTCTGCCCTCTTTCTTCTCTCTGCAAGGCTGTAGGTACAGAAAGGTGCAATATTTGGGGGTATTTAGAGGTATTTTGATCTCATGAGCAAAACAAAATGAGACTGGAAAAGCCTTGCCTGGTTTCATAGCCCTCAAGCTGTTTCTTGGTAGTTTTTGCAGGTTGCACTAGTGATAACAGGCAGAGGAGCACACTGCCTGCTGCAGGCTAAAGAGATATTAGTGCTGAGGACATGAACTCCCTGGAAGTGTCTGGAAGGGACCCCCGTGCTGCTGGGGGCGCTGCAGGGCTTGGCCACAGTGTGATCAGTTCAGTGTGGGTTCTTTAATCCTCCAGAAAACAGGACCTGGTCATCTCTTAGCGCTAGTTAGAACAAGGTTGGCTCTGTCCCCAGGGGCTGGTGGCACAGTAGCAGTGTCATCTGAGACTGAGTTTGCTAGGAAATGGGCCAGAGCTTCTGGGAGCTTCAGTTGTCTCAAAGGAGTCTGCTGGATTCTTCCACATCCCTTCTGGAAGTGTTTGGGGGATTCCTCCTCTGCTTGCAACTCTGATCTGGCCCCACCACCTCTGTGTGAGGACAGCTTAGTCTGTGCCAGTGGTGAACATCTCAGGTTAAGAAAGTACCAGCTGGCTCTGGATGCAGGTTCTGCCAGTGGCCAGACATGAGAAAAACCAAGACATGAACATCCTCCTGAGACTCCTGTGCTTCATCCTTTTACTTGAATCAACCATCCCAAGGATGGTGCTGTCTTGTGTACTCCAAGAAAAGACCCTCATGCGGGGCGAAGAATCACTTGAACATAAGCAGGCACTGTGGCTCCACCATGATGCAAAGCCAGCTTGGACCCCCAGCAAGGACCCACCTTCTGTGGCCACACGTCGATGCTGGGAGCACTCATCTTTCCCTGCGTGCATGGAGCAGCCTCATTCCTTTGCTCACAGCACAGACTCGACCGAGAGACAAGACACTGACACCGCCTGGTGGTGGTGGGCTCCTCTGTGTCTGTCAGAGTGCCTGCAACGTGGGGACATGTGCTGAGGTCACTGCTGTGCACTTCTGCACATCAGTGTTTGAAGTCCAGTAGGCTCCAGGGATCAGAAACAGATTTTAATAGATCTTTCCACGGACTTGGATAAAGTTTTCTCACTTTTCATTTCCCAAACGGGTTTGTGTGCCTCTTCTCACATGGGGCTGAAATTTGACAGCTGAGCTTTTTGTTCAATACTTTAAAATAGCACCTTATCCTGCCAAAACATTGATGTTTGTGATCTTTATATCCGTGGCTAAATCTATCCCTGCCACTGTTAATGATATAAACCTCTTTGGCTTCAGTTGTCCCTACAGGAATACTTGAGAAGATATTTTCCATCTCCTGCAGAAAAACAAGCACAAACTCTAGGGACTCATAACCCTTGCTGAGGCTTTGACCTCTGATACCTTCTGGAAATGGAAGGAGAGTGAGGTTCTTCCAGGTCATCCTTGTACATATGTGCAGCATCGCCAAATCTGTCATGTCTGTGCCAGTCTGTAAAATACTGTTCAGAGAACTTTTAAGTTGATCATAAAATATTAAATGCTGATTTATTTCAAATATAAATACAGTGTTTGTGTGGAGTAATTCCTAAGCAGGCAGTAGGCAGAGGAGGAGGCTCCATGTCAACCTGAGGAGGGCAGGGAACACCCGAGTCCTTTGCTGACCTGAAAAGTTGGAAAAGGCCCAAATAGTCATTATGTTGATGAGCTTGGATCCAGAGGGTACAGCATGGAGACCTGCAGTGGTTAATGGCTTCTGTCCTCTGAGTAAAAAAGCAGGTTTTGATGCTGTATATCCAATGTTGGTTTCATGCTGGACTAAGGAGTAAAGAAACCAGCAGAGCCTGTGTGTGCAAGATGAGATCTGTGTGTGCCCTTCCCTTCCAGGAGACTTCTCCACCTTGCTTTGCAGGGCAATATGAGTTACACCAGGAGCTGATCACCTGGCAGCTCCTGGGGCCATGGGCAAGGTCCAGCCCTGGGGTGTGCTGCAGAGTCCTGGGATGAAGGGTGGCTGCTCGGGGTCTGCAGGTTTTGGCCCAGCAGCTGAGCATTGGGGTATTTCTTCCACATCTTTGGGGATGCAGACTTTGCAGATGGAGATGTTGCTACTGAAAGTACTGTGAAATATAAAATGACACTTCCTTAACTGTCTCAAGTGTTGCCTCCTCTTCCAGGAAAGAGGTCTGGTTGGTAGGTGTGAGGGCCAATGAGTTGTAATCAAACAAGCAATGTGGGGAAAGTCATTTTGTCTCAGACAAGCAAAAAAACCCCAGAGAATAACTTTTGTTAATCATTATGAGCTATGAAATTTTTTTCACTCTGATTAGAGAATAACAAAAGGGGTTTATATAAAGGATCTTCAGAAGAGGGAAATAAAATAAAAATGAAAAGGCTTTCCTTTCTGAACTGGAATGATAATCTGCTTTTGTTGCTCTCAACAATCAAAAACCCCCAAACCCTAAACCACAAACCCTCCTTCCCTGTTCTTTTTAAAAAGAAAAGTGGAAGGAGGAACACACATCCTTAAATCCAAAGCAGAAAGTAAGTGTTGCTGCAAAACTGTGTGTGACAAGAAGTTTAGGATCAAGGCTCAGGTCTGATCCTCAAAGCGCTGCATAGCTGAGGGTTTTGTCCTTGTAAGTACAAAAGATTTAGCAAACAGCTGATAATATCCACAAGGCCAGGTTAAGGCCAGGCTGTTTGACAAATCTTGGTTTGCCTCTCATAGATATGGTCCCATAAACTCAATGGAGCTTTTTGCAGCTCTTGCAGCATCAAAGCTGAGCCCGTCTGTGGCTTGTCTGCATCCGTGAGGGATATGAGGACAGTGGGCAAGGTGTGCTCAGGGTTTCAGGCTGGGAACACCAACGTGCATCTGCTTCCTGAATGAGATGGGCTATACCCAAAAAGGTGCCTTTGGGTTTTGGTACATGTTAACTTACCAAGTGGCACTTGGAGATGGTGCCTTGCTGCATGGGGAGTTGTCACCCCACAGCCTCCTCAGCCTTGGCACAGCTGGGGTTGGACATGCTTCACTGCCGGTGAAGTGACACATGGAGATGTGGTGTAGGGTGACTGCCCAACACCCCCCATCAACACCCATCACCAGTGGTGACCCTCCATCCTCTGATCTTTTCTAAAGGTGTTTTGTGCATAGGTTCTCCTCATGTTTACTGGCACGATCCCCACAGCTTCTCCCCACCAGCATCACAAGGAGCATCTCTGTGTGGATGTTTGTGTCAGGTGCCAGTGTGCTACAGGAGCCGACTGACAGCCAAACCTGCCACCCCAGAGCTCAGTGCTGGCACAGGGTAAAGATCTTAACACACACAGGCAACACTGGTCAGGTTGCTCAGGGTCCTGCTGAGGTCTGAATAGGCTCAAGGATGGAGATACTCTAGTGGAGAACAAAATAAGCCAATCACCTTTCAGAATAGGGAGTCCTTAGGTGGCCGATCTGGATCTGATGTTTAATTAGAATACAGAATGAATTAGCATCCCTAGGCAGGAGTGAGACTGCCTGTGTTGGACCCACTGTTAAAGTCCTTAAGATATTCCTCTGAAAGGCAGGAAAAGCAGGTGCTATCCTCTTTTGGCAGGTGGGATAATAGAACCCACCTCCTGTGGTCCAAGTTAGGTCATCCTCAGGGTGTCTGGCTGGAGATGTTGCTGTGGTGCATGATGAATGCTCCCAAATAATGACAGTTGGACCATGAGGCATTTTGAGAGAGGGAAAATGCATTCACTCCTAAATGTGGCATTTGTTTATACTGACTTTTCTTTAGTTTATGGTTATGTTGGGGAAAATGTTCACATTGCCTGCCAGAGGTGAGCAGAGGTCTGCCAACTCTGATCCATCAGGGTCAGGACAGCTGTGTGGAGAAACCTGGAACCTTTACCTGGGCTTGGTGTGCTGGGACAAAAATATCCTGAGTGTTTGGCTTGTGCAGCACAGCACCTCTGATCCTTCCCTTGTGCTCAACTGGATGGTTGTCAGCAGTGCCAGGGCAAACCTTCCTCTTCTATTTTTGCTTCCTGGTCAACAAAAGTGTAGTTTCATGGGTGGCATTCTCAGATGCCAGTGAGACCAGCACACGGGGGATGATGACACATGTGTGGTAGCTCACTGGGACGTGGGGATTGGGGTCATGGGAGCTGACTTGGGCTGTTTCCAGGCATCTCCTACAAGGAGGTGTTTCAAAGGTGCTCCTCTGCCCCTTCAGCTGTAACAAGAAGCAGCAGAGCTGTCAGGCATCCCGGCAGCTCCCAGTCCCTGCAAACCATTACAGGATTAGGATTAACTCCTCGGTTAGAGGTCACAGCCCCACAGCACCTTCTTTCTGTCTGTCTGCTGCCTGTCTGCTCCCATCACCACATCTCAAGTTACTTGCATCTCCACCTGGGGATGGCTCAGGTCCTGCTGGCAGCAAGCCCTGAGCTTGGCTCCCTGCCTGCACACTGGTAATGGGCTAACCAAGACAGGACACGATGGTCAACCCCACCCCTCATCAAGGGACAGACACAGAGGGGTTTATTGAGAGCCCCACTAGTCATCCAGCACTTTCAGAAGAAAGGGGAGAAGTGGAAGAAAACTCCAGAGAATATCTTCCATTGTCAGACTCACTGCCCCAGCTCCCCCTTGGGGTTACTGGTTTCTGGACTGGTAGATCAGGCTGCTTCCCATGTGGATGATTTAGCTGCTCTTACAGGCAGCTGTGAAGGAGGAAGGATTGGCAATGTCTGTGAATTCTGCTTTGTTTGAGATGTTCTGGCTAGCACCCATGGCTGAAAGAACATCTGACTCTGCCTCAGGACTGACCCTTGCTCAGGACTGAGGAGGGTGAAGCTTGACAAGTGAAACACTGTGAGGCTGCAGGCAGCTGTTATCTCTCTTGGCAATACCTGCTGCTCCACTATCCTTATCTTACTTGTGCTGATTCATGATCAATTAAAAGTTAACAAGGCTCCCTGTGCCTGCATGAGAAATGGAGCTCTCCTAGAAGGGAAAATTCACTCAAGGAGGGTAACAGTGAGCTAATAATACAAAGTTGCACAATTACCATGACACTCAGGCACAACCCATGTCCTGCAGCCTGTATGCCTGTGCCAGTTGGTACAGGCAGCTGACTGTGTGAGGAGTGGGGTGGGCTTTTCTGTGCACATCCCAAACTCACTTTCTTCCCCTGTGCCCTTGTAATTCTCTCTCCTCTCCACAGGCACTTGCCCTGCAACACTCACAGGAGGAAACACAGAAGTTAAAGTGTTGGAACCAGAGCAAATGTCCAAACACAGAAACCCGTATCAAAGCAATCATGAGAAGTATTTTGTGGTGTTAACCCAGCTCTAGGATAATCTAGGCTTAGGTATGACTGCCTAAAACTTTGTGAAAGAAAATCTGTATATGGATCTGTCAGGACACCCAGGATGCCAAGTCCTTCACACTTTGGTCTACTGGGAGATCTTTGCTGATGGCAGCCTCTGTCACACCTCCCAGGAGTAGGTCAGACGGTGTTGCCCCTCTGCACCATCTGTGGGCAGTGGGTGGGTGCTGACTTGCAGGATAATGTGAGACCCTAAAGTATCAATGCTTCCCTTGTACAACAGCGGGTGCTTTAGTCCATGGTTGGTCTCTGTGTTGACTTACAGTCAGTGGCAGCCTAAGTTAAATCCCTTGAGAGCATCATGCTCTTGTAAGAGGCTCCTAGAAGGGCCCATTGAGGGTTTCCCAGCCCAGGTGCCCAGAGAAATTGTAATCCTAAAACCACTGATTAAATTTTTGCTGCTGTTTTATGGCTAGTTTTTATGTTGTACTGGCTGCAGGCACCATCTCCTATCTCTGCATGCTCCAGACCATCATCTTCCTGCCACACACTGGGTAACTGAGAGGCTTGTGGTTCCTCTGAGATGTGACACACTGGAACTGGCATGAACAATCTGTGTAGGGGTGAGATTGACTGATAGCTGAGATTCCTCCTCTGTTTGACATCACAAAAGGAAATGTGTGCTATCTTAAGTTAGAAGCCAACCTCTTCCCGTCCTAAGGAGACATCTGTACTTTCACATGTGACTCAAGACATGTTACACGTGTGTAACTACATGTCTGTTACATTAATGATGCCATTCCTGTGGACCAAAGACAGCTCACAGGGTTTGGGGGTTGAAACCTCAAAAAACTGGGGGGATGATGCTATTAACGCTTCTTTCTCTGCTTGATTGTTGAAGGAAGAGAAGAAGCTTCCATCCAGACCAGAAACTGAGGAAAGACTTTGGAGAGGTGGAATGGTGCCTGTATCCTGGCCTGGGTACAAGCAGAGGCAGAGATGTCTGCCTTCTAACTTGCCTCAACTCTTCAGGATCCTGGAAGCCATCAGTGAGGAGCAACTTGCCTCATGCACCTTGAATGTTCTTGTGGATTCAAGATGAAGTGCTCCAGCAGCCTTCTGATGCTGTGCTCTGTCCCTGGGGTGCTCAGGACCAATCCCTTCTGTTGCAGTGAACAAGCAGCGTGGTAGGCTGTGTGCTGAGGACTGCAGCCCCTCGTTGTGGTTCCTTGTCCCCTTCCAGCCCCACCTTGGCCATGGTTGGGTCAGGCTCCTCCCTCCATGGAATGAAGCATGCCCAATGCAGGATGGAGGAACAGACTGAGCCTACATTTCCTCCCAACCCTCACTCCCTGGGTGCTGCTCTCTGTGACCTTGTGAACACTTAGCTGGAGCCCCGAGGTGCCTGGGTGGAGGCGGGGAGGACACAGCCGGTAACTCATCCTCTTGGCTGATGGGCAGAGTGGGTGTAGCCTGTGGCTGTTGATCAGTGACTGTAAAACCTGGCCAAAAGGAGGCTGTGAGACGGTCGTGTCTCACTTTCTACTTGAACATGTTTACAAATAGTTTAAGATACTGGGAGCTGCTTTCTGAACTCTTGCAATGTGACTAGTGTGTCTAAATCTGCGAGCAGTGGGACTTGGGTCTGTGGGAACCGAGTCACCCATTAGTCAGTTTAAAGCCTTTGAATGCCCCTTGTGCCTTCAGCCAGGAAACACTCGGGAAAACAAATCCAGAAATCTAAGCAGCCCCTCACTCTGTGAGCAACCAGTCAGCAGCCAGGCAAGGAAAACCCTCTAATGGTGAAGGTTTTGCTCCAGCATCTACTCCACCACCCTCCCACCCCCGCCCCCAACCCCAGGAAGGATGGGGGTGAGGGCTGCCTTAGCTCCTGGGTGTTCAGGGGCACAGATGCCTGCACCCACTGCACTAATGCTAACCCACCAGCGTGGGTGCCTGCTGCTTGGTTGCCCAGCTGAGATGTCTGGAGCCCCTGCTCATCCACCAAGACTGCTCAGGTGTTCCCTCTGCAAGGGGAAGGAGAATTTCAGCTGCCAGCAGACAGAGCAGACTGGAAGACTGGGAAAATAACTTAGGAGTAAAGGCACGATGATTATTTTACAGGGTGCTAGAAAGAGATGCTTCAGCTTTTCCTTCCCATTTCTGATTTTTTTTTTCTGAGTAATTTTTAAGCTTCATTTTTCATGGTATTTTAATTTCCCTCTGTAGTTTTATCCTGTCTGCTGTCCATTCCCAGCTCTCCATCGCTGGCTTTAAAAAGCCCAATGAAGTAAAATTCCTAAGGTGCTAAACTTCAGGAGAAGAAGGATCCCCAGCAGCATGTGGAAATGGGGAGAGAAAAGGGAAATAGTAAATCAAGAAAACAGTTTTTCATATTGTTGATGTGTTTAAAACAAACCTGAAGGAAAATCTTCCCAGAGAGGGTTGTGAGGCACTGGAATGGGCTGCCCAAGGAGGCAGTGGAGTCTCCACCCCTAGAGGTATTTAAAAGACAGGTGTGGTGCTGAGGGATGTGGTTTAGTAGTGGATGGCAGGTTAGGGTGATGGTTGGACTTGAAGAGCTAAAGGGTTTCTTACAACCAAGACAACTCATGATTCTATGGTTCTACATAGTTTTGATGCCCCTGTCTAATGTGGAGCTGGTCTGTGAAGCAGAGACAGAGTCACGAGTCAATGCCAACAAAAGAATTCCAGTGGGGCAATTCTTTACAACCACAAAGGTAAGGGAGAGCAGCTGGTATCAACAAGCACTTGTTCTTCTTCAGGTAGCAACTTTCTATATTTCTCATAGCATCAGTAATCCCCCCCCTTTCACTGGGTGACACCAGTAGATCTCCCCATGGTTCACCCAAGAGGACAACATTGTTTCCCTCACCCTGCATATGCAGATCATCCCCTTGTGGAGGAACAAGAGGACATACAGCACCAGACCCACCGGCCTAAGCTGCAAGCTCCTCACTGACCTGCCATGATGACAACATGGCTGAGGTGCTAGGATGAAAGCAGGTGAGCCACAGCAAACACAGGAGCATTGTGGAGGTAGGAAAGGCAATGGAGACACTGGGGTCCAGGAGCACACTTGCCCTGTCAACATGTTAGTGGTGAGAGATAGACAAAGAAAACCTGTTTGAGTTGGAAAAGTTAGAGTTGGAAAACTATCCATGGACAATGTTGAAATGTTAAAGCTGGTGGCTTCAGTGTGACTGTGAGACACAGGGACAGATCTCCTCATGGAAGATAGGGGCACTCAGGAATGTTAAATACCATAAATCACCTGGCATGAAGAAATTCCTTCCAGGGTCTTCAGGATTCAGCCAAAGGTTCCCTCTTGCAGTGTCTTCTGGGTAGAGAAAAAGTGAGGTTGTAAGGCTGGAGAAGGACAAGTCAAGGACTGGCCTTCAGAAAGGGGGAAGGAGCTGAAGCTGTCTCTGCTTAATTCATTATTTAATTACTGGGAAAACACCTACACGAAACCCTCAACCCTTTGCAAGTACCTGGAAACATCAGGGAAGTGAGAGATTGATCAGAACACAACCTGGGATTTATCAGAACCAAACTGAGTTAAACCAGTGTGGTTTTTCCCCTAGAGCAGGACAACAAACCCCAGGGATGCCAAGGAGGTCTCTGGGTGCAGTGGGGTTCCTGTGCTGTGTGGAAGGGAATCAGGGAAACGCAGACCTGGAGCATCCACCACAGGCTGGATGGAAGGCCAGCATCATGCTCTGGGCACAGGTTCAGTGCCTGC
Organism: Heliornis fulica; assembly: GCA_013399135.1. Classification (NCBI taxonomy): domain Eukaryota; kingdom Metazoa; phylum Chordata; class Aves; order Gruiformes; family Heliornithidae; genus Heliornis; species Heliornis fulica. The sequence continues at coordinate 43,510 of VXBZ01006778.1, forward strand.
TGCTGGGGCTTTCCAATCTGCTCGTTAATGAGGCTGGAGATGGAGCATAGAGTGTCTGAATCACCTTCATAGGAGAGGCTGAGTGGAATGGAGACTCCAGTGGAGACTTGAGATTTAAACTGAACTGAGCTGAGTCCAGTTTTTTTACCTCTCCACAGTAGGGACAAGCACCAAGATTCCCCTTGGAGCAAGAGTGGCAGCCACGTGGCAGGGGACAGGGAGCAGTGGTGCTGCTGGGAAAGCCGTGGGGATGCTGGGGGTCATGGGTCTGAGCTGCTGCAGCCTACCCAGGTGTCTGAGGTCAGGCTCTACCAGCATACAGAAGAGCAACACCAGCGTGGAACACTCAGGTCCAGCCTCTGCAAACTCCCAAACAATGGACAGTGTGGGCTCAGAGGGGAAATATATAGTTCAGACCCCACTGCAGAAGTCTGATGATGACTGGGGATGTTGCAAGATCCATTCAGGTTAGGCAGGGTGAACAGGCAGAGATGCTCACACGGGGGGTGGAGATGGTCTCTGTTACCTGGGCAGGCACAAGGGTCTGGTTTCTGGGTCCAGCCTTGCCCTGGGATTCTCCAAAAAAGCAATCCTTGGGTTTAAGGGAAAACCTGCCCTGTTCTCAGCCATATGCAGCAGGTTGGAAGCTCAAGCAGTGTTTGGAAAGCCCTACTTACCCCTTCTAAAAAACAACTGCAGAAACAGCTTCTCCACTCAGCTTATCAGCTCAACAAGTGAAGTGGAGCAGAGTGACTGTGATTAAAACGGGCTGTTCCCTGTTGCACACTGTCACTGGCTGAACTGATAAGCTCAAGGAGTTGATCTCATTCCAAAACTGTCACCTTGGTACCCACAGAAGAGATGTAAATTCTGGGGAAAAGATCCTGGGAGGTGTGAGGGGCAGACAGGGGAAACTCAGTACCACAGAATCGAATAATAGGATGCATTTGATTGGAAGGGACCTCAGCTGGGACTCTTCCTATCCTGGCTTTCACTTTTGGCCCTGGCTAGTGCATACTGAGACAGCATGAGGCTGTGTAGTGCTGTGGGTGCTCTCCTGAGGAATAGGAGCAGCAGGCAGCCATGGGGCAGGAGGAAGGTGTTGAGATAATGTGGGTCTGCCTGGCCCTGTTTAGCAGGGCTGAGGCACTCAGGTATTGGAGGTGTTGGTACTGAGGTGGTACCTGCTGATCTCAGGATTGGGTGTTCAGCTCTCTGGGTCTCCATCATAGAATCACAGGATGTGTACGGGTGGAATGGTCCTTTAAAGGCCATCTACTTCAACCCAGCAGCCTGTCTGCACAGGACTGGTTCTACAGCCCTCAGATCATCCTCGAGGACTCCTCTCAACCTGCTTCCATGTCCTCCTGAGGGCTCCAGAGCTGAATGCAGTAGCCCTTGGCATACACACAGGCAGCACTTGAGACATGGGCCAAAAATCAGTATCTCACCATTTCAAGCAGCCAATCTCTTCCTTGGCACTGGCAAGTCACTGACAACCCATAAGAGCATAGGTGTGCCCAGCTCATTGGCATGGGACAGCCCCAGCAGCCACCAGCAGCACCAGTCCCATTTCCTACAGGTGCCTCAACATTTCCTGCTCACAAGTGGGTAACCTCAACCCGCAGGGGGTGTTCCATCGCCTCTGTTTTCCATCGCCTGCTCTTCCAGGTGCTTGTGTGGTCCCAGGTGGGCAGTTGTGACCCCAAGGATGGTTTGAGCTGGTCTCTGCATGGGATGTGAAGACAGAGCTTGCTGGTTTCTTATCCACTGTTTGCTCATGTTTATTGGAGTAAATTTGTTTGGAGTTTCAAAACTGTAAACCTGTAGGAGAGCAGTGGAGTCTCCTGGTGCTAGTACCTGCACAGTCTTCATCAAATAAGATGGTATTTTCCACCTTTGCAGTGTGGAGATGCTGCTCAGACTTGAAAAGTGCACTATGATATTATTATTATTATTATTATTATTATTATTATTATTATTATTATTATTATTATTATCTATCCCCTAATTATGGAATTTTTTTTTATAAAAAAAAGTTGGAGATGGCTCAGTTTGAAGAAATGAAAAGGTTGAGTTAAATACCATCAAACTCTGTTTGCTTGGCTTTCCCTCTCCCCAGATCTCCCCCCATATCCTATATTTTCTAAGTAGAAGTAGAATTGGGCTGAATTCCAGGGTGGAAAATAGTGACATAAAAACATTGTTTGGTTTGTGACATGTTCTCTTATGAACTGTAAAAAAGTCATCCACTGACTGAGGTGTTGGGGACCTGGACATTTGCCAGGAGATTTCCTACCAGGACAGTGGTTGAGAAGGAGCTAAGCTCAAGCAGCATCATTTCCTTTGCACAAACACCTTCACTTCCCTCAGAAGCTCTGCTGAGTTCCTGGGTATGTTATTAAAAAAGTCATGTAGAGAAGGAAAAGTAAAACTGTGAAAACTGAAGCATCCCTGAATAGAAACCAGGGCAGGAGGTGTCCAGGCTCCCCTTCAACAGGAACCTCTGGGGCTTTGCAAGGGGTGCAGCAGCGGCCAAAATGCAAACCGAACTTCAGCACTGCCATGGGGAGGAGAAGCAGCTGCGTCTTCTCCAGCCCCACACGCTGGCATCTCGCTCCAGCCCCCAGGGGCTGCGCGGTGCTGGAGTGTGAGGGCTGGGAGGGAGCCAGAGCTGGCTGGTGTCACCGCAGGCGGTGACAACGTGCTCGCCAGTGCGCTGCTGGCACGAGTTCAGGCACCAGTGGCTGTAGTAACTTTAGAGGAAAGAGGGTTCCACGCCGCTCCCACGGAATAAAAACCCTTTTCTGGGCAGCAAGTTCCTCTCCAGGCTGGGAAACCCCTCCCAAATGAGTGTTTCAGGTGAGCTCTCCCTGTTTACTTTGGGAGTCTGACTTCTTCCTTATGAGGGAGATTCAGACCAGTTCAGTACTTTAAGGTGCTCCTGGGATACCTGTAAATCACAGAAGTTGGCGTTCACAGGGAGCTGGTTCATACCAGTTCCGTGCTGCTGGCCACACAACAGGTTATTTATGAGTTTCAGTTCTTCCCAATCTTTTATTTCTGGTCTTCTGACTGACACCTTTGTTTGAGCAGGGTCATACCTGGCTCTGCCTCTCACCATTGCCAGCACAGGTTGGCAGAGGAATAGTGCTGCCCAGGGTGATCTGACCATTCCCTGCCCTGTGTAAATGCAGAAAACCATCCCCATCCCCCACAGTACTTGTGCCACCACAAAATGTTACCCTAGAGCTGATGCTGAAATCCACGGGGTGTGTAGACAAAGCAGGAGGGGCAGGACTCCAGAAGAGCCCATTAGCTAAATGAGCTTTGGTTTTGGATCCCAGAGTCGATGGCAATGAGGGGTGTGCTGTGGGAGCTATCCAAGGAAGCTCACTGGAATCTTCCTTCTGTAGCTGTGCCGCAGGACTGAGTCCAATTCTAGTGAAAACAAGGGGGAGGATGAAGGTTTGGGACCTGCAGCTGAGAGGCAAGGGGTGTATATATCCCACATCAGGTGGAAGATTCCACCCTGGTGAAGCATTACCATCTGAAAAAGGGGATGCCACATAGCTGGTGCCACCTCCTTGTCCTCCTACGCAACTGCATGGGGCTCATACCCCAACTCATGTCAGTGCATTGGCTCCACAGCTCACTTTCCCCTGGCACTGCATGGGCACAGCATCTGTGCCATGGATCCTGCCTGTGGGCAGAGCTCCCGCAAGCCAGGCAGCTCCTGCTGAGGAAGGACACCCCGAGATGCACAACAGCAATGCCCAAAACCTTTTCCTAGGCGTACTGAAGAAGCTAATTCTGATGCTGGCAGGGACAGAGCTTTAGCAAACAGGGTCCCACCCATAGGTGCCATAGCTATGCTGCCCACAGGGTGGGTCTGGGTGCCGCTGTACTCTGCAGCGGTTCTGTACCGGGGTCAGGGCACACGTGTGCATCCTTCATGAATGAGAGCAAATGTGAATGGAAACAAGACAGGGGAAACAAGGATGTTATCATCTGCTGTTGTGTACTGCTGCTGTTTCCCCAGAGCCTTCCTGCCTGCAGGATGACTGCTCAGGGCAGAGAGCCTGATGGGGAAGGGGATGCTGCTCAGCGCAGCAACTTGGCACCCGTGCAACCAGTGGGAATTGAATGCAAGTAACCCTGACAGCCAGTTAAACTACCTCCTCTTGCCTTTCTCTCCCAGTCAGGAAGGAAGTAGGTTATTTTTAAATCTGAGGCCCAGGTATGTAACTATACCTAAGGCTTTTTCTGATGTAAAAGAAGATGGGAAGTGATACAGTATCAGCTGCCTTTCCCACGCTCCCTATATTCGTACTTTCTCCCCACCCCCCTACCCCAGAAAAGCTCAGTGCCTCAAGCACTGCTCTTAGATAGTGCTTGGGGTGATGAGCTGCTCTAGCACAGCCCTTGCCAGAAGCAGGGATGTCACTCACTGTGTGTCTATTCTGTACCCACATCCCACACATCCCATGGGGATGCATGTCTCCTGATTTGGGCTGGGTCTGCTGGGTCTGTGCATCCTTCCCATGTGCCAACCTGGATTTATGCCAATGTGCAAACAAGTCTCAGCCCCAGCTGCATGTCAGGGACCTCAGCACCTGTGCACTACCTCACCTGGGTCCCTGTTTGGACTCATCCCAGGACTGGGATGTACTCCTGACACTGTGTCACAAGTGGTGTCAGTGCGATGCTCTGCTGAGCACAGCTAAACTTATGCCACCAACATGCAGACGACACCTCTGTCAACGTGGTGGAAAACTTCTCCACGAGTGCATCCCGTAAGAGGCCAGGAATCCCTTGCTCAGGCTGCAACCCTGTGCTGGCAGCAGGCAGGCAGAGGCTGCTCTGGGCAGCTGCAAGACAGCCCTGGCATTGAGCAAAAGCAGATGTGCACGAGATGCTCCGTGTGGGAGGCACTGGCAGAGGCACAAAATGCTGTGCTTGGAACCGGGAGCTGTGAAAGTGTCTTCTTGGACAGACTCCTCCTTGTCTCGTAGCAACACTGTTTATTTGGAGGCGATGGGTGTGCAGCCTCAAGCACTCTGTGCCTCGGCTGGGAGACGGCAGCATTGCAGGAATTGCCCCTGTGCCCGGTGCTTGACATCGAGGCAGGGGCTGTGCCCGGGCTCACGGTGCCTGTCCCAGCACAGACTCATCACAGAGCAGCCTTACCCACAGGTTTGGGGGATTAGAGGCAGGGCATGGCTTGAGCCCTCCTGAGCACTCCAGAGAGCACCAGGCAAGCATGACCTGCGAGCCGACAGCTTTCTCCTTAAGGGACTTCTCTATGAAAGAGGAAGTTGTCTTGAAATAGCTCCAGTGCTTCCCTTTTCGCTTTGCAGGCTTTGAAGTGTTCTGCAGAGCCCGGCAGCTGCCCCAGTGCTCTCCCGGCCACCCACCGGTCTCCTTGCTGTGCAGAGAGGACCCTGCCATGACTCCTTCAGGACCGTGCTCTGTTCTCCTGCGCTGGATGGGACCTCGGGTGCACGTGTGACTTGCTGGGCTCCCCGGTGCCTGCCCTGAGGAAGCAGGTAGAGTCCCCGAGGTGCGTTGCTGTCCGTGCGTGGGGGAATGCAGTGCTCATCCTCTGTCTTGTTTTCTCCTCTCTCTGCTCCTTTCAGGGGACCTGCTGCTCTGCTGGTCCCCGGTACTGCGCTTTTACTGGGGAGTGCTCTATGCCCTAGAGGTTGGCAGTACTGCTGCATCCCCGTGGATGAAAGACCCTGGGAAACCCTTGAACAGGGTTGGTTTAGTTTTCTTTCTCAGGGTGAATTAGGGGAGGGGGATGCTGGTGGTACAAGAGAAGAGGAACACGCTGCTTCTCTGCAGGAAGGGAATATTAGTAGAAGCTTCCCCTCTGCACCCCTCCAGTGAGTGGTGATCCTGGTGGGAAACACAGGGAGACTTTCCCAGGGAGGAGTGTGGGGACTTTGCTGCCTGTGCCCGTGGAGAAGATGTGGGTGGCTTTGGCGTTGTTACTGCTCAGGCACTCGTGCAAGGCCCCCGTCGGCTCGCTGCACACACATCCCCCATGCACACCCCGCAGACAGCCGGCAACTGCTGCTCAGCCCAGATGGGGTGAGCGGTTTACATCACTGACTCGGGGCCGTTTCAGCACTAGCTCATGATTATTCATTCTGCTCCGTGAGAAACAACTCCCAGTTGGGAGGAACGGAGTCCCCTGCCCACAGCCTCTCCTGGCCAGCCGGCTCCTGCCTGCTGCCGGGGCTGCCCGGCCCCGGGGGCAGGCAGCGCATCCATCCCCGGGGGTGGCTGGGGTGATGCAGGCTCCCTGCGCTGTTTGTGCAGTCCTGTGGCTGCCTGGCTTCCCCTCCGCTTGGCTGGGGCCTCTTCTGTCTCTTGGGGGCCCTGCGGCTGCAGCGGTGACAGGGCAATAAACAGCGATGGTAGTGGCGATAACGAGGAGAGCGCAGCGGCCCCGTCCAGAGAGGAAACAAAAAGGGGAGTGCTCGGGACGAGCTTCAAAAAAATGCCGCTGAGCCAACTGTTCATCAGGCGGGTTTTGGTCCTCCTCCCTTCCGTGCCCTTGTGAGTATTTGCTTCTGCATCCTCTGGCTGCACTGGAGACACGGAGCCTGAGCCATCACACCACGACCGCTCACCTCCCTGGGATGCTGTTACAGAATCACAGGGTTGGAATAGACCTTTAAGAT
>VXBZ01006778.1:50302-61463 GCA_013399135.1 Heliornis fulica
CAGCTCCCTCAGCCGCTCCTCAGAAGATTTGCCCTCCAGACCCTTCCCCACCCAGCCTGGTTGCCCTTCTCTAAGTTGCCTTCCCATGGGAGCTCTCTGAGTGTCTATAAAACTTTGCAGCAGTTTTTCTCTCTATTGACTAATCCTGAATACAGAAACCAGTTTTTCTGGGCTATTCATTCATCATGTCTTCATATTACACAAAGGTGTGTCCTTGTTTGGTACTTTGGTCATGGAGTGAGGATGTGCAACCTACTCTAGGGAACCTGCTTTGGCAGGGGGTTTGGACTCTATGATCTCTGGAGGTACCTTCCAACCCTACAATTCTGTGATTCTGTGATGTGGTTCCCAAGGTTTTCTCAACCAGTTTCTGAGTTTTTCTGTGGATAGCCCAAATCTGCGAGATATTAATTCAACCTTTACAGCTTAGGGTCCCACTGTAGGTCCTACATCTGCAATGGAAGGAAATACGAGTCAGTCTGGTGAAAAGTATGTCCAACCTCTGCTCTGTCACATGAAGCTGTTCAAACTGCATAGCTTTCTCTCAAGCATTAATTTGACATGACGAAATACCTCGAGTCATCAAAGTCTCACAGCTGTTCTGGCAAGACCTGGGCACTGGCCTCTGTGCATATCTACCTTGCAGCCACAAGATGCTGGGGCTCCAGCATTGGCACAGGGCTGTCCTGACTGAAGGACTGCTATGGACACCAGCAGTGATGGTGTTACCCCAAAATAGCTTGCCATATATGCACATTAGATCTATAATATATAAAATCAACTATCTCTGAGGGCTGCAGGGGAGGCGACTGGCCGCTGTTGCCCTTTGTGAGGCACCAACCTGGACACCAACCCACTGCAGCAGTTTCCATTTCTTTTGTGTTCGGGCAGTTTCCCTCTGGGAGTCCTGTGGATGCTCACTCAGAGCAGTTCTGCTTATGTTTGATATGGTCTCATTCCACTGGTGACAGGGACCTCAGTGTCAAACCTGACAGTGCCCCCTTTAGCAGGGGTTGCCCTGTGCACCATCTCACTGGGAGAAACTGAGTTCCCACCTCCCCACTGGTAGGTGGGGTGGGTATGGCTGCTGTTGTGACAGGCCCATGATGTCGTGACAGGGCCATGATGTCCTTTGGGTCACCGCTGTGTGGGCTGGCAGCCGGCTGTTGGGATGTGGGCAGCAGCAGCAGCACCCCTCCCCAGCATCCCCCGTGTGCCCAGCCGCAGTGCGGATTCAGCAAAGGGGAGGTCTGATATTTCATAAGAAATGAGAGCTCTTCTCCACGTGTTCAGGAAAGACCTGACCCAAGAGGACTCATTTTGGTTGTGTCCAGCTTGACCACATCTCCGACTCAGACATGGGGACTCTCAGGAGTTGCTTTCCCAGTTGCTTTCTTGCTTTCGTGAGCTTTGCTGGTGCTAATGGCTGTTCTGAAGGCAGATGCCGTGTTGGCTGAGTCGTGTCTTTCTATTCTGAGGTGTGACATGCCCTGAAGGCAGCACTGTCCATCAAACACAGTTTGGGCAGGAGCTCTCCGAGGGAGATGCAGTTGTGAGTGATTGGTGCTGGGACAGGTTTTGCTTGTGAGTCTCTTCAGCCCAGACTGGTGTAACTGGGAGGTGCTCATGGTCCTACTGAAAGCAGCGGTTTCTGTTGTTGCTGATAACATCCATCACGTCAATATGGTTATCTCCTGATAACCATAAATCTCATTATTGATCTTGTAGTCCTGGTGCCAGATGATACACTCACCCCTTCCTTGCTAACTGCTGCTCTCTGTGCTGTCAGCAGTTGTCACACTGTTCATTCTCCACTGCCAGAGCAATGGCAAGAGCACGCTGCCAAGCCTGGTCATCTACTGACAGCGGTGGAAGGTGCTGTGCACATGCTTGGATGCCCCCAAAGCCCATGGGCAATAGAGAAATGACCTCAGTTATAGGCAGTGCTGGATTCACCACTGAGGTTTCTGGATGCAGGGATACCTGTGGTGGTCCCTTGTGGTCTGGTCTCCAGATCGTGCTTGTGATCAGGAGAGGGTGGTGGGCACTGGTGTGTGTCCATAGAGTGAAGGGGTTGCACCACTGGTGACTGTTCTGGTGAGGGGGATGAACGAGGGTGGTATTGCTCAGGGAATGGGACTGTACAGAGGCAGGGAGCAGTGGTGTCCTCCCCCACCCCCTTCCACTGCACAAAACCAGCTGGCTCCCTGCATGGCCTCTCCCAGGATGCCCACATTTGGGACCCGGAGCAGTGCCCACTTTTCTGTCCCCCTCTGGTAAACAGCACTTGCCTGGGCTGTTTGTGTGAGCAAACCTGGCAGCAGTTTTCAAAATGCACTTATTTTTTCCCTCTGATTGTTTTTTCCAAAGCTGACTCTGGGAATGGAAAGAGATGCTAAATCTAAAAAGCTGATGCTTCCGGAAAACTCATTTCTTTCCTTAGAAAGAATGAAATGTGACGTTGGCAAGGAAGTCTCCAAAGAGTCATTACTGTCCAGGAAGCCACTCCACTTCCACGCCAGCTTTAGCAAAGGGCTTTGGGGCTCATTCAGTCCTGGTGGGCAGATGAATGTCTGCTGCAGCACAAGCTGTAAAGGTGTTTCATTAGTGAAATGGCTGTGAGAGACGTTCTCACGTTCTCCATCCGTGGGCATGAGTCTCCTTGCAGGGACGTGCCTTGCCAGGGCAGCCAGAAGGCAAGCGGTGCAGTAGAGTGTTGCTGGAAAGCAGAGTCTGAGCTTGAGATGCATTTCCTTGGCAGTGAGAGCCTGAGGGAGAGCATCTGGTTTCATATCAGAGCCGGCTGAAACCACAAACCCTGCCAGGTTTTGAGCTGAGACTGAAAATCAGTCCAGAAGGAGGGCTCCAGGCTGGTCCACAGCGTGAGTGGTCCCCCCTCCTCTTCAGCAGGGAACCTCTGCCCCAGCAATGCATCTGAATGGGGCTGGCAATGAGGCAGGAGATCTTTATGGGGGGTTTGATAACAAAGGTTTTGCTTAGTTTTCATTTTAACTGAGACACCATACTCTGGGGAGGCTAATGCGAGGTGAGATGGAGCCAAACCCAGTCCTGGGGGTTTATCCTTGGCCATGGTTCAGGTCCTCAGGGGAGCTGGGTGGTGCTGTGACCTGGGCAGTCAGGAAGGCTGGAGGCTGGAAAGATGCATGTGCTCCCCTTTCCTACCTGAGCTTGCAGCTGGCTCAGGATCAGGGCCAAAAATAGCAGCTGCTCCACTGGCAGACAGATATGGACTAAGAGAAGGGTGCAAACAGGATGTCAGACTTGCCTGGATGATTTTGCTGCAGCATCAGTTTGTCCCGGTGTCCACGATGGACGCTGGGTCTGGAGGAGCAGTTGCACAGCATCGGGGGAGGTGTCAGCTGCTGTTTTGAGCGACCTGGAGGATGCAATGTCAGATCTTCAGGTGGGCTTGGGGCAAACATCCCTTAGACTCACGTGGTGAAGAGTCCTCACTTGGGCTCACATCTGACACTTGTGCTCCTGTCGCTCTCATCAGAGCTAAAAGGAAACGCGGGCTGGGCAGCCGCCCCGGAGCTTTGTAACGTTAGACGGAGCCACTGATGTGCTACTTTCATAACTGATCTACTTGAAGGCAACTGCAGGGAGAAGGGGGAGGGCAGCGCAAGGGGGTGGTGAATTCTGGTCTGCTCCGCAGGACATCTGTCATCTCATGATGAAACACAGCGAGTGCATGTGCTCATGTGTCTGAGCACTCGCCGCGTCTGCCTTCAGGACACTCGGGTGCTGAACAGCTCGCTGGCCGCTGCCAATGGTATTTGTACGATCCTTCCTTGCACCGGGTACAAGCTGGGGTGTCCTCTGTGGGAATGGGAAAAGCTGGGATCGGAGGACTGAGCTTCAGTGGGATGGTGGAGAGGGGAGAGGAGGAGCGCGACCCGGGGAACATATTTCCATGCTTCGTTCCTGTGTAATATGCGGGTGTTTCTTCGTCGGTGTCTGTAGCCGAGCTGATAAACAAGCACAGGAAACCTCAGACGTACCCATGTAGCGAATTTGTAACTAAATACAGGGCTGCAGAAGGCATGGGAGAGACTGGCTTTGGAGCGGGACTAAATATAACCGGGAGAAAGACAGTGTGTGTGCTCCACGGGCAGCGCTTGCTGGTGGGAGGTGGGAGAGGGGACATCCCAGGGGGTGCTGGGCAGTGCAGGAGGCACAGTGCGTTGGGGGGTTGGGGCGGGATGGCGTGACTGAGCTTCACGAGGGAGCCTGGCAGTTTGCTGCTAGCTCAGCTCCCACCACCACAGGGGTTGGGGTTAGGTTTTCTGTCATGGCTTCGGGTATTTCTGCGTTGGTTGGTCGGTGTCTCACGTGTTTAACCTGCTCCGGGGTGCTCGGTTTGTAGTTGTTTCTGCCAGCTCTTGATAGTCGGCGAGACAGAGCAGCAGGTCCTTCAGGGAGGTTGTCCACTTGTTGAAGGTCTCCAGCCTGAGTCACTTGTCTCCACCAACTATGATAGGGTTGAGTTGACTCCTGTGGATGGCCACATCTCCATCCTTCTGCTATGGGATTTTCAATCTCATCCCAGTGCCCTCACATACTGAGGTCTTAAAAAAGGACTGAGCTTCAGCTCCTGCTATGGATCAGAGCTAGATAGGAACTGTCCTTTTCCTGGGACAGGGATGCACTTGCCTGCAGAGCTGGGCACATGCACCAGGATGGGGAGGCAAATCCCACTGCTGTGCCAGGCACTTGCTGGGGTTTGTCAGTACCGTCCATCAGAATGGAGCAGGCTAGGGGACCTGGGCTGCTGTGGGGTGGAGCATGGCCCAGGTGGTCACTTAGGACTCAGCTCAGGTCCTGGTCAGGCTGGATTCCCCTGCAACTTGTAGAGGCTCTCGGGTGTTTGCTGGCAGAGTTGGCAGCACTGCTAACCCCTGCGTCCCCAGGCTCTCTTGGCAGTGAGGCTGTGACTATAAGTTGCCTTGCGGTGACTGCTCAGGGGTGTGTGGAGGCTGGTGTCCAGGTAAGCCCTTTGCTGGCATGGACCACATGGTTCTGGGCCTGAACAGGAGCCCTTGTGGGTCTGCAGGTGTCCTGACACCCATAAGGGTGCCCTGCTGTGTTGTAATTAAAACAATCTATCAGGGCTAACAAGGGCAGAGTGAGCATGGATCCTTCTTCATGCAGCCCAGCCTGGTCTCTGTGTGCAGTAGGGACCAATGACCTTCTGTCTGTACAACCTGGTGGTGCTCACCCAGCTGTAGCTAGGAGCTTCCAGAAACATTGCCTTTCCCTTCAGGGCAATCTGCTGAAACCTGCCTCATCACAGTGTCTTTCATGCCTGTCCTGCTAATGAACAGCCCTCTGAAAAAGGAGAAGGCATCAGTGTGGTCTCCCTGGCACCAGGGAGGGGACAGCCCTGGAGAAGGTGGCTCTTTCCTTGTGCAGGCTTGGGCCAGAGCGTGACACAAATGGAGAACCCCTCCTTAGGAGGAAGGTGGTTCAACGGTGTGAGCGCTGGCACGATGGAGAAGTGTGACTGTGAGGAAGGAGAAGTGAGGAGGGAGGCACATGGGAGGACACCCAGCCCCAGTGACCTCTAAACAGGACTGCACTTCACCTTGTATTAGCTCAGCTACAGGAAAAAGTGTTCCCCACTGCTGGGTCCCCATTATCTGCTGCCCTGCAGAAGAGGGACACTGAGGATGGGTTTATGGGGCATTCGGCACCTGATGCTCAGCAAGGTCCTTCCTCCCTGGAAGTTTGGAAAAGGAAGGTGAGGCTGCAAAGCCCTTGAACCCATGGTGTTACCTGCCAGTTTCCAGGGTGAATGGTACTTTCAATGCAAAGTTCTTCATTTTTAAGAATACAGCCCATTTTTTGTAGCCCCATGATTACCCCAATCTCTGAAGAAAGGTGGCTTTTGAGACAATAAGTTTTTTATTCACTAAAAACCTTGTGGTTATTGAAAACCAAAGGGAGGATTGTGCCTTTCCCTTCTTGCCCTTTCTTTTAAATTTTTTTTCCCCTGCAAATGAAATAAAATGCAGCTGATGCCATGGGTATTTTAAGAATTGCAGAGAGGAAGCGGGGATTTGCAGCTCTGCAAAGAAGTGGGATGAATGCAGAGAAGACTCTGGTCTTGCTGAGCTGGCAGACAGCAAAATAACCAGTTATGGGATGAAATGTGTCTCATATCTGCTGCAGGGAAGGGAAGAGATCCAAGGGGGGAGGAGGGGGACAGAAGGCAGAGAAGCCCTCACGGGTGCGAATCAGGGGAGTGAGCGGCTTCTACCTCTCACGGGCACCTTTTGAGGGCTCACTTTTACCGTCATATTTCCCCTCACCTCATCTACCGTGTCTCCACGGTCATGTGTGGGGCCTGTGAGCCCTTCCTGTTTCTGGGCCGAAGGCTTGTGGTCACCGGTGAGCTCAGGCACAGCCACACGGAGCAGAGACAAGCCCCGTCCCCGCTCGGCTGCCTTGTGCGTGGGCTCCGGCGCAGGAGCCGCGGGGGTCGCTGCTTCCCCGTCTAGCTCCAACCCGCCGCACCTCGGCCGGGAAGCAGGAGCCCTTCGTCTGCGCCTGATCTGCCACCACCTCCTTCTTCTCCTCCTCCTCCTCCTCCTCCTCCTTCTCCTCTTCCTCACAATGTGCCTGCTGGGATGATCCTGTGATCCGAAGGGAGCTGTGGCCCCGGGAGCTGGAAGGATGCGAGGGAAGGTGAGTGCTGCCCAGAGCTGAGCAGGTTGAGGACAGGGTCCTTCCTTGCTTGGTCCCTCTGCTACCACTTGCAGTAGGGATGGTGTGGGTCAGGCTGATCCCCCTGATCCCACCCCCAGGCTTCAGGGGAGAGGGGCTAGGGTTGCCATGTGAAACATCTGAGTTAGCCCATCATCTAGAGCAATGCAGAGTCCAGCTCCAGAAGTGGGGACAATAACCCCTTGCCTGTGCCAGGGATCCATCATTTCTGGAGAGATGAGGTGGGCAGAGAAGAGGGCTGGTGGTGGTGGGGGGCTCTGATGTCTTGGGCTCCCCTCCCTCTGAGGACTGTGCTGACACTTGCTGTCAGCTGCAACCCCAATCTGCTGCGCTGGGGTTGACCCTGGGATGTGGCACTGGTAACAAACACTGAGGGTCTGGTCCTAGACATCTCCTTGGCTGAGAATGTCTCTGCCTAAAGCACCAGGATAGTGGTACAAACCCAGGAGAGGGGAGCTGGCTTTCTGGGGTCCTGCAGTGAGAAGGGGGGCTGCAGTGCAGCTCAGACACATCTCTGTGCTTGCCAGTCCCATGCAGTACCTGAGCAAGCTTGGGGAGGTGGAGGCTGGGGGAGGGCAGGGGAGTGCTGCTGGCTCACAGCATGAGGTGGGTCAGGGTTTGATGGGCACAAAGTGCAGAGGTGGCTGCAACCAGGACTTTGTGCCCCCTGGTCTGGGACCAGGAGCGGCAGTGGCAAAGGAATCAGCAGGAAGGTGCTTGTCCGTGTGTGGGGAGGATGCAGGGACATCCCTCTCCATCTTCAGGGAAGGAGTGGTCCCAGCATCACAGCAGCACATTCCAGGGTGTCACATCTAGTCTCTCAAGGAAATTAGGGCTGCTGTGTCCTGGGAACAGCCTGGCAGGCAGAGGTGCACAGGGTGGGAATGGGGGACTGATCTCAGCTTGCCAAAGAACACCCTGGTGCAGTGATAGAGACCCCAGTTTCGCTGGTGAGTGACACCAGCACCCATGGTGCATGCCAACTGGTCTACAGACCCTCTGCTGAAAAGCTTTTTCACCCAGGTCAGTAGCTCTAGGTGTGTCATTGGATGGTTGTTGTTAAAGCACACATGGCTTCTAGGTGGTGTTCAAGGAATCTCTCCTGCCAGGTGATGGGCTGCATCCCTTACAATCAGCCTCTGCCCACAGCAGTACCACTACTGGGGCAGGGGACGGCAGTCACAGAGGTGCATACATTGGGTCTTTGCTCCTTGTCATGCCCCAGGCAGCCAAAGAGGTGCCAAGGTCAGATCATCTGGTCTAAATCATTTGGCCTCATCAACATCCCTCAAAACCTACTCATACACCTTGGCTGGTAGCAGCCTCCATTGCCACAGGCAAGGAACTGCCTGCAAACGCTCTGCACAAAGGCTGATTTTAGTCCTTGGGCACAGCACGGGCTCCTGCATCTTCAAAGTCTTCCTCACCTCATTGCTGGGTTTGTGTCAGAGCAATTGCAGAGCCAGATGCTGTTGGGAAAGTCCTGATGAAACCCAGGAGGAAAGGGCAGGCAGCATCCTCATCTGTCCTGGCTGGGGAGGCTAAGCATGGTCCTGCTGTCTGAACTGCTCTGAACTGGGGTGGATGCTGTCCAGCCCCCTCCCATCAGTGTCCCATCAGTGGAGAAGAGTCTGGCTGGAGACCTGTGACCAGTGGTGTTCTCCAGGGGTTGGTGTTGGGTCCAGTCTTGTTTAACATCTTCATCGATGGCCTCGATGAGGGAACAGTGTCCACCCTCAGCAAGTACCTCATGACCCAAAGCTGGGAGGAGTGGAGGACATGCAGAAATGCTGCACTGCCGTTGGGTGAGACCTGGCCAGGCTGGAGAGCTGGGCAGTGGGGAACCAGAGGAGGGTCAATAACAGCAAGTGAAGGGTCTGGCACCTGGGAAGGAACAACCACAGGTATCAGGACAGGCTGGGGGTGACCTGCTGGAGAGAAGATCTGTGGAGAAGGACCAGAAAATGCCCCCAGTGAAAATGATTTATTTTTTGCTCATTTAAGGTGTCTGTGCTGGTTATGGCCAGGCTGAGCAAGAACCAGCAGCTGGTGCCTGGCAGGAACCAGACTGACCCAAGTCTTCCTCACCAGCCTGTTTCTGTGATGTCCTTCTCATGTGGATCCTACCTGCCCTGCAGAAGGTGTGACCACACTTTAAATGTGCTGGAGACCAGTAGTTGGCCTTTTATGTCGAATTTTGTCCATACACCCAAGCAGGTGGGCAGACCATGGGTTCAATCTCAGCACCTCCCGCTCTTTGCCAAGGGTGAGGTCAGCCAGCGCCCTTCAACCGGGCAGGTGAACCAAGGCCTGAAGTCTCTCAGACAGGAGGAGCTCACGTCACTGAGTCCTTTTCTAAATCTGGAAACCGAGTGCTGGCGATCAACTTCCACGTTTGGTCACCAGCCTCCCTCCCACGTGTGGGCAGGTAGGATGCGGATGTGGAAAGCCACCGACGCAATCAGCCGCCGGCTGCGTTTCACTTTGGCGAGCAGCCTTGCCAAGGCAGGCGTGCTGGAGGAGCCTGGTGTGCAGCCCTGGCTCTGCTGCCCGGGGTGGGCACCACGGGTGCCCCCATGGCATCGGGGACACCAGCGCTTCTCCCAGAAGGAAATGCCGTTTTGAGAACCGCGGTGCCAACCAGCTCACCAGCTGCAGGTTCTCTTCTGTGGGCAGGGGTCAGGAGAATCATCCACTTTCTGTCTCTAGCCAGTGATTTGAGAGGGTGATCTGTAACTTTCAAAACTAGGAGGATTAATTGATGTTCTCCTCCTCTGGCTCAGACCACAGCGTCCCGGGCGGCACATCCCATTTCAGCCTGCACAAGCACAGCCCTGCAGACATACGGCAGATCCTCAGTGCAGGCTGTCAGTGCTGTGGTCAGCTGTAGCCTGGGCATGACAGCATCCTTCCCTTGCTCACTGCTCTGCACCCAGGGTGCTGAGCATCTCTGGGGTGTTTGCCTGGAGTGGCAGCGTGGACCCAAGGGAGAAGGCAGGTCACTGTGCCACAGGAGGAACGACCTGTGGGCAGCACCATGACTCACCCGCAAGCTGTCAGCGTGGGGTGAGGACGGGAAAATGGTTTGCTGACCTCAGTAGACACCCTCTGCCCTGTCTTGCACCCCCAGCACACCCCAGAGTGGTCACCTTGGAGGAAGGGGCAGGTCCAGCGCTGCAGCAGTACCCACATGCTGCAGAGATGCAACTCCCAGGTCAGTACGAGGCATCCAGCTGAGATGGGGGGATGTGGTATCCCCCTTCTGCTCCTGGCCCTGGACCAAGCTGCCTGCCAGCCGTGCAAGCAGAAGGGTGGGGTTTGCTGTAGAAAACTCCTCTGCAGAAGGACGCCTGTCCCGTCCTTCCTTGTCCTCTCCACTTTCAGCCGGGGCTGAGAGCTGCCCCCACGGCACTGCTGCCTGGCGGGCGGCGGAAACCTGCTGCCATGGCTGGGTGCCAGGGCTTGTTATCCATCCCCCGGGCCAGAAATAAAGGCCACGTGGGTCTGGGGTGGGTTTTGAAAAGGTTGCATGCTGCAGGAAACCTTTAATGAGCCTCTGAAAGCTGCTGAGAGCGGGATGCTCTTAGGGTTTGGGTGGTGTCTGGGAGGGGTGTTCCTGCACGTGTCCATCCATCTCCCCCTGCAGCCACCGGGTTGGCTCAGCCCTGAGCTGTTGGGTTTGGTGATGGAGATTATCAGATTGAAGACCTGCCTTGGTAGGGTTAGGTCCTAAATTCACTTATTAAATGAGTGAATCCTAAATAGGGCAAAGACACAAGCGTGGGCTGATGGCCTGACTGTTTGGAGGGACACGGAGGACTGTGGGGTCCCTGCTACCAGCCACAAACGTGGGTGTTTCAGGGAAGTTGCAGAGCTCAGAGCTATGGGATGGGGTTTTATTCAGTCCCTAAAGGCAAGAAGAAAAGCAAACCCTGCAGCCTCGAAATGCTGGCAGCGGTGATGCAGCTCACTCAGGCTCTGCAGCACAGTCCTGTGGTTGTGGCTGTACTCAGTGATGGGGAGGCAGGGGAGGGTGATGCACTGGAGGCACTGGGGGCTGGGGGCTGCAGGACTACAGTGTGCTGGACCCAGTTGTGTGGTAGATCATTATGGTTGAGCGTCTCAGCAGCAGCATTTTGCATGCAAGATGCTGACATCTCATCTGCTGCCCTGAGGCTGCCCCACGCCGGCTCCCCAGCATGCACACAGTCATGTCACAGGCAAATGTCCCTTCCTTCCTCCTCAGCTCTTGGGATTATTTTTTTTTCCTCTTTCTTTGGAGAGAACAATGCTTGAGGGCAAGGGAAGCCGTGCGGCTCCAGGCTGCTTCCCTCTGCAGCAAAACTGACTCCCGAGCTTTCCTCAGGGTTTGCTTCTCTGGGATGCTGGATCAGGATGGGAGCAGATCAGCACA
>VXBZ01006778.1:68566-84803 GCA_013399135.1 Heliornis fulica
TGAGCAGTCAACACCAACCACAGACAGCAATTTAGCAACTTCACACTTGAGTTACTCCGGGGCTCTGGGCACCTATCAGCTGGCCTCAGCAATATGGATTTATTCATTGTATTGATTATTTTAAGCTTTGCTGCCATTGGTTCCATTTAATTCAGTTCCATCAGCACAACAGTCCTGAAGAAAGGTGATGGAAATTTCTTTGGAGTGGAAATATGTGTCCTGTGTTTATCCATGGGCATTCCCATTGCTGGAGCTGTCAGTTATAGCCAGGCTGCAGGGAGGGGCCAGGGCTGAGTTGGTTTGAGCATCCATCTGACTTCCCATGGGTCAGGATGGAGATGCAAGAGCATGTCTCCTCCCTGTCCACTCTGGTCCCACACCCACCAATGTAAGCCATTTTGTTTCCAGAGGGTTTATATTTTCACATGATTTTTTTTGCAACAGAAAGGAGCTTCTTAATGAGCTCAGTTAGAAACTGCTTCTCACTCATTCCCACCACGACTGCTTGACCTGAGCACCATCATCCCTGGGCCAGGGAGAATTCTCATGATCTGAGCAGCAAGGTCCCAGCACATCCTGGGGGCTGCAGTGGCTCCCCCAGCCCTGGCCTCTACTTGTTGCCCATCCCAGCACCCTGCCAGGTGTTGACTGACTGTGTCTTCTGGTCCCACAGGCAGAGCGAGGTGACTTCAGACATTACATCATCCCCTTGCTGCATACGCTGATGTACACCTTGATAAAGGTAACCTGCCATGGGCTGTGCTGGGGCAAGATCCAGGGAACCAGAAGCCACAGGAAGGGGCCACCTGCAGTCACTCAGCACTGATTCCCATGCTGAAATAACCCAGTAATTCCCAGCAAAGCCCTGCTACAACGTCCACTACAAGTGGACTCAACTGGCCATTTCCCAGTGGGATGTTTGATGGCTGAGACTCTGGCCCATGTGGGGAATGACGCTCCCCACCCACTGCCAGCCCATGGTAGGAGGTCATTCTAGCAGCTCCCTTTTATGGAAATATTTAGATGCATGATGGCACAAGAAGTCAGAACCTGGGAAAAAAAAATGTGTACCCACAGTCCTTAAATGGGGGTTTCTGGAGGTTTCCAAACCACCCTAAGGCCTGGTTCTGCTTCATATAATGCATTTAAGTCCATATTGAATTTGGTGTAGCTCTGTGTCCCCACAGACCATCTCCCTGGGGTCTGTCATGGCAAGAGCACCATTAGGGACCACTTCCCATGGCATCTCTTTATCTTCCCTTTTCTCACTCCAGGCTCCTTGCATCTCTGACGAGCTTTGCAGCAGAGTGTATGATTTCTGTAAGAAGCTGCTCACCCTGCCCAAGCCTTTCTGCACTATTGGTTTGGACTATGCTGTCAGGCTGAAGATGGAGAGGGCAGCACCAGGTACGAGGCCTTCCCCACACTGCCCACGCGTGGCATGGTGAACAGCTTGGGTCCTCGAGGCAGTAGCCATGGGGCTTTTGGGCAGTTTCTGTACCTGAGCCATGGCAGGGTTATCTGTATGGGGTTGGCCAAATGTTTGGGGGTGTTAGGGGTGCATCTCTCTCCCAGTTGCAGTCTGCTGAGCCTTAGTTACTAGCAGAAAACCCTGAGGTCCTCCTGCTGTCAGTGTAGGCACCACCAGAGGCAAGACCAACCCATCTAAGGCCAGGTATATATACCAGGTATATATATCCTCATATATACCAGGTACATACACACTCTTTGCCTAGATAGGAAATGGTGTTTATGGTCCCAGCTTGGGCACCCTGTTAAATTCTGAGGATGTCTCCTCTTTGCAAAGTCAACTTTTCACTCTGAGATTGAGTTGCAGGCTGCTTGGCATGGGCTCTCCCCCATCACCTGAGCTTTGGGTTTTAGACACTAAAACATCCTTAGTTTCTGCAGAGAAAATCCCTTTTAGAAAGCAAGCCAGGGAAAAACATTGCTCATCGAAGTTCTGCCTGCTAAAGTTTTCTTTAATAAGAGCCGTTAAAAGAATTCCTTTAAAAGAGTGTGAGGTGCAGACATCTTGTGAGATGGATGTAAAATATGAGAAACCTGGTGGGAAGTCAGAGAAAAAGTGCCATTCATGGTAGACTCAGACCTTCACTATCACCCTGACCCAAATGCCACTTATTGTGAAGCTCCAATATCACCTTTATCTCACCTGACTTCTGGTAAAACAATGATTCAGTGTGGAGAGATGGGGATGTCCCACTAAGATAAGATCTTGTCTTGTAGCATCATGAGGTTCACAACATGCCTGTGCATGGCATAAGGTGTCTGACCAAATGGGGTGGATGTGTCTACCTTTCCCAGAGCAGGGTGAGAATAAAGTACATCCCATCTGACAGAGAATTGTGTTTTGCTCCTCATACCCACCCAAACACTGTCCCCTGATGTGGCCCTGAGGATGGAGGCTGGGAGTTGAGCTCTTCCTCCTGCTTCCGACTCTGCTCCCAAGCTCATAATCCACTAAACAAAGGAAGGGAAATACAGGAAATTGTTCCTGAATAGAAGGGGGTTTCTTTTTATGTAGCATGGTCTATTTTTGTCCTTGGCTATTTTTAACTCTGGGCCCAATTCTTGGCTGTTTTACTTCTTGTCTCCAGCAATGGGTGTTCTCCGGCTTGGCAGAGCCACAAGCAGCCTCGACAACTGGGAGCAGCGCCGAGCTGCTCTGGTGAGTTGTATTATTTCTCATGCTCTGATTCCTGTGTCTTCTTGCATTTTCTAGGTATGTTGTACCAAAGAATGGTGATTTCTGAACAAAGTCTCAAAAGCGACCTGTACCCTTACCAGGAAAAGTGAGTAGCACCTCTTCAAATGGGTTCTTACTATTATTTCTTTTATGATCCCACAGTAAAATCCATCCTTCTCCTGTGCTCTGAATTACTGCTAGGTGGAACAGACAGTTTGGACATAAACCATGCAGCAGCTTGTGGTCTTGCGGGAAACACATTCTTCCCATGCATCCTGAGTTATTTCTGTGGTCCTGGGAGGCAGGGAGACACCCTTGGCAGAGAAACTGAGCAGGGAGGAGGAATATGAGCACTAACTCTCTTCCCTGGACAGGGCTAAGGAGATGTGAGGTGCTTGTGCCAACCCTGATGTCAGTAATGGGGGGTCCTCGTCTCATCTCATCTCATCTCATCTCATCTCATCTCATCTCATCTCATCTCATCTCATCTCATCTCATCTCATCTCATCTCATCTCATCTCATCTCAGTCTCTCATCTCCCTTTTTTTCCCATCCTCCCACACAGGATTTTCATCTTTGCTGACCCAGAGCTGCTCTCCAAAGCCATCTGCAACGCGCTGGTCACCGACACAGAGGCAGCTCAGTCCTCCCAGAGCCCCCGTGTGTGCATGTGCTATGTGATCATCCACGCCATGCAGGCGTCCCTGGGTGAGGACTGTGACATCAGTGGCCTGAGGG
Source organism: Heliornis fulica (assembly GCA_013399135.1). NCBI lineage: Eukaryota > Metazoa > Chordata > Aves > Gruiformes > Heliornithidae > Heliornis > Heliornis fulica. The sequence continues at coordinate 72,012 of VXBZ01006778.1, forward strand.
CGAGCCTCCAGGTAACTGGCATCACTTCTGTGGCACTGTGTTTGCTTTCCCAATTGTCCTGCTCTTGCTGGGCACCTCAGAGCAGGGAAAGGTGTAGACCCCTGCCCCAGCTCCTCACTGCTGGTCTTCTTTCCCAGTAGCCCCAGTGCTACCTGTGAGGCTGGGCTATGAGCAAATATTTTTTTCAAATATAAGAGTTCCTTCAGCAGGACCTAGAGGTTTTGAAACTTTACTTCAAGGCTGCAGATTTGCACAGCCAAACTGGGCTCTGAAGTTGAATTACAGGTTCCTCTGCGAGCCACTGGTCATTGCAAAAACATCTCAGTGGAAATGTCCCCACAACCTTGATCAAGGAGCTATTGGGTCACAGTAAGACAAATGCCTGGTTCAGAAGGGCAACTCTTCAGGGGCTTTCATCAATTTGTGCTCCAAAGACACCTTGTGTGTCTGCTGTCCCCTCTCCTCAGGGTCACTTGAGCTACCAGCTCTGCTGCTGGCTCCCTGAGGTGGTGACAGCCAGGAGCACGGTGCCCATCAGCTGCAACCTTGCCTGAAAAAACACTTTAAGCAGACAGTACAGGCAGCATCTCTATCCCTGGGGACAGGAGTATCCCATCCTCTGCTGCAGAGCAGTTTTTGCTGGATTCAATTGCCCTCTTTCTGCCCCTCTCACGGCCCTGCCCGTGGAGTTTCCCCTCTTTTCACGCCTCTGGTGTTGATAACTGCTCCTCACGACAGGACATGCCCACGAGCGATGTCGAGCACTGGTTCCGCCAAGTGGTGGCTGCAGTCGAGCGTGCAGGAAGCGATGCGAGCGCAGACCGCGGCCAGCACGCAGCGAGCCTGGAAAAGATTTACTGCTCCATCCTCAGCTCCATGCAAGGAGGTGAGCTCCTGGCCAGAAGTGGGTGGAGAGAGCCGTGAAGTTGGCAAGTGCCACGTCCTCACCATTGCCCTCCTCCAGCCATCCACACCCACCTCCCTTCTGTCTCCAGCAGCATCCCTCACCGGGACCAGGTCCTGGCTCCTTGCACTGAACTCATGTGCAGGATAGTGAACTGTACGTGGCAGTGGGAGGCAGGTTTGTCACTGGGGGATAGGAGCTGTGGCAGCTCTGCTGCTAATGCAGCTGTCCTGAGGCCCAGACACACATCTGCATCATTTGCAAAGGGAACCAGGGGAGTGATGTATCCAGGGGAAGTCAGACAGACTCTGTAGGGCTCTGCTGGTGCAAGATACATCCTGCCATGGTCTGGACTGGGGACGCACTGTGCACCACTCCTTAAAACCTCCCTGTGCTGATCTGGTGGACAGTGGTGATACCATCTCCCTCCCTGGCAGTGCTTTGTTCCAGCCTGATGCCATCGGTGCTGCACAGGCTGTAACAAAGGTCCCTGTTCACTGCAGCTCCTCACACAAATCTGGGATGGACCAGAAGGAAATGGGGTGGTGTTTCCCTCCTCTGGCTACTCCTGGTGGAAGACCCTTGCATCCAAATTTAATCCCCCTGGAAAGAGATGGAGAGTTTCCCAGTGGAAGACATGGGGAGGAACAGCCAGTGGTGCAGAGAGAGGACTGGGACCATCTCCTTTTGGTGGCAGTGGGCTATTAAATCATCTCACTGCTTCTCACAGGGCCATGATGGGTTTAAAATAGCCAGTGATAGTGGGATCAGAGAGCTTCCTGGCATCTCAGCTGAGATTGGCAAGGGAGGTCCTGCCATGTGTGTTGAGGCCCATTGCGAGAAAAATATTTATGCTGCCATCCCTCTGCTCTCTGCAGCAAAGTGAGGTCCTGCACTTGCCTGTGCCTCAGTTTCCCCATCCTCATTTCTCCCATGACTGCTGTAGGTATCTTCTTACGGCCATGAGAGGTCAGTCTGTGATTATAGTCTCATGTCTGCTCAGAAGGCAGCTGGGTTGTGAGAGCCCTTGGACCTCAGCATGGGCTATTTTAGTCAGTGTCTGAAGCATAACACCAGTGGGGGTTCATGCACGTGTGCAGGAAAACTGTGTGCTGCTGTGTGTTACAAACATCCTTGTTTCCCCAAGGTGATGTCCCCCTGGGAGAGCTGCAGGGTATCCCTCTGCCCAACCCCAACATCAGCTTTCACCTCTGGACAGAAGGCGACCAGCTCTGTGAGTGCCCGGGGGACTCTGGCGAGTTTGGATGGTGCCTGAGGCTGGGAACCATGAAAAACATCTCATTTAGCCCCATGTCCTGGGCAGTGAGTTTCATAACCATGGTGCAAGGGCCAAGTTTGTGGAGGCACCTGCTGACTGCACCAGCCTTCCTTCTCATGGAGTGACAGGGTCAGGCCAGGGGGTTAGTAAGGAGGAGGGTGGCAGAGATGGCAGTGCGGGGGGAGCGCTGAGGGTTAGGCTGAAGCAAAGCACCTGAATTGAGTGATACTGAGCTCTCTTTGTGGTGCAATGTGAAAATGCACTGAGAGATTGACTCCCTTTGGACCTGCTGGTGGAGGCACTGGCCTTCCCGTTGGCATAAGAAGGGAGCTGGGGCAGGAGCAGGGCTCAGACAGGGTTTGGTTCTGTTCCCCCCCTTGAGCTCCCTTCTGCCGGCAGGGAAGGAATTGGTGCTGTTCATTCGCCCGCTGTCGCAGAGCTGTGAGTCCAACTGCCTCAGCCAGGACCTGGAGAACTTTGAGATCCAGGACATCATTTCAGACTGCGAGTGCTGTGAGCAGACCCGCTTCTCCGTGCTCTCCACCGACAGCGGCATCGAGCGAGACCTGCCCGCGGGAGCCGAGGAGCCACTTGCCCCTTTCAGCACCGAGACAGACCAAACCCGGCTCCAGAGGAAGGGTGGCATTAAAAAAAAGGCATCACCACTGGAGAGCATGGCTTTCCTGCAGCCTGGCTGCAATGGGCCTGGGGCAAAGTCCCCAGTGAAGCCCCAGAGGAGACCCGGTGTGCCCCCAGAGCCTGCAGCCCCGCTCCAGAAGCTACACACTGCTCGCATCGTGCTACTGGGGGACGACCGGATCCTGGGGCGCCTGGCCCAAGCCTACTACTCTCTGAGGTAACCAGTGACCTCTTTGGTTCTGGGGGCTTGAGGAAAAGGAGAACCAAGTGGGGGGTTGCTCTTCAGCCTGTTGAAGCAGCCAGGATGGGTGGGGATAGGGTCAGGCTCCAGTGCTACTTGAGACAGGATGGGACGCAGAGGTTTTGCAATGTCTTCGTGGGGAGCATGGCATCACTTAATCCTGTTGCTCCAAAGGATGCACACAGAGAGTGCTTCCCTCCTGTCCATGGGATGGTTAACTGAACAATAAACAGGGTGCTATGTTTTCCTATGCAAAAGGAAAAAAAACCTCAAGAAAAGCAGTTTTCCAGCTGCCCACACAGCTCACTTGGGGCCCAGAGAGCAACATAGGTCTGGGCCACAGTGCAGGCAGCACTCTGGGGACCAAAGCTCTGTATGGAGGGGACCTCCAACCCCAGCTGAGACCCTGTCTGTGGGACCTCCCTTACCCCCCTTGCTTGATTTGGGAACCCAGAGTCATTGCTGCTAGCCTGCTACACTGGGTAGAGGCATGTGAGGAGATCATGTGCTCCCATTGCAGAGCAGCTGCGGTCTCCTGGCACTGCCCAGCCTTGGCCAATGAGTCATGTTCTTCCACCTTTCCCTCGTGACCTGGCTATTTACTTTTCCATTTCAAGGAAACGAGAAACAAGGAGAGTTTTCCTGACTCCTAGGCTGAACCTGCAGTTCTACTACATCCCGGTCGTCATGGGGCAGCCAGGCACCTTGGCCGTTACAGTAAGTAACTGCTTTTGGAGGAAGAACAGGGGGGGTTTACAAGAATTCACACCCATTAAGGCCTCATTCCTAGAACAAGGAGGACAGAAGCCAAGGTGGAGTGGCTGGGCTCAGTTTACAGATTGGCTTTGGGAATCCATCAGCCTCAGAGACATTCAACTTGCTCCCACCACCCTGATGGGTGATACCAACTGAGAAAAAGCATTCAGCATTGCTTCCATGCCACAGCTGTAGGAGGATTGAGGGAGCTTTACCAGAGGACTGATGTCTTCTCACGTCTCAAATGCAATGGGGAAGTGGTCACTCCTTGCTGAGGACTTGATCACGGCCCCAGTTTTAGTTCTGCAAGTCACTACCTTGCAGTTTATCTTGGACACATCTCTTCCCCTCTGACGGCCTTGAGAGAGTGAAAGATAAACAGCTGCACTTCTCACAGTATTCCAAGCTGGCCCAGAGCTGGCTGTGAGTCCTGACAAGTGTCTTTACAAAAATGAGCATATCATCTTTTCATTCTTCACTTACTCTTTGATCTTGAGCTAAATGTGTGCTGCAAGAAACATTTTGTCAGCTTCTCTGGGAAGGGGGTGGATGAGGCATCTACTCATGGGCCATTTGTGCCCCAGCTCCCTCTGTCTCCTCTATGGATCCTGGTATTTAGAGCAGTGCTCTGAGCTGTGTTTCTCCCACAGGACCACGCTGCCACCAGCCAAGAGGAGCTCTGCGAGGTGGCCGCATACCTGGGCAGAGCTGACCTGTGGTACGAGAGCAACATCCACACACTGTGCCACATGATTCCCAAGCTGGCCACCATGGTATGAGGAGAACCTTCCCACTCCCCCAGACTGGACAATTTCCCAATTTCTTTGTGACCTGAGGATGATCTTGAGCTCTGCAGGGCTCTTCCATGCCCGTGATAGAGGTTTCCTCCCTGGAAACCCCTCCCTGGCCCGGCATGCAGGAAGGTGCATGTGGCTGACACTGCCCCAGCTCACAATACCAGTTTGCTGTGGTGGGGGTTTTTTTGGCCAAGGGACAGGAAACAGTAGATTTCAAGAAAGAAAATGTAACTGAAGCACTTGCTGAAATACCCTCTGCTCTCATTTCCTGGCAGTTTAAGCCACCATCGATAGCCTTCAAGGCGGTTGATGGGTGGGCAAAGCCTTAGAGTCTCCCATTCACTCTGACTAGTTCATGGCAGATGAGCTCAGCGCTGCCCTGGGTGACAGCTCAGTCATTGCTCAGTACTTATCTAGGGAGGTGTGAGGGTTTGTGGCAGTGTTTTTAAGAAGTGACTGTGGCTGATCCATAACGTGGTCTGTTTCCCCAGCCTTCCTCTCCGAGCAAACATCTCATGACTGATCTGTTCATCACTGATGTCATCGCTTACTACGTCCGCATGGGCGTCCAGCCCGTCTGCTTCCAAGTCTACGCCGTGAAGGTGGGTACTGCAGCTCTGGTGCCTTCACAGCCCTGCTGATGGCAGAACCCAGCAGAGTCAGTGTAGTGTGGGGGCTTTTCACAGAATCTCACAGAATGTCAGGAGTTGGACCTTGAAAGATCATCCAGTCCAACACCCTGCCCAAGCAGGATCACCTGGACTAAATCACACAGGAACGTGTCCAGATTGGTCTTGAATGTCTCCAGAGAAGGAGACTCCACAACCTCTCTGGGCAGCATGTTCCAGGGCTCTGTCACCCTCACAGAGAAAAAGGTTTTCCTTACATTCACATGGAACCTCCTCTGCTCCAGCTTGAACCCATTTCCCCTTGTCCTATCACTGGCCATCACTGAGAATCCATCCTCCTGACACTCACCCTTAACATATTTATAAACATTAATGGCTTTTGGCAGACCTGAACCTGGATCTCCATGCTCCCCAGTCCACCCACTCCATGCCAGGCTCCCAGATCTGGCAACTCCCTGTAGCACTACTCATTCTTGGTAGACTTGGTGGCGGTAGGTTAATGGTTGGACTGGATGATCTTAGGGGTCATTTCCAGCCTTAAAAATTCTATGATTCTATGATCCCAGGAAGGTTATTTCATGATCAAGTGGCTCAGCAAGGCAAACCATGGAATTACCCTGTAAGGACATGGATCTCCTGCTCCACTGGGCAGGGGTTTGCCTGTGGCACCTTTTGCTGCTTTAGGTGCTGAGTTTTCTGTGTGGCTTTGCCAAAACCTTCCTCTACTTTGCAGGGGCTTTGCAGGGCTTCCTGAAACACTATTTTACTTATTTCCTGCCAGATTTTCTCTGAAATGGTATCAGAGTGAGACCTGGCATTTGATATGAGAGCAAAAAAATACTGTATTCAACCGTGTAGCATCACCTCCCCCCCGATCCCCGCCACCCATCTGCTCCTCCAGCAGTTTTCCCCCTTCAGAGCTTAGGCTGGCACTGACATGCATATATCCTTTCACATACCTCTTTCAGTCTACCTGTAGCCAACTTGGTAACCAACTGCAGCAAAGGACCAACTGCCATATGGCTTTCATAATGCTGGAAGAGCTTTGGTCATCACAGGCAGAGCATCACCAGGACTTGAGCTAATAAGATGTAGCTTGTAAACACTTGGAGCATCTGGTCCTCAGCTTTTATGGGGAAGGGGGTGGATTTTGGATTTTTGGTGAACTTTTACTCCACTCATTTCTTCTCCAAAACAAAAATCAAAAGCAAGTGAGAGAGTGGGTGACTCAAGCAGGGGAAGAGGAACTGACTCCAGATGTGGTTTTCAGATAGAGGCACCTAACCTACCATGTTGTCATATAGGGTTTGATGCTGCTTCATCTGGAAACACTAAGCCTTTTTTGTCTTTTTGGTTAAGATCATATCATTCCTCTTTGGGTCCAGAGAATTTTGTTGGAAGTGATGGTCAGCTCCTGCAGGGACTGGACCTAGGTCTAGGAGTGGCTAAGAAAGGTTCTCCAGACTGGGGGAGGAGTTCCTTGAGAGTCACACTGCTGAGAGGGACGTGGGGGTCCAGAAACTGACCATAAGCCATCAGTGAGCTCTTGCAGCTCTAAGGCCAATGGTCTCTTGGGCTCCATCAGTGGAGGGGTGGCAGCAGGGACAGGCAGGGGATTGTCCCCACCTGGACTCCTGCGTCCAGAGCTGGGCCCCCAAGTCAAGAGAGATGTGGAGCTGTTGGAGAGGGCTCAGAAGAGGCCATGGAGATGCTCAGGGGGCTGGAGCANTTTGGAGGTCCCATCTGCAGTCCTGTGTCCAGAGCTGGGCCCCCAAGTCAAGAGAGATGTGGAGCTGTTGGAGAGGGGTCAGAGGAGGCCACAGAGATGCTCAGGGGGCTGGAGCAGCTCCCCTGTGAGGACAGGCTGAGGGAGCTGGGCTGGTTCAGCCTGGAGAAGAGAAGGCTGCAGGAGGATCTCACTGCACTTAAAGGTAGCATATGGGCAGGAGGGGAATTGGGTTTTCCCAAGGGCAGAGAGTGGTGGAACAAGGGGGATGGTTTGAAGCTGGAGGAGGGAAGGGCTAAGTTGGGTATTAGGGGGAAGTTCTTCATAGAGAGAGTGGTGAGGTGCTGGAACGGGCTGCCCAGGTAAGTGGGGGATCCCCCAGGCCTGGAGGTGTTCAGGGCCAGGNGTTCAGGGCCAGGTTGGATTGGACCCTGGGCAATGTTGTCTATCTCCAGGCCTGGAGGTTGGTGGCCCTGCTTGTGGCAGGGGATTGGAGCTTGATAATCCTTGGGGTCCCTTCCAACCCAGACCAGTCTGATATTCAGTGATTCTGTGACCATTATCATTACTTTTTGCTCGAATCAAACCCATGAGAAGAAAAGTAATTAATATATCTGAAGTGATCAGTTGATTTACGTGTATCAGGTAGAAATTGCGTGCCTGGAAGCTAAGGCAGCACCTGCAGCCAGGCCTGGGAAGCTGCTCCCCTTGACCTGGGCTGCCCTGGGTGGATGATGGGAAGAGACTCATCCGTGAGGGTGCAGTGACACCCAGTGGCAGGGGACACTACCTGTGGATCTGCACCGCCTGCCGTGCCCCTGGGCTTCAGAATGCAGAGCAAAAGCAGTTCTCTCCATCCCACGGTCCCCTGTCTGCCGGGGTCAGGTCATAGATTCCCTCCGATGATGTTACACCTGCGTGCTCTGGAGAAGGAGCACTTGACCAAGCTCGGGGTGACGGCATGGGGTGACAGGAGGAGCTGTTCTTAGAGATTGTCTCTCTTTCAGATTTTCTTCAATGACCCGACGCAGGAGCCGGCTGAGGATGTGTTCCTCACAGAGCTGTGCACCCAGGTGCAGGAGAGCATCGCCCACAGAGGTGTGTGCATCCCCCCATGTTGAGCCCTGCAGCAGGGGCTGCCATCATGGACAAGGATCCTGCTGGCCACCACTCCCACTCGCCCTGTCCCTCAGTCCAGGCCATGGTGTGGGGCAACATCTCTTGTTTCCTGATGAGCAGGAAACCTCCTTGTACATCTCCATCTCCCTCTCAGGCACATGACACCAGGCTAAATGAGAGACCTTCTGGTCGCTGGCTCCTGGTCTGAACCAGTCTTTGTAGACTGGCTGTGGATGGCTGCATAACTCTCTGAGGTTGGCCCAGCATGCTGTTCCTGTTGAGGGAACAAGTCATACAGCCATCTCCTTCACCACATATTTTCCCTGTTAAAAATTGTGCTTCCTTGAATTGCCAGTGATGGGACAGGGGTGCTTGAAGGCTGGACCATGACAGCCCTTCCATCAGGGCACCCCAGTGTCCAATCCAATGGGTGCCTGCCATTGCTGTTGGGCAAAGCCCCTCGAGTGAGTCCATCTCACTGGGGAGTGCCAAGGCTCAGCTCTCCTAGGAAGGGTGAGTGGGGTGGTGTGCTAGCTCATGACTGCTCAGTGACAGATGGGGGTTCATACCTTGGGAAGACCCTTTCCTGCTTACCAGACAGGTGGCTAGAGTGAAACCTCAATCCTATCCAATTCCTTCCTTGCAGACTTAAGCACGAACAAGAAGAAAATGACCTTGGATGGCCCTGGAATAGATCTCACTGTAACTTACAGAAAGGTAAGTGGAGCTCTAGGCAGCCCAAAACGTCTGTCCATGGTGACCCCTAGCAAGACATGGATCTCCCAGGAAGGAGTGCTCTGGCCTTCCTCTTCTCCACTCCCGCAGAGGACAGAGAGGTGGTGGATTTTACAAGCCTGTTAGCTAGCTCTGCCTTTGTGAAAACATGTCCCCAAACCTCTCCGTGTCTAAGCCCTCTGCCAGGGTGAATAACAGTACCTTCCCTGCAGGTTGTGGTGAGCAGCCGGGAGAAGGACCTGACACTGTCTCTGCGCTCCACAGGGATGGTGATCAAAGCCATCCCAGCCAACGAAGCCGAAGGTGGGTTCCTACTGCTTGAGGCCTTGCAAAGAGGGTTTGCTGAGCCTTGTGCTGCTCAGCAGAGTAAATCTGGCCATAGTACTTGGTGTTATGTGCCTGCACTGTAGGAACTGAATCACTGATGTGCATATCCTGGTGTCATTACAGTTTGTGGCTGTGTTTTCTCACAGCCTGGGGTTCCCTGCAACATGGGGTTCAGCACAAACATAATCTAGGAGTGGCAGTGTCTTCCTTGTGCTGTGGCCTTCCACCTTCACCTTTCCCTTAGTGTAGCCTCTGAGGTTTCCACCCTGAGCATGAGCCCATGCAAACAGCCCATGGAGCTTGCTACATCCTCCTTTTCTGCTGTCCTACGTATCCTGCAGACCCCTAGCAGTGCAACAGCACCGTGTCAGTATCTAGCACCAACCCCACTCCAAGGGCTGAGATGTGCCATGGTCCAAGTGTTAACATGCTGCTTCTGTTGCAGACCTGGTGTGTCTGAATGTGAACATCACTGAAATCATCAGGATCAACAACTTGTCGGGGAGATCGTTCTCGGTAAGTAGATGTGGATGCTCATGGCCCTGGAGGGTTCAGCCAATGTGTGGAAATCCCTTACGACAACAGTGAAAGGGGAAACTCTCTGTGGGGAGGTGAAGGCTTTGGGGCCACCCTGCTCAGAGAGTGATTTGCAATTCCTTTCCTTGGAAAAGGCCAGAGTTTTGAGCCACAACCTCAAATGCCACCGCTGCTGCTCCATGCCATGTTGAATCCTGTTTCAGGAGACCCTGAGCTGTTTCTAGGGTGATTCTGGGGTGATTTATGGATGAAGGGAGAAATAAGGCTTAACCCTAATCATCATGGCTCCACTTGGGTACTGGGGAGGATCTGTAGTTCTGCAATCAATTCAATTAGCTCCACAGCTCCAGCTGCATTGCCCCCCAAGACCCCACGTGAATAGAGGCCACTGGAGAAATGCTGCAACAAAGCATAAGCAAGCAGGAACTTCAGTGAATCTAATTACCAATGCAGAAAGATGGATATGGGACTGAAAACTTGGGCTCCTGTCCTTTTTGTTTTACATGAGAGCTCAAGTAGACCCCAGAGGACACACTGCCCAACAGGAATGTGTCAGTGTAGGGTGGGAGGAATTTAGTATTGTTGTGCCTTTGTCATTTGGGCTTCAGAACCTCCAGTCTCTCAGCTGGTATTTTTAGCTGGCCAGGACACTTTTGTTTATGTTCACCTGTCTTTTGGAAACACTAAGGTACTGCAGTCCATGCTGCCCACCAGATACACCATGTCCCTGGAGAGCAGGTGATGCCCCACATCAGACATCCCAAACCTTGCAACCTGTGCAAGCATCACCAGTTTGGAAAGTTCGTCTTTGCCAAATTTGACCAGGTTGTGATTAAATGGATTACAGTGGACAAGGGAGACACTTCTCTCCTTAAAGAAGTCACCTTGTGTCACATCTGAGGTTAAAAAAAACAAAAACAACAGAGAAATGTCTTCATTGGTCCCTTTAATACCCAGTATGCACATACCACCCATTGCCATGCAGCCAAGGGAAGGGAACTGAGATGCTCACAGGGCTCTTCCTCCTCTCTTGATCCAGGCTGTGACAAACAGGTTGAAAACATGCAATATCAAAATCAGAAGCACAGAGCAGAGGCCCTTCACGGTCTGTCTGGACAAGGACAGCAGAAGAATCTACAGGAATGTGATCAGGTGAGAATGCCAGGCTTTCTGGGGTCTGCACACTTTTCTGTGACCTCACACTCCTCCCTGGATGGGCCCCCAAGGTGGAAGAGCTATTTCCCAGGCAGTGCTAGTCCCAATCCTCATAGACACAAAAGACCCACAGGCAAATAAATACATTGCTTCTCCAGGGAAATCAGGGCAGAGGGGAGCTCTCCTATCTTTGTGTTTTCAGGTGATGGTGTGAGAAACAAGATAGTTCTTCCATTTTATGTAATGTGCCATCATCAACACAGTAGAAGGATAGGTACCTCCAGGGAAAAACTGAGATTTTTGGTCTCCTAAATTATATGGTGAAGCTGATGTCCTGACTACATCCCTCACCAGGGTGTCTCAAGCATATGGAGGTAGGGGGAGAGAATTCAGCCCTGTGAAATAGCAGGGATTGATGTGCCTAGAGTAGTTGCAGAGTGGAAGCAGACAGGTGGTTCAAGGCTTAGGGCTGTGTGGAAAATCCATAAAGTGTCAATTTCTGAGAATTGAACTGAGCTGGGCTGAGGTCAGTGGTTTTGTGGTCAAAAGCTAATGCACATCAGCTCATCTTTCTATCCAAAACCACTTGGAAAACTATAAAAGCAGCTGCAGTTCCCAATGCAACAGCCCTCCCTTGGCAGTCAGTGGAGAGACCTTGTGCTTAGTTTGAGACTAGACTCTGGCCCTCAAGGGCAAATTTGCACATGCAGTAAACATGTTCTTCTGCTCTTGCAGCGTGGAAGTGTCTCCTTGCCTAGAGCCCAGCTACTGCTTGCAAAGGACAAGGACAATGAAATACAACCAGCATGAAACAGAAGATGTGGGGCTTGTGAAATACATGCCCAAGTCTCTGCTGCTGCCTATCAACACATTTGCAGGTGTCATCCAATGAGGAAAATGAGAAAAGGCCTGCCTAAGAGGTGTGACATTGGGTCATCACAGAGGAGATGGAAAAAGAAAACATACTAAAAGCCACCAACAGTGATTTTACAACAGCAGTGGTGTAAAAAGCTGCAACAGCGGAGGTGGATAGGGCTCAGGGAGATGGTCATGACCTCAGGTAACATCCCCTGCCAAGGGCCAGAGTGTTGCTGAAGAACTGAGTTTCAACCTTTTGCACAAGTCAGGTAGAACCTTTTGAGCTGCTTCACTACAGGAAGACTGGGGAAAGTACAGCTGAGGGGAGGGTGCTCACTGTGCTTGTGGATCTCAGAGCAGCTGCTGTCAGCAGCATTTATTGTGGTGGTGTCTCACAGCCTGGAAGGACACCAGGGCCTGATCTGTGGGGTTCTGCACAGCAAACTCTTCATTTTGTCACAGGGTGGTGAGTCTGTGCACAGCAGCAATTATTCTTCTGTCCAATTTAGGAAACCTCATTGTAATCCTCACTGCAACTGGGAGACCACGTGTGTTTAGCACAGCTTCTATAGAAATTGGTGGAAAACCTGCTGTTCTTTTAAAGGGGCAACACAACTTAATTATGGATGGTGTGAAACAGGGACATGGGAAATCCAGTGCAGTATTTGGCAGTGATGACCACGTCAGGAACAGCTCAGGTTGCCTGGACAGTGCTGTGGGGTATGGTTGGCTGTGAATGGTATAGATCTGCTTGAAGAGGAAACCTTATTTGAGCAGACAATGGAGGCTGCACCACAGCTTTTTGACATCTGAGCTGTACATTTGAGTCCACCTTGGATGTTGCTGTGGCTCTCCTTGGGGAAGGCTGTGGATGTTGTCTACTTAGACTTCAGCAAGGCCTTTGACACCATCTCCCACAGCATTCTCCTGCAGAAGCTGCTGCTCATGGCTTGGACAAGTGCACTCTGCACTGGGTTACAAACTGGCTGGATGGCCGAGCCCAGAGAGTGGTGGGGAATGGAGCCAAATCCAGCTGGCGACCGGTCACCAGTGGTGTTCCCCAGGGCTCGGTGTTGGGACCAGTTCTGTT
>VXBZ01006779.1:0-47925 GCA_013399135.1 Heliornis fulica
CCCCTCTATCTGGCCGCAACACTCCATAAAAGAAGGAGCCTTGCCCAGCATAGACAGTATTATGCCTGTCCTATCTGTAAACTCAGGACTAAGATGAATGCAAAAATTGGTCAGAAAAGGGCTTATAAAGGGCTAATGTCTTTGGGACAGTACCAAATGGCAACAGGCCAAAATAGGTTACTTACTGGTGTTAAACCTTGTTATTTAACTGAGTGCCTGCATGAAATCCTAAATTCTGGTCCCGTTCAGTTGTCTAGTACAGTGGCAGATATTGAAGAAGGATGAAGGAATGGGCACTCAAGACACAGAAGAAAAAGATGGTCGTAACGTAGCACAGCTTGCTTCATAGAATGGAGAGTAAAAACGTTCAATACGAGTCTGGTGGATCACTGGAACATTTTATCCAGAGAGGTGGTGGAGGTCCCATCACTGGAGACATCCAAGGTCAGGCTTGATGGGGCTCTGGACAACCTGATCTAGTGAAGATGTCCCTGCTCAGTGCAGGGGGGTTGGACTGGATGACCTTTGAAGGTCCCTTCCAACTCAATGCACTCTATGATTCTAGGATTCTATGACTCTAAAAGAATCTCCCCAGAAAGCAAAACTGTCAAGGGATAGTCAGGGTATTCACTGTAGGTGGATCAAGCTGAAGTTAGGAAATTCAGACAAGTGTAGTGCATAGGTATTCCTCAGAGGTAAAAGACACAATCAGTAAGGGAGGGAAAGCTGAACTTCATAGAAAGAGGTAGAGACTCAACTCCTACAAGTTGTAACTCCTTTCCTGTCAGGCTAAAGGGGGCAAAGAAACCTGTATACACAGGTACTATATATTGTGGAAATATACTGAACACATGCTATGTCTGATTATAGTCATGATTGTTTCCTATGCTTACCAAGATAAAGCTCTGGACATCCATTAAAGTCCTGCTGTGCTCTCCCTGCTCTTTTTGCCAATTTTTACAAACCAATTACTCTTTTTTTTTTCCTGATTAACTATTCTTTGTGTTCAGCATAGCTTCCAAATTTCCCAAGTTCTTTTTGGTCCAGAAATTTAATTGGAAAGAAAAATCTACTGAACACTAATTACTTTGGAGGGCAATCTGAAAGAATCCTCAGTGACGTAAGTCACTGTAGCCTCACGGTGACTGTTTTATTATCTAGCTTTCTTCAAGACCTTATGATGTGGCACACAAAATAAACACTTTAAATATTTATGTCATATGTTTTTAATATACAGATTGTCACAGTGTGAGGGCAGCAAAAGGTGCATTCCTTAGAATCCTGGACAGCCAAGGAAGGAAAGGAGGAGAGTTTTACATTACAAGCAGTTGAATACAAGAGATGGTTACTGGTATATCAAATGGAAATTTGTGTCTGCACAGAACTACTGTAATCTTAATGAAGACCCCAATGTGACAGTCCCTAGCACATGTAGGGAACAGAATGAGTTCTGTGTTTAAGGATATATTGGTGTAAATTTATCCTCCTGATCCCACAAGACCAGAAATCCTAGAACAGCAGAGAAAGCATAAGAAATATCTGAAACTTTTATTATCATCTACAAGGAAATAACAACACGGACATATGAGGAAAAGAGACTGTCCCAATGTTTTCTTCCATAAGGTGACATGATTTCCTCCGTTTCTCAACTCCTATAACTCGAGTTTGTGACTGGGCTGGCTGCTACAGTTATGATTAATACACGTTTTATTTTAACCTGACTTCAATGAAATGTCATTTAAGATAACCTCATTCCTAAAAAGCTAGCATACTTGATCAATTGCTGGTTTTCACTGTTCTTTTTTTTTCTCCTTAATTTATATCTCTAATAGTTAACAAGAAGAGAAAGTCATTAAAATGAGAAGACAGTCTGCAATGACTTGCTTTACAAAATCCACAAAATCTAATTGGAAGGATTGGAATACTAAGAGCCAAATAAGGCTCTTAGTAGCACAGAAGGAAGAATATTTTTATCATGCTAATTATTTTTAAATGTTATGGAAGAAATAAAAACATTTACCAATTTATTTTTCCACCAAATTTCCATCTTCTCTTGCTTATTGCAAATAAGAATGCATACATTGCCTTTTGGATGGCCCAGTATTTTCACACTGTTATGGATTGTAGTTTTCTGAAGTAGTTTCTGATGCATGTACTCTTGTGATCATGGTTTTATGCTTCATTTTGCTTTTCTACTCATAAGAACCTTACACACTTTCACTGGAATTGGAAGTTGGCAATCAGCTTGCTATAAACTATTTGAAATCAAAAATGTGAAATTGAAAAGTTTCACATGAGCATATTTTTGCTAGAAAATATTTTTCCTAGAGTTAAAACAGTTTATGAGACCATGACTTTTTATATCAGGAAAAAAATTTCTGTGAGCATTCAGAATTTAATTTGCAATTGATTGCTCTTAAGACAATCCTTAAAATTAAAAAAGGAACTAAGAAATAAGAATTGAGAAAAAACATATAATGACATAAAGTTATGTCTTATATATAATATTTCACTGACTTAAACTAGCAAATTGACCACTTTTTTCCCCCCAGATCTAAGTGTTATGTGGCTTTAGAGATTAGTTCTTAAAACTCCTTTCATAATCTTAAGAAGTTCCTATGTATAATTTCAGAAGACATTATTTGGTGTTGGTCACTTCATTTTGTTTTATAAGTATTTCACTGAATCACAGAATGTCAAGAGTTGGAAGGCACCTTCAAAGATCATCTAGTCCAAACCCCCTGGCTGAGCAGGGGATTTTGGGATGTTCAGATGGCTTAACTGATCCCTGATCCAGTCCTCATCAACTGAGGCAGACTCCTCATTTATCCTGGCTTCCTCCTGGGCTTCAGCCATCTGGGGCTCCTGCAAAGAGTCACCAGCAGCATAGGCAGAGGCAAAGAAGGCATTCAATAACTCCAACTTCTTACTGTCCTCAGTGACCAGGGCACTCACCTCGTTTATCAGCAGGCCTACTTTGCCCCTAACGTTAGTTTTGTCTGCAATATATTTAAAGAAACCCTTTCTCGACTTCCCTTGCAAGGTTTAATTCCAAAAAGGCCTTAGCTTTTCTACTTGCCACCCTACATGCTTTGACAACATTCTTATCTTCCTTCCATCTAGCTATCCCCTCCTTCCATGACCTGTTGACTCTCTTCTTACATTTGAATTTCCCCAGGAGTCTCCTGTTCCTCCACACAGGTCTTCTGATTCCCTTTCTTGATCTTTTCCCCATTGTGATGCTGTGATCTTGAGCTTGGAAGAAACAGTCCTTGAATATGGACCATTGAATCTTGGGCCCCTTTTCCTTCTAGTACCTTGTTCCATGGGATTTCCCCCAGTAACTGCTTGAAGAGGCCAAAGTCAGCCCTGCCAAAGTCCAAGGTTGCCATCCTACTTGAGCTTCTCTTCCTACCACAGAAGATCTTGAAATCCAACATCTTATGGCTGCTGCAGCCAAGACTACCTTCACCTTTCAGTGCTTCAACCAGTCTCTCCTTGTTAGCAAGAGCAAGATCCTGCAGCACTCCTCTCCTAGTGGGCTCATCCACCATTTGCATCAGGAAGTTATCATCAATGCACTGGAGGAACCTCCTGGACTGCGGGTGGCTGGCCATGTAGGCATTCCAGCAAGTATCTGGGTCATTAAAATCCCCCATTCCAGCCAATATCTGGGTAGTTAAAATCCCCAGGGCCTGTGATCGCATGGCTACTCTCAGCTGCCTGTAGAAAACCTCATCCACTTCCTCCTCTTGATCAGGAGGCCTGTAATAGGCACCCACAACAGTCTCCCCCCTGCCAGCCTGTCCTTCAGTTCTCACCCACAAACTTTCAACTTGTTCCTTGTCTGCTCCGGACCATAACTCAACACATTTGAGCTGCTCTTTCAACACAGAGCCACTCCACCTCCTCTCCTTGTTGGCCTGTCTTTCCTAAAAAGTACATAGCCATCCATGACAGCATTCCAACCATCCAAGGTATCCAAACACATCTCCATGATCACAATGAGATCATGGCCTTGCGATCACACAAGCTCTTCCTGTTTATTTTCCATGCTGCATGCAGTAGTATACAGGCACTTTAGGGAAGCAGAGGGTATTCCTAAAGGAACACTAGATTTCAGGCAGGGATTTCAGGCAGGGAGTAGGCAATGATCCCTCCTCCGAGGAGTCCTCAAAAGATCTTTCAGGACATTCCAGAGATTTTTTTTTTCCCTGCAATCTCCTAGAGCAACATCAACCCCCTAGCCCTCCTCTGTACCACTGACCTCTACCCAATCCCCCCATCAACTCTAGTTGAAATCCACTCTCACAGTCTGCCCTGGCAAGGTATCTTTCAAAACCCCCTGTACCTCAAAGTCTGCGCTGTGGTTCTGGCTGCACAAGCTCCAAACAGCTCACCTTGGGGACTGTGATATTTTGTAGTATTTTTGAGTTATTCAACCTGAGAAATTTATGGCTTTTAACAAAGTGTGATTTTATGCTTTCCTTTCAAATGTGTGTATATGTATATATATATATGTGATTTGAGAATAAACACCTGGAGTCATACCCAGTTCCAACGCAAAAATGTAAACACCTAACTATGGCTAAAATTTCTGCTTTAAGGAAACAGTATCTTTCATGTCATGGAATTTGTTATTAATTTCTTTGTGGTGAGAAATTCAGACTGGAATGTGGCAGAAGTGGAAGCAGATTTCATTTTTTTTCCTGAAGTACAGAGAGGCACAGAAATGCAGGTTGATAAGTGAAACAGCAGACATGTCCATTCCTTCCTTTGTTCAGAATTATTATTCTTCTCTTTAGTGAACCCTTAAAAGTTTTCAAGAAGAGATGAAGAATATGTATTATTTCCCTGAAATTATTTTTAAACAGAAATATATTTGTAACTGTGCAACTAAAAACTTTAATTCCTCACTGGAAATGGGCCCATGAATTTAGTTTCTCAACAAGTGGGATCTCAGTCCTGTCACACATAGTGGAGTTTCTGAGACACTGAGAAGCCAATACAGAAAGGCACAAATGTAACCACAGAAGATTAGTAACAACTAATTAACTTATACAGTATGATTTCCATTCACTAGTTATAGCACATCCTGTCAGCTTGGAGGCTAATCATGAACATTTTAATCCTATATTACACTTTTGAATCACTTCTTTTTTACAAGAGCTGGTGAAAGAGTAGATTTAACAACTAATTCCAGGAGTAGTGTGCTGGGAGGAGAAAGAGGAAATTAATTTCAGTGAAGCGCTGTGACTCTATCCCTCGGCTTACTTTTTCCTGACTTTATGCAGAGATTCTAAAAGTAGAAGCAAGACCTTTTTCTTAGTACTTGTCTGCCTCAAGCCAACACCTCTGCCATTTCGACTCCCTTCAGACTCAGGCACTGCAGGGTTTTTATAGTGATAAGTTCACTTGGATGACAATAAAGGCCATCTTGGGCTGTGCAAGCTGTCAAAACCTGAAGATCTGGCTCTCAAAACTTAGAACAGGTTATGTTTTCCTCATATGAAATTCTTCCATAGCTGCAGTAGTCTCAAAAGACATGTTGCAGGAAAAACATTTCCTGTTCCAGTTCTTACAAGTAAATTAGATACGGCCATGGGAGGCTGCAGGACTGCTGACTAACGGCAATACTCACTGCTTTGTCAGACTGTTCTTATTTTCTTATAGACCTGTGCTCTAAGTCAATTAGAATCTTGTTAGTGTTTAATGAGAGTTAAATGAAAAGATCCATTATTTTTAATCATTGCTGTATTTTACAAGCTGAGAAGAGTACTCCCAGTGGCTTTCATTCCACTCAGCAAACGTGAGATGGAAGAATGAGAGAAGTTGAGAAAATGGATTATTCTTCATCATGGTTCACTTGCATGGTATGGCCATATATATTTGTAATATATTTATTCTGGGCTAAATTCATGGACGTTAATTTCAAGACTTTTCCTAATAGCTTTGTTTTGGGGTAACAAATCCAGTTACGTAAATTTGCCCATGCCCATGTATTTTCCTGGTTTCAGCTGTTTTGCTTGTTTCCTTATGAATTGTTCTGAGTTGCTGTCCCAATATGAAAAAAAATCTGAAACCTTTTAACTTCCAACTCCTCAGCTCTCTATTAGTCCTGGGAGACTTTCCAAGTCCTATTAAAACAAATAAAATTGAGTCTGGAGGTGCAATATATTAGTTATTCATTCTTCTGCTATTCTTTCTCTGTCATCTTTCTAATAAGCAATCTAAAAACATCCTTTGTACAATTTTATGGAGCTAATAGTTTTTACAGAAATATGTCCCTTTGTAAAATAAGGATAATGGTATTCATCTCCTTTGTAAACCACTTGAGATCATCAAATGGAAAGTACCAGATAAATATTATCATAATAAGCACATCTTTCATAGAAACCAACAATCATAACGCAAATCAGATTCATTGCCAAGAGAAGTAAACAATGATAGCCTCAAAAGTACATTATGTTGTTGCACACTCAAAGATACAGTTGGCAATTGAAAGCAGTAAGGAAGGAGATATTCTTAAAGAAAAATATGCTGAAAGTTTATCTAAAAAAATCAAAACATATATTTGGTAATTGCCTTCAAAACATCGACTTTTTTCTGATAAAGGGAAGAAAGAACAATAATGAGCACTATAATTATTTATGCACCGTGTCTAAATGGAAAATAAGGAAAACAATCAATTGAATTCTCAGTGTTTATTTTTCAGCTAGTCATTACCATGGGGCCAAAATATATCAATGTGTAAAGAAATATTCATAATGATGCATCAAAATTATCATTCAAAAGTTGTCAATTTTAAGTCATTCTAACATGCAATATAAAATAGTTCATTGGAAGAAGTTATAAGTGTAATGAATCTTCTTTTTTTTATCATTCAGGTCATTATGAATCTTTAAAAGAAACATAATGATCTTACACTGACCATGAAATACATTCTCAGTGAATAGAGATCTACCAACATTTTTAGTCAATAATACACTCTTAATTATTTTACTCAAACTTTTACACATTTACAAAATTATTTTACACAAATTTTACTCACTTTCTACTTAGTAGTTACTCTGAAAGATTTTTTCCACATTTTCCCAAGTGTTTTCTATTACAATAAAATAAAATTGCCTAAAATACATTGAGCAACAAGTGAATTATAAAAATCACTGAGAACAGTTGTTTTGGAAGGATGGCTTATCACAAAAAACAATATTCATCTGAGTCCATATAATGTGGTACAGAATTCACCTGGTGGAATAATTTTTGTTGTTATGTATGGGTAATATACCTAATGTATCAAGTTATTTTCTGTAGTTAAAAGATTTCTTCACATGACAGTCACTCCTCACTAAAAATTAGCATGTATTTCCATTACTAATAGTGGAAGTTAAAAAAAAATTCCCTTGAAAACATCCCCATTGTTACTAAAGGATTACTTACCTAGGTCTAGGTTACAATTTCACATTTTAACTATTGCATATCATTAGCAAAACACATGGTAGACAACTTTGACATGTACTAGATGAATGTGTGGTTAATGTGTGGAAAAAAAAATAGGCCAATGGGATTTTTTTTTGTGGAAATAATATTGCTTCCAATGGAACTAATTTATGAAGTATCTCATGATGAAATTTTAGAAAAATAAAATTGCATTATTGTCCTATATCAAACAAAAAAAAATATTTCAGATTTTTACAAAATGGTGGAAAAAATCCAAAAGAAGAAAAAAAAATATAGGTGAGTGTGAGGCAAAGAAATGTACTCTAGCATTTGAAAAAGAAGTGATAAACTGTTAGATACAAGAACATGAAAAATGGGTTTAAAGCAGGAATAGAAATATTGTAAAATTATTTTATTTTATTTTAGACAGCGTATATTTTTCTTTAAAAAGCCAGAATAATAAATTTATCTTTTTAAAACTAGATTTCAGTGGTGAAATTTTAAGTGCAAAGCTTTCTCCATTAGATTTTAAGTACTCAGCACATGTTTTGAACCACCAGCTATTAGGGTAGTGTGAATAACTTCCACTCTCCTCTGTTCCTAGAATGCTAAAACCTTCTAATGTGATTTACGAACAATAATTTAAAAAAAAAATATTACTTTGGTGTTATTACATTTATGAAAAATATTTTAACACTTTTTTTACCCATACAGATATACCCTTAGAAAATTGATTAGTGAAACCCTCAAGTCCTACAGTAACCAACCGTACTCAGTTCCACATCTCTTTCTTACAAAGAAACCATTTTCACATGAATGTATTCAAGCCTATAGATATGAATTTTGCTTAAATCTGAGATTTAATATCCTTAATTAACTTATGGGAACTCAAATTAAATTCTATGAAATATCTTGCTTCCTAGCATTTTCAATTAATTATTTTCAATTAAGTTTTTACAGCCTTAATTCTGTCTAAAGTTGATAAGTAGGGCTGAACATTAAAATGGGAGAATGTTAAGGTTTTGGGGGTTGTAAGGCAAATATTTGAATGATAAAATAACTGTTTAGTGTTTAGTGTGTTTTAACACCAGTCAGAAACTAAACACCACACAGACGCTCACTCAGTTCCCCCCAGTGGAATCAGAAGAGTAAAATGAACGACTCATGGGTTGAGATAAAGACAGTTTAACAGGTTGTATTGGTTTGACCCTGGCTGAAGGCCAGACTCCCGCCAAAGTGTCTCTATCACTCCCCTCTCAGCTGGACAGGGGAGAAAATATCTATTGAGAGGCTTTGGAGTTGAGATAAGGACAGGGAGAGATCATTCTGCAATTAGTGTCACGGGCAAAACAGACTCAACACAGAAGAAAGGACAGAAAACTCTCTAATTTATTACACTGCACTACACACACACAGAAACCAGAGTCAGATAATGAAGTACAAACAGCTCTTAAAACACCACCCCCCACCCCTCCTTTCTCTGCAGACTTCACTTTATCCATAACTACCAAGCTCAGCTACTGGTAGTAACAACCATATTAGCATGTTGTTAACAGTCCCAGTTGTGTGTCAAGGAACACAGATGTTCAGGAAAAGTCACACCTCCCCCCTCAGCTCTTCCACCTTCAGCTACCTGGTGATATCCTACAGATGAAAGCCCCTACCCTAGCTATTCCTTTGCTGCACCTTCATTGATTTCCCACAAGCATCTCCTACCAAAGTGCCTGATGTCCAATCAAATGGCACTTGTTTTAATTGTATCTTGAACTCCAGAAGAAGAAAAAAATCCAATTAATACAAATTGTAAAATTGCATATATTGATTCTAGCTGAGGCTGAGAGATTATATATCTGCCTTATAGAGTATGACTTGGGAACTCTAATTACAATTCAATGTTCTGGAAATAGGTTGACCCCTCTCTCTAAGACTTTAGTGGATAATCCTGTGGTTTTTTTAATTGAAAATATTAAAATTATTAAACCAAACACCTGTGTGCATTTATGTATTGTTTCAAAGATAAAAAATGATCTCATGCAAAACACACTTTGAGTGGAATAATCTGAAAGAAAGAATAAAACCAGAATCACTCTTCAGACTAACTGGACCTAAATTAGATGTTAGTAAATCGTAACTCTTGTGTTCATGGATCATTTAAATACCTCGGAATGCACAAATAAATATTCAGATATTGCTTTACTCAATGACTAATTAGATGGACATGTTATAAAATCGAAATTCTACCTAAATTTTATAAAGCAATGTTTGATGAAAGGGTTAATTTCAAAGTTTGCTAGACCTCATTTGTGATGGAAATACAAAGCTAGATAGTGAACATCTGCAGAAAGATGCTTCTGAAATATGAGCTACTTCATAATATAAATTAACCCTCTGTCAGTTGCTTGGCATTGTCCGCCACAAATTCCTGACCCTTCATACTTTACATTCATTCTCACAAAAAAATGTTACTTAACATTTTCTTTTTTTTTCTTTTTTTTTTTTTCTGAAAGAAATCATGACTATTTCTGCACTGACATTTGGAACTTACTTGAAACACGGCATATTCCTTGACAAACTGAGACATATATACTGTAACGTTTCCTTCTCAGGACATAGTCAAACCCACCTACACTGCACTTTTTTTTTTCCCTTAAGAATTTAAAAATGTGATCTTTCGTCACTGAAACACATAACATTTTCTGCAGTTTGCATTTTCTGCAAAACCTATTGCATTGAAGAACCCTTTCATTTGGTAAACTTCATTTGGTATATATTAAGTATTACTCCCTTATTCTTCTAGCATTTCTAATTATTTTGTATAAGTTATTGGAAATTAGAAAACAAAATCCTGAAACATTTGTTTAAAATTAGGTAGATACTTTGATTCTCATTTTAAAACATTATAGTTAGGTGTACAGAATTATCTAAACTTAGTGGCAGTTGTTTAGCATAACATAAAAGAAATAATCAAGTTAATTTTAAAAATACTCCTAGTACGTTCACAGATCGCTTCTCAGTGAAGACAAATAATTATAAATTTTAAGAAACATACTGTTGAATTGACACAATTGTAATGACATCTCTGTAGGTGGCTTATATCATGCACTCTTTTATATGCTACTAGGAGAATAATGACAGCATTTTCACAACAGTCCTACGCAAGGATGAGGTAGCATAATTGCAGCATCACTGAAGCATGAATACAGACTAATTAACGAAATTGGAACTGCTACACTCATGTTCACATTTCATCTATATTATTTCATTTACTTTTACATGCTGTTGTGGTCACAGAATTGCTGTGTTGTCTGAACAGTGTAGATAACTTTGTCCATTTGCTGCCTCCATCTTCCTGTTCACTTTGATTGTATATGTAGTATGTGCTGGACTCCATCTTATGGAGTGCTCTCCTCTACCCTTTTACTTCAGGTTATGCTGTGGAAGGTCAATTTTCCCTTGCACATAAATGAATATTCAATTCAGTTTATAAGATCATTATATATGTTTTAACTCTCCAAATGTTAGTTGTTAATGGCCATCATACTGCCTGGGAAAGAAGGCTGGTTACACTACGTGAAATGCTGATGGCACTGAACACTCTGCAGTCATACAGAGACTTGTCTCAAGGAACAACACTGGGTTAGGACACTGGCATCACATGGTGAGCCTTAGTTGGACCTTCTGCTTTATTGTTTGGCACAGGTTAACTCTTGCTATGCATTAAATTTGAGCTCTTGACTTGCGGTTTCTATGCTTTTGTGCTGCATATCCCTACTGCGGGATTCTTCCTCCCATTCCTAGAGCCAGAGCACAATGCAAGTTGCAGAAGAGGGGAGCACAAAATTAAGTTACTTTACTGACTAATTTTGTTTGTTTTGCATGGGGTTTATTTCTGGGTTTTCTAGACATCACCCTGTAAATTCTCTCATTCTTGATTTAAATCACAATCTGGTATGACAAACTTGTGTTATGAAAATTACATTCTTTTTTTTTTTCCACAGTCCATTCATTTTTATGCAGAATCTTTTTTTAATAATTAAAATGATACATTAAATTATACATTCTGTATTATCTTTCTATGGTAACTATTAAAATATCTACCTTAGAAGCAGTTGGAAATAAACTCTCTTCCTTTCTACATTTGTCTTCAATTGCTTACACACATAATGTAAGGCTTCCTTTAAAACTTTCAGATAATCTGTCATATTTAGAAATTATTTTGGCTATGATGAGTTTTTTAATCTCTATTATTCTGTTCTAGAAATGTTTCACTGGGGTAAGAAATTCCATGCAAGATAAAAAAAAAAAGGTCAATTATATGTGCTTAAGCATTTTATGCAGTATTCCATAGACTTAATGGAGTTAAAATGATTAAATTTTATTTCTTGTACTCTATCTTGTTAATGGTATTACTATACATTAAAAATCATTAAAATTTTAAGAAGTGTTTTTATCCTGGACACATAAGGAAAAATAATTCATGATGAATAATACAAGACTATTGGTTACCAAAATGTGAATTGGATTTTTAAAAAACACTAGTTCCATGATTCTTATTTTCAATATTTGGTTTTAGGACACTAAAATTTTTCTTTATATATCAATGCCACTTCTGAAGCATGAGGTAAGACATTTTCTTAACGTTGAAAGCTAACGGAGCTTGGACCATCCGGATCTTTAAAAAGAAGAGAAAAAACCCAATGATGCAAAGGCAACCTCTTACCATCTCCCACTGATGTCCATCCAGTCCATGACCAATGGCTACCACCCAGACCAACCTCTCCCCTCACATATTTGTTGCTGAGTGTGATGCTGTAGGGCATGGACTGTCTTATCACTTCTAATCAGCTGGCCACGTTATGATCTCTCCAAATCTCTTGCTCATCCCCAGTTTACTACCTGTGAGGGAGATGGAGTGAGTAACAGAGTAGGCCTAGATGCTCTACAAGCACTGTTCAGCAATAGCCAGAACATCAGTGTGTAGTCAACACTCCTTTGGTCACAAATACCAAAAACTGAACCACAGGTGCTGCTATGAAGAAAATTTAGTCCATCACAGCCATACTTATATGTACTAACATTACAGAGAAAACAGGTTCCAATTCTACCTCTTTATGCAAATAACTGCTATTAAAAATGTAGGGGTTTGGGGTTTTTTTCAGTCATGACCAGATGGTTAAAAAAAGAAAAAAAAGAAAAATGAGAACACAGCCTATATTTCCAGATAAACAGCTGAATACATTTTGAATTTCCGAAATAGTCAAAAGCACATTATTCAAGACTTCCTCTTTGTTCCCTACATCACTACTACATTCTCAATTGTCAGTTCTTATAGGTGACAAATCCTAAGTCAGAAAGTTTCAGAGATTTGTTCTTCCAAGGACAGCAACAGTGAAGAAGAGTGAAGCAGGAAGTACAAAGTCCTGTTGATCAATTGTGCTGCATATGTAAAACTGGCAAACAGCATCATTACTCTGTATTAAAAACATTATCAGTGTTTGCTGCAAATAAATGAGCAGCCCAATTTCCTCAGTATTCAATACGTGGAAGAAGCATTCAGCTTTCTCTGTCATCTTGCTCAAAACAGCAAGTACTCCTCTCAGGGAAATGAAGCAGAAAATCCAAATGACCCATGGTCAATATCTACATAGCACCATTCCCTCACCTAAGGATAAGTCATTTCTTAATTAGTAGGAAAACAATCAAAATAAAAATGTAGACCGGCAACACAACCAGTCACGATGAGAAAGATAAAACAGTAATACTCTCTCTGTGACAGGACTATCACAGCACATTGTAATGTAGAAAGACTGTGGTAAATGTACAAACTAAAGGTGAAAAAATTCAAAGACAGTCTCAGCTCAGAGCAACACCTGGACACTCAAGTTAACAGAAAAATGACAGAGACAAGCAGTTTACTGTACAGCTAATTGACTAAAAAAAAAGAAAAAAGAGGAAATTCATTAATGTGGAATGGGAAATATGAAAGACTTACATTTATGTTTATGAATAACCTCCACTGTGATAATGAAGACATGCAGCACTGACAACTCACTTCTATTGCATAGTAAAACTTCGTACTCGATTGCAGTCATTGCCCACAAGCTGAACAAGGGCATACTTGTAAATGCTAATGCAAAGTGTCATTTGAATCTGACATGTCATTAAAATAGCCCGCAAGGTGAATGGGATCTTACTATCTAGAACAAGATGTTAAGTGAGGTAGAAATCATTGGAAAGAGATTTAATCTCCCCAACAAAACAGAGTTCTTTTATAAAGGAAACTGAGTAATAGCAAAATAAAGTTCCCAGGAAAATTCTAATCTCTACTGAACTACTGAAGGTCAATCAGTAGGGAAAGGTGGAAATAGAACTGTGATCTATAGGGGCACAGAGATACTACTACAATAGCCATGCAAAAAGCAATCTGAAATTGCAGCAAGCCATTTAGGTCACAGCAGTAGAACACAAAAACTTGACTAGAAGTATCAGCTGTAACTCACAGTAAGAACTATGATGTATGAAGTCCAGTAATTTAATGAATGTACGGTTTGAATAAGCACTTTAATGTCTATTTTTTCCAAGGAATTAATTAATAAAAATAAAATGATACATCCAAGAAGATATACTACATGGCTCCTATTTTATAAGCTGATAGCATCAGAAATATGAAATGCAAGTGTAGCATGTGAATAAAGCACTATTGTTACCATTTCAGTGTTGTCTCTGTGAATTATCTCCATCTCTCACAAATCCTTTTCTAAAGCTTCTCTTCTAAGAGACACCCACAAGTCACTACCAGTTCAGCTTGATTCTCTTGGTTACTGTACACCACAACTTTCATTCTACAGCAAATCCCAATGGATTTGATACCTACGTATGAATGTCACAATGAGAAACAAATCAGTTAACACTTAGCATCTATGCTTACATGTGCTTAACATATTCCCTTGAAAGTTAACAAGGTAGACATTATGGTGGCACTCTTATTTCCACCCCTAAGACATAGAAAAAAAAAAATAACCCATGAACCTATGATCTGCACCTGTCACCAGAATCCACTTATTTTAATTTTAGGGCTTCTTGTTAAAGCATTGAAGCTTTTGGTTCCTGGTTTCTTAGAGAAATTTCCTACCAAGTTGAAGATACCCTTCCACAGCCCTACAGGATATACCAAATTTTGTTTCTTCATAGAAAGTCACAGTAAGTCAACACAAACACTGCCCACCAGAAAAAAAATTGTAGCTGCTGTAATTATCTGTATCTATGGAACAAATATTTAGTTATTAGCTCTACAAAAGCTTTATAGAACAAACATTACCATGGTAGTCAGCTGAGGAGAGGAACCTCAGCTCTGTATATACCTAACACTTACCACCAAAAATCTCCCATTCCTGACAAAAATGCTAATGCTCTGTAACGTTTCCCCTAAATTTACTTAAGTGTTAACACAAGATGGAAACGACTGGAAAATATGGAAAAAAATATTTGTCTTTTCCCAATAAATACCAATCTTCATATAACAAAGCATTTCATGTCTTTACCTAAATTCATGGTCACCGTTGTACGGTGTTCTGTCCTTCTTCCAGGCATTTTAGCTAATAAGAGTACAGGTTAGCCAGGCCATTTGATGTAATACAAATATGGAAAACAAAAAGACTATTAGCTTTTAATTGCTGAGCAAAAGTGTCAAAAGAGCAATAGCAGTATTGAAATGGCTAAAAAAGTTACAGAAATTTTGTACTTAGTACACCTGCTCAGTAATTCTCTCTCTGTTACTCAGTGGTACATGCATAATATGTTGAATCTTCTGTTCAGAGTACATTGCTCTTAAACATCAAATATTTAATGTTAATGTTCTACAAGACAAGGTCATAGTCTCAAAATATAAAGCTAGTTTCTACTATTCCTTTTCTATGATATTACTCTGCTACACATCAAGATGGTTGAATTTCAGAGAACATGCAAGTTTTTAAGGTACTGAAAAGATGTAAGTAAGGTCATAATGGAGTTTTGAAACCAATAAATTGAATAATAAAATACATATTTTATAATCTATTTAGGCACAGCTATACAACTGAAAGTTATTGTCAAAATGCAAAGGCAGAGACCAGGAGAATGAAGAACCACCCTCTGTATCACAAGGTCAGGCTCAAGAAGGTGCATGAGTCCATGGGACATAAGATGCATCTGTGGGTTCTGAGGGTACTGCAGATGAAGTGGCTAAGCCACGCTCCATCATATCTGAGAAGTCGTGGCAGTTTGGTAAAGTTCCCACCAACTGGAAAAGGGGAAACATAACCCCCAGTTTTAAAAAGAGGAGAAAAGGAAGACCCAGGGAGCTATAGACAGTTCAGTCTCACCTCTTCGCCTAGCCAGATCATGGAGGAGATCCTCCTAGGGACTATGCTCACACACATGGAAAATAAGGAAGTGATTGGTGACAGCCAACATGGCTTCACTAAGGGCAAATCATGGCTGAAAAATCTGGGGGCCTTCTGTGATAGAGTAACAGAGATGGCAGACAAGGGAAGGATGACAGGCATCATCTTCCTGGATTTGTGCAACGCATTCGATACTGTCCTTTATGACATCCTTGTCTCTAAATTCCAGAGACACAGATTTGATGGATGGACCACTCAGTGGGTAAGGCTGGTTGGTCGCACTCAAAGAATTGGGGTCAACGGCTCAATCTCCACATAGAGGTTTGTGATGAGTGGTGTTTCTCAAGGGTCAGTACTGGAACTGGCACTGTTCAACATCTCTGTTGGTGACATAGACAGTGGGATAGAGGGCACCCTCACCAAGTTTGCCAATGACACCAAGCTGTGTAGAGAGGTTGACACTCTGGAGGGAAGGGATGCCACCCAGAGGGACAGGCTGCATACATGAGCCTGTGCAAACCACATGAAATTCAAGATCAAGTTCAAGGTCCTGAACATGGGGCAGTGTTATCCCAAGCACAACTACAGGCTGGACAGAGAATGGATTTAGAGCAGCCCTGAGTAGCAGGACTTTTGATTGATAAATGGTTTGACAAACAAACCATTTAATACGTGTTACTTGCAGCAATACAATTTTAAATACAAACTCTCTCTGCTTTTAGATTCTGTAAGAACTGAAGCAAAGACAAAACCTGTTATAAAACTAGATTATGCTAAGTGGTGGGAAAACCTGTATTCAGGCATTTCAGACATTAAAGATACTTATTATTATTTCTGACACATTGTAGAGACATCAGTCTATGTTCTGCATCAGTGATGCATTGCAGAACCCAAAAGACTACAAAGCAACATGTCAAAACTGAATTAAATATTTTTTTGTCTCACGTAAGTTATAATTTCTTTAAATACAGACAAAGAGGAAAAATATATAAAATCACTGCTTTAAAATTAGATTACTTTAAGGAAAAAAAAAAAAAAAAGACAAAGTCAGACACAGAAAGCCAAATCAGGTTAGCATGCTTTCATATGTATAAAGGCTTCTTTGAGAATGCGATTGGACAATTTTTTATAAGTGATCAGAGAACATAAAGCTGAGCAATTGCTCAGAAGCATAATAACAGCTATCATTTTTCCACTAGTGTTAGTTTAATGTACTGTACTGCTAAAGGCAGGACTCTAAATGGTAGACGAAAAACTCTTGGAACATTCAATTCAACAATCCTATGCAGATGTGCATGCTATAAAATATCAGTTTGCTGTATGCTGATGATGCATGAGATACAAATTCCTACATTCCTGTTTTACTGACCATATTTCACATTTTCAATTGCATTCAATTTTTGAAATTCTTTTTCTTTTAAACAAGATTTTTAAAATCAAACTATAATTCTGACATAGTGCAGTTAACAGTAGAAATAATAGTATTTCTCTTACTTTACTCCTTTTTATGTTTTCTCCTTTTAAAAATAGTGTGATAAATTATATTAAAATAAGTTGGAATGTTTTTATTTCTAGCCACTGTAGCAAACTGATCAATTATATTCTTTCCTGTGGTAAATCAGTATCACACCTTTGGCTTCTCAAAGCCATGGGAAGAGGTGTCTCCATAAACTTGCAGACACATAGTTAATTAAGCAGGACAACAGAAAAAAAGCTGATTTTGCATTGGTTTAACTAAATTAGACTTATTTTTTGTCCCTTTCAACCCAGCTTTTACTTTTTTTATTTTTCAGTGACTGCCTGATGCAAAACACATATTTCCATGGAACACTTATCCAGTTAGACATCTTGTTCCTTTAAATACAGTTATCTTCCATGTAAGTGTCTCTTCCCTTTACATCACCACCTTCGCCCTCTATTTTACCTGTGAGAGTTAAATTTCTTTCTGCCAGATAACAAAACCTTCCATGTAGAAGAAAATCTCCTCAAACCACATTACCCATATCTCAAATAAGCTACATGTTGTTCCTAGCCATACCACCTGACATATTTCTCTGGAAAGATCAATCCTCAACAATAGTTTATTTAAGGCATAGTAAGACACAAAAATTAAGTAGGCAGGGGAACCACTCCGACTGCACTTTATCCCCATTACTCTGACAGAAAACAAAAAATTGACAAACCTAGTCATCACAAAGAGCAACTCGGCTGAAGGACTTCATCCAGGAAACCCCCAACAACTGCCTGAGAGCCTAACCTTCCCATTCCTTCTCATCTACTTATCTGAGCATTTCTCCAATAGATGGTAGATGAGATAGGAAGAGACAGGCAAAGTAGAGCAGAGTGTCAGTTTCTCCTGGAGCTGGACATAATCTCAGATTCTTCTCTAAGAAGTTAAACCTAGTAACTCCTTCTCCAGTGTTGTAAAAGAAATAATTGAGGTGTGGATTTGTGAAGCAATTATTTGCACCTGCAGCTCAGCAGATCACTTGGGTGTCAGACCCTAATCTGTGCCTTCTACTCCACTATCCAGGCATGGACAAGCTACAAGCTGAAAGGCAGGCCTGTGGCCCTTTGTTGAGTTAGCCCAAATTAGTCTGCAAAAAGGTTTTTTGTTTGTATAACTACCAGGTCAGAAGCAGAAATAAACCATATTGTTTTTTGCTATTTGCAATTGCTATTAACCTGTTTTCCTGTCTTCTACATGACTCTGTTACTAGAGTAAGATACTGAAAGGGACTTAAAAATGAAGGTAGTAACTATACTTCCGTTTAAAATAAATAAAATACTTCAAAAGGATGGAAACAAGATTTGTCTTTCTGTTACAATGATAAGTTTACAAAAAAAAAAAAAAAAAACAAAACAAAACCTACAAAACCCTGAAGAAAGGCTCTCCAGAATGGAAGCAAGACTTAAGTATATTTATTTTTGTTGTGCAATCTTTCAGTTTTATGGTGGATTGAACATTGATCTGGCAAATTTTAACATATAAGCTCTTTTTTTTTTTCTCTTCCTAATATTTAGTTTCTATTTAGTTCATTGAAGAATTACATGATTTTAAGATTTTAGGCAGTAGCACTGCTCATAGAAAATGAATCTTTTTAACTCCATCTCTAAGGAAAACAAGTCAGCAAGTATGAAAGTTATGAAAAGACAAAGGCTAAACTTCTCCCCTTCAGTTCTCAGAAGGACTAGGAAGTATTTGCACAATAAAAATGGACTAAATGACCTAGCTTTCTTGTCCATGAAATAGCTTCTACGTATTATGTATCATTTCACCCATCACTAATGTGCAGTCCAGAAGCACTCTATCAACCAGCAAGTAGCAATAGTAAAGGAGAATCTTCCATTGAAAATACAGATTATGTGTTGGGGAATTAATCGTGTTAAACAGTGAAATGCCCATCCAGACTCTCACACCCCATCTTACACAGAACAGAGGCAGAGAATAGGATAAGAAGCTCATGGGATAAGATAAGGATTACCATTGCTTATGAGCTATCCTTGTGGGCCTAACCTACACGGGGAAAATTACTTTCATTTACTGACAAAATACATTTGTGTACTGAGAAACAAGAAGACAAACAGAACATTTTAGAATTCTAGAATAGCAGACTGCGTTAGGTTGGAAGGAACCTTTAAAGGTCATCCAGTCCAACCCCCCTGCAGTGAGCAGGGACACCTTTAACTCATTCAGATTGCTCAGAGCCCCATCAAGCCTGACCTTGAATGTCTCAAGGGATGGCACCTCCACCACCTCTCTGGGCAACGTGTTCCAGTGCCTCACTACCCTCACAGCAAAGAACTATGAAGGACAGAAGGGAGATAAAAGAGTTTCATTACAAATCAAAGATGCATATTTACTTTGTGGGTTGAAATGCAGAGGAAGACTGACTGAAAACTGTCTGGTTGCTTCAGTGCTGATCTGTGATAGAAAACAAGAAGATCTGGTCATTGTGAGAAATTGCTAGAATTATTTAAAGCACAGAATCTGGAGGATAAGGAAGGTTTTATTGCCCAGATATCAACAACAAGGAGAATACAGGTCAACTCATCAAGTTATTATATGTTATTGATAACATTTTCAATGTAAAAAGTGAAAAAAGAAACTCTAAAATAAGCGCCTCAAGACTGAAGTCTACCTAGTAAGAAAGAGAACCTATAATGCAATCTGAGAATAAATACAAAGTAATGCAAAACGTAACTTTTGGGTAGAGAAGAAGCATAAGAAAATATATAAAACCACTCTGGGCTTCCAGAAAGAACAGTTCAATAAACCAGAAAATTGGGAAATAAACATAATTTTTTCTGCAGTTCTTTTTGCATGTCATAATGATCTCATTTCCTCTATATTCTGCATGACAGCTTCAGTTTGAGCCCCAAGCCACCAACCCAAGAAAGTCAGTCAGTCAGTCAGTCAGTCCGTCCATCCATCAGTCAGCCAGAGCGCTTAGAGATCTAGGTCTTACATGATCACAGAATTGCAGAACAGCAGGAATTACAAGTAAACTCTGGAGATCATCTAGTTCAACCCTACTCTTAAAGCAGGATCACCTAAAGCAAGTTGTACAACATCCAGGCAGGTTTTCAATATCTCCAGAGGAGACTTCACAGCCTCTTTGGGCAGCTTCTTCCACTGCTCTGTCACACTCACAGTGAAGAAGTGTTTCCTCATGTTCAGGTGGAACTTCCTGTGTTACAGTTTCTGCCCATTGCCCCTGGTACTGTCACTGTGCACCATTGAAAAGAGCCATCCGGTGTTGTCTAGACACTCACCCTTTAGATTTAAGCATTGATGAGATCTCCTCAGTCTTCTCCATGCTGAACAGACTCAGATCTTTCAGACATTCCTTGTAGGAGACATGCTCCAGTCACCTCATCTTCCTCATAGCCCCATTTCACTGGACACACTCCAGTAGTTCCCTGTTTTTCTTGAACTGGGGAGCCCAGAACTTGTGGGGAGCCGCAGCTGGTCCAAGAGATTGGAATGCAAGGGAGCGGAATGTGAGCTTAACTCTGACATTGAGCAGATACTCACATGCCCTTGGAGAGGATGGAAAGTCCTGAGAAGAGCTCAAAAACAAGATAAAGAATTGCTGGACTGCCAAGTAGAAGGCAGCTCATGGAAGCTGCAACAGAGAAAGAGTCACTCAATGAAATGCTTGTTGCTAACTGTGTTGTCTTGTGTGTGCCAATTGGTTTATATCAGTGAGATACAGAGAGGATAAAAGAAAGCTGGCTGTAAGAATGAATCTCTTGACTCCTCTCAAGCTGTTTCAACTCTCTTTTACCTTTACTTTTACTTACTTTCTATTTCCCTGACAGTCACAACAAAGACAAGAAATGGACACAACACCTCAGATGTGGCCTCACTAGGGCAGAGTAGAGGGGCAGATAACCTATTTAATCCGGCTGACCATACTCTTTTTAATGAAAAATGGCTTTCTTGGCCATGAGGGCACATTGCTGGCTCATGGAGAACTTGTCAACCAGGACTCCCAGGTTTTCTGAAAAGCTGCTTCCCAGCAGGTCAAAACCTAAGCTACTCCTCCGTTGATACAGGACCCTACACTTGCCTTTCTGTTTCATCTTTGGTTCATCTTTTATAACAACTAATCAAACCATATAACATATTAGATAAAACACTGAAGAGAAGCATTAAGAGAAATTCATGAACATGGGGGATCTGAGGACAGCTGGTCCCAGTTTGGAGTTGGAGAAGGATGATAGGATTTCCTGTGATGACTTGAAGTTCTACTTACCATATTAAAAAAAAATAGATTATTGACTAGTAAATGTTCTGCATTAAAAAAAAAAAAAAGTTGCCCTCCTCAAGATAAGAATGTTAATGTAGATATCCAACTTTACATATGTAAAGATTCTAAATGAACATTTTATAATCATACACAATATCCATTTCTTACAGTTCTTTTACATTAAGTGAACAGAACCACGTTTTGCTTCTTATATTAATCTTCTAATGCTTTATCATCTATAGAGTTTTTCTGTGAATTTGTTTTACCTAAAACCTCTGGAAGCAAAACCTAAGTTATCCCTAATGCTTAGAGGCAATTACACAAACATGTGGCCCAATAGCTGCTAAGGAGATTACACATGAGAACTACTTAAAATGCATGATAATCTGTCACTACACAATAATCCATAGATTGTTGCATAGACATTCAGAAGTGAAATGATCTAAGCACACTCCTAAAGTTATACAAATGGCAGAAATAATGACTGATGATGTATACAAAAATGAGTCTTTCCAACTTTAACATTAGCCTCCCAATCTAATTCACATAGGATTTTGGAAATGGTCTTCTCTGGATATGGTTTAATGGTAAGCATTGATGAGTTGCTGTCAGTAATTTCAGATAAGAAATTATGTCAATGTACATTTCTGTAGGCTCCCATCTATAACCCCCTTAAAGTAAGAACCCATACATAGTCAGGCAATTAGTTCTTTCAGAACTTTTGGGGCTTTTAAACTCTACATAAGGTTTCTTATTAAGTAACAGCCAGTAAGTGAGCCAAGAGATGCTTAGTTAGAGAAAATAAACCACTGAAAAAAAAAAAAAAAAGAGGTATGAACAAGACTTGGGTAGAGCTCAAGAGCTATGAGATAAGCAGACCCAACCGAGGCAAAAGGAAAGAATGAGCTCTACAGAAGATATAAGAAGGTGAAGTTTTATGGTTCCATATTGAAAGCTGCATCAGTAAAACCTTGATTCCAATTCCATGAGTTGTTTTCATGACAAAACTGAGATCAGCAAATGGTAAACACGAATCAATTTTCATGGTTAGAAAGAAACAAACTTTATTTATTCCCATAGCTTTCATGCTGATTTATTGGATGGCATACAGTCACTCAGGAATTTCAGCTTCACTCTATGGCCCAGTTTGTGTGAAGCTAAGCACAAGGAGCAAGGGACAAAATCATATGCAAAACTATTGAGGAAAAAAACCAAACAACAGAACAATAAAAATTATACGTACGGGGAATATTTTTATAAATGAGGTAGTTGGGTTTTTTTCATATGTGGGGTTTGCAGAGGGTTTTTCTTTTTGAGGAGATTCTTTTTTTACAGATTATAGTTTCCTAATTGTAGTAAGACTTTTGAAACTGACATTGTAATGTGATTACCATGGATCCACTTCATTGTATAAAAAATCATGTGATTATTTTAAAATTCATGTTCATAAATTTGCAAACCAAAGCAGTAATGAAGTACAAGATACAAAATTAGGCTGGTATTTTTTATTTTGCTTATGTAGAGGTGATGGATAACCTTATTTTTTTTTACTTTGTTGTTCACCATGTCTCTCTGAATAAATGCTGAAGACCAAAATAAATTCACATCATATTTGCAGAACCTCTGTTTGAGACTGAAGGTCATTTGGATATGAAACTACCAACAATTTTCCAAAAGGCACTCTCTATCTCTGTTGTCTGGCTGCCAATTAAACTGAAATATATAAATTAGTTTATGTAGAGTATGGATCCATGCTAATCTGGTACAGAAACAGACATCTGATGTATGGCTTTATGAAAGGAGTCAGTTCACATTGCAGAAATATTTTTCATACTCAGTTTACACTGTGCTTTTCTTTGGCATGCCACTACATTAACCTTTTAGTCTTATCGGTGAACGTTAGAAGTGTTGCATCCATTAATAACAAATAAAATCATTTGTCCTTCACTGTCAAGGAAATAATATAAGATCACCTTGAACACATGATGTGACCACCTTCTTACAACTCAGCCGTAACTCTGGATTATTCATTACAGATACACAAATGTACTTGTTTATGAAATCCTAACGTGGTGTCTAACACTTCACTGTAGAAGCCCTTATCCTTGCCCTAATTTTAAGAAATAATTGTTTTGCTTGAAATGCCATAGAATTACAACTCATATCTAGGAAGAAAACTTTTATAAAAGAACAAGGAATTACAACATAAATCTTTATTGCAAGATTAAAAAAAAAAAAAAAGCCCAAACAAACACAGACATGGTGAGGTAGGAAGTACCTTCATCCACCTTAGTTACCCTTCAAAACAAAATGAAGAATTTTAGAGTCTAAACATCTCCAGTCGTCACATACCATCATTCTTGACTCCATAATTTTGAAATTAGCCATGTATTAACTCTTTTGTTACTGACGTTTCCCAATTACATGCCATGCCAGAGGTGAAATTGTGTAAAGATCCAAAGCAAGACATGCATGTGCAGTGTGAAGTGACACATGAGAGAGCATTTTAATGACTTCAGATAAAAGAGTTGCAATCATGATCTTGGCAATCAATGATATATACACAGTCATGGCATGAGGTTTGAGAAGGTGAGGACTACAGCTTGGAAATATCTATGCATTATGTGTATTTCTGTGCTTACATTAAAAAGTCAGGTAGGCTTCTGTACCTGATTTGCAATGCTTTTCAAAAGTTTTTACACATTTTATTTTTGTTTCCTTTATAATGAAATATCTTCCATATATTTGCACACATACATGTTTTTAAGCACCTATCTATCCTGAATCTCTCAATGACTGAATAGGCTTGTGATAGACAAATCCTAAAAGAACAGATGACTAAGCAAATTTATCAGTTTTACAAATTAGCAGAAGAAAATTACTCAGAATACAAGAAATGTCTAAGCACAATAACAAAAATCAAATCTATTTATTAAACTGACCCATGGATTATTTTCCAGTTACTCTTAACTTTTCATTCAGTTATTCATTCCAAGGTCCAGAAAGGGAGATTGAAAGACTTGGTTATGTATGACAGAATAAACAGCCACAGGTGCTAAGCCAGAATCTTCAGTTAAAAGATCTACCAAAAGACTCTATAAATGTCTATTTTTTCTGCATTTCTTCTCATTCTGATATTGCCAATTTCTAATATAGAATATATGTATTATTAACAAAATTACAAATATTTTTATATGTACATAAAAAATTTTTTTTTCTGTGGGGGTCGAAAATATGTATGAGATACTCCACCTTCTTCTCTAGCAGTTCACTCTTGAAGCATGATACTTTAATATTTCACATTATGGGCATCTCCAGCTAACCTTGACATAAGGAGTATTTTCTCTTGGGTTTCTACTTCAATTTTTTCTAGAAATTTTTTTTTTTTGCCTGTTTATTTTTGTTTTGCTCAAAGGGATTTTTGTTTCTGCTGAACACGTTTCCTATAGAAGTATCTTTCTTCTGGGAAAGAAAGAGGCATAAGGGGAATTTTGGTTGTGTTTTTTTTTTTCTTTTCGGTTTCCTCATATTTGGAAAATGAAAACATGAAAGAAAAGAAAAAAAGGAGGGGTGTGTTTATTTCTTTAACAATAACAGCTTGTCCTCTTCAGTGTAGTCAGCAAATAATGCTAAAAATAAATTAATAAACCGCTTCAGTCAAGATTGTCTTTAATAGAATTTTTGGCTTAATTATTCCAGGTGTTGCAGCCTTCTTGAGTGGTTCAATGAGTTGAAAGAGATAAAAAAATAAAATTAGGAAAATTGATCACTTAGATGAGTGATTATGTCCATGTCCATTTGTAGTTCTCTCTCTGTGGGAACAGTCACTCTACCAAGGAGGAAGAGGAACAGAGGAGATTTTGGCAATAATTATATTTAACACACGTGTTTTGTTACTACACTGAAAGAACTATTCTAAAACACATAAACCTGATGACTACCCAAAGGATTGATTCTGCACTGTGCTGGCGACCTGAAATGCATGTTTACATACACTGCATGGATGCTTATTTCAAGAATATATTAGTCTTCACCTGGTAGAGGAAGTTCAAGCAAGGTTACTGAAAAAAGGACTGTTCACTGTGAAGTCATCTGCAGAATATGCTTAACCAGAGACTGAACAGTCGACTGAAGTTTGCAATTTATTCTAGTAGGCCCTGAGGTCAGGAAGGAGTTGTATTAAAAAATAAAATAAAATAAAAACAAAATAAATTACCCCTTTTTTAAAGAAGGAAAATATTTTTTTATAGAGTAGTTGGGGTTGGAAGAGACATTTAAAGGTCACCTATTCAGGTCATAAGCAGGGACATCTTCAACTAGACTGGTTGCCCAGAGCCCCATCCAACCTGACCTTGAACGTTTCCAGGGACGGGACATCTACCACCTCTCTAGGCAACCTGGTTCAGTTTCATCACCCTCATTGTAAAAACTTCTTCACTGTACCTACTCCAAATCTATGCTCATTTAGCATAAAACCATTAGTCTTCTTGCAACAGGCTCTGCTAAAATGTTTGTCCCTATCTCTCTTATAAGGCCCCCTTTAGATACTGTCAGTCTGCAACAGTCTCCCTGGAGTGTTCTCTTCGCCAGACTGAACAACCACAACTACTCTCAGCATGTGTTCATAGTTGACAGGTTCTATCCCTCTGACCATCTTTGTAGCACTCCTCTGGACTCTGTAAACAGGTCTATGTCTTTCCTGTGCTGAGGGCTGCAGAATTAGATGCAGTACTCCAAGTGGGGTCTCACCAGAGGGGCAGAATCACCTCCCTTGACCTGTTGATCACAATTCTTTTGATGCAGCCCAGGATGCTGTTGGCTTTCTGGACTGAGAGTACACATTGCCAGCTCATAATGAGCTTTTTATCCACAAGTACACCCAAGTTCTTTTCATCCTGGCTGCTCTCAATCCCTTCTTGAAGTAAGAGTGTTTTTTAAGAGGATTCCAATGCACAAACACGAGTGCACACCAAAAGAATTTTTTAAGCCCTGCTAAGCCGTAGTCTGTCGGAAAGAAGACGCTGGGAGACCGAGGTTAGTGACTACCTTTTATTGTCTCAACTACTTGCAGGAACTTCATGTGATTT
Organism: Heliornis fulica; assembly: GCA_013399135.1. Classification (NCBI taxonomy): domain Eukaryota; kingdom Metazoa; phylum Chordata; class Aves; order Gruiformes; family Heliornithidae; genus Heliornis; species Heliornis fulica. Next base: position 26,665 of record VXBZ01006779.1, read on the forward strand.
TATATTTTTTAGTTACATTACAGCAATTTGAGTGTCAGCACATGATTGGATAAGAACTTGTTTTTGCAAGTATTGATTGGTTAGTACTTAGCAGAAAAACATGTTTTAAGTTTACTGATCATGGGTTCTAGATAGGAGCTAAGAGTATGAGAACCAAACAAGATTGTTTTGAGAGAATTCAGCTAGCTTCTGAAAAACAACATGGGAACGAGAAAGTTTTGGGAACCGAACTGAAAACAGGGCCTTCGCATATCTCATAATGCTCTCTTTCTCATGGTATTCTTTTTTCTTTGTTCCCTGTTTACCACTTAGGCCTCATCTTGTTCTTCTGTACTTTTCCATCTGTAATTGGCATCAACCGTAACATGTCCGGCTGTTCACATCCTCGGCCACATAACCATTCTTTAACAATGTCCTCCACAGTAGTCCAGCATACAGCAGTGCTAAGAGAAAGCTTTACTAAGCCGTGTTCAAGCATATAGCATTTGTGAGAGAAAGCCTGGCTAGGTTGATTTAAGGAATACAACAGGTTTTAGGAGTGTTCCACCAACCCTGGGATCTTCGCAACACTGCCGAGCAGCAGGAGGAGAAGGATCCACATCGGAGCGGTGAAGGGAGGCAGACAAAGTGTCTTCAGGGTGTCCCCTGCAGCTTCAAGGAAACTTGATGTCTGACCCCCCACACCTCTGAGGCAGCCTCCTTATATCCTGCACCAGGCCCAAGCCTGGGTCGCTGCACGTGGGGCCAACACGCACAGTGAGCCTTGCTGGACTCGTGAGTCCGGCCGGCTAATGGCGCGTGATGACCATCCTGATTGACTGGCAATGGCTCCCGTTACACTACCACAGTGTAATGCCTTCCCCCCTCACACGTGAAGGTTCTGTTTTCATGGGAATGTTATGGTTTCCAAGGTTCATTCCATCATGTCTGACTCGGACCAACCTCTTTCATCCCTCACACAATGTACAATAGTAACTAGTTACTAACTTGCACTCTTTTGAAGATATCAATAGATATATATACTTTCTGAATAAAAGTATATGTTGATACTTTTAGATTATAACTTTCATCCACTGAACATTTTTTTTGTTTCCTTTAAACTTGAGCAAAAAAAGGTCAGGTACCTAGATTTGTTCTTCATATCAATAAATGTACATAGAATATTAGAGTAATAAGTCTGGAGGTTTAGAAATGCTGGACTCTGTTTCAATATCATGCAATAAGCTCTTCATAGCCAATTTCTATAGAGCATTTCGCTTTATAGCAATCACAAACTGACAACTCTCTGTATGGCTCTTCTGAAGTCAACTTGCTGCAGTTGCTACCATGAATAGCAGGTATATTGAAGATGGGTCTTTCAAAAGGTCTCTTAATTTATGCAAAATGGCTGCTTCCTAGCACCATGGTCAGCAATGAATATATGCATTAAGTCCTGAAATGCATTTCAAAGGTATTGTACAAGCAGGAACCCTCTCTTACATGAATCTTTTTATTGTAGCCTGAATCAAGCAAAAACCACTAAAGAGTTTCTGCAACAACCTCAGAAAAAAGAATATTTCAGCATATATATAGCGCTCGGCAATAGATATTTTATTTAGGTTTTTAACAGAGCATAACTAAGCTTCACTTTTGACACTGACTAATGATTCTGAATTTCTTTAAAATATATTATGTCCTATATAACACTTCAGTTTGCTTTGACCTCAGCTGTCTTGCCACTTGGGGCAGTTTATAAATATTTTATGGCAGTCTGTAACAAAATAGATGTGAAAGTATCTGCATAATTTCTGAGACACTGGGCTACCTAGGATAATTTAGAACATTTATTAAAGAAAGCTTCTGCATTTATAGATGTTTTATAATTCTTTTTTCTTCTTATGAAAGAGGATTTCTTTTCTTTATTGAAAACCTCAATATGTTCTATAATAAAGGTTCTGTTCAATATTGAAAAATATCTCTATGCCAGTGATAGGTCCCCAAGGTCAGTTCTGTTAGATATATGTAGGTCAGTGTTTCTCACAAGAGAGAATAAGTTCTAGAATTCTATTTGCTTTTAGTAGTTAAAAAAAGTCCATGATGAGTGTGTCAGTTTGCAATCTTCCTCCTTCACATGAATCAATGCTTTAAATGTATAAAAGATGTAAACATTTTGAAGAACATCTCCCCACCCCAACTCCCCAGACTCACAGAAATTGTATTATCTGCAAAAACTCTGGGCAAAACTTTTGGCTGCATTTTTAAAGGACATTAAGCCACTTCCATTGCTTCTGAGTATAATCAAGGTCCTTCGCCGATTCAGGTACAAGTAAACCCAAGTCTACAGTATAATTTTAAGGCACCTGTGGTGTATTTTCAACTACCAGAATCAACAGCAGTTTGTTCAGTAGTTTGTTTGCTTCTGCTACCTGTGACACCAATAGTTTTAATTTCTGCTTCACATTCCTTAAAGACACGGGACGGGGAGGAGGGAAGAAAGTAAGGGCATGAAAGGGCATCCATATGGACTTCTGACAGTTGTTGGAGATAATGAACGTGTTATTAAAACCTAATGAACACCTTCATCTCCTACAACTTCCTACCATATTGTACTATGAAACCCCCAAATATTTTATGAACCTTAGAGGTTTTTCCTTCTTACATAAATTTCTCATAAGGAAAATCTTATATTTTAAAAGAGATTACAAAAAAAAAAAAAAAACAAAACAAAAAAACACAATGGTTCTGGCTCAAAAGGACTGTTAAAATACAATAAACTCAGTGCAGGGTCTCTGCATTAATTTTCTGTGTATTTCCATTGCTCATATAAACCCAGCAAAAAGTATATTGGTGGTGCTTAACAGATTTTTGTTTCCAAGATAAAGACTACAACAGGCCCTACTGTAATTAGATACCAGACTTATTTTTATTAAAAAAAAAAAAAAAGAAAAAACAACATGGCAATTATTAAACATTAGAAAGTGAACTGTTGGTCTGCAACTGCATAGCCCATTATGACAACAAACAACATCAGCAAATATTTTCACATTCTCATACACACAAAAGCAAAGTCATTAACTTAGAGTTAATGTTGCTTGAATCCATTTCTTGTCAATGACCTTGGCAAAAAGCAAGGAAAATCAAAGTGTTAAGCTAGTCTAACTCCAAGCTTTCTGCTATTCTAGGCAACTGAACACTTCAAACAATAGTAAAAAGGAAAATACTCATTTGTTTTTCCCCTTACTTGTATCTCCTTATTTTCACCAAGTGGAGCTTGGTAATATCTAAAGGTTACTAAGCAAGTTACAGACAGCCTTCATAGGCATGCAAGCATCAAGATTTTACTTCTAACTCAGTAAACTGGAGACTAAATTAAATAGGGGTAAGAAATTTAATATTTAGCTTGCTATGTAACAAGCCTGGTTTTAGCTGTCAATTTTCATTGATTGTTCCTGACCTTTTCTAAGATTAATATTTCCTCCAGGCATCCTTTTAAGAGGAAAATATGGATTTGTACTCCCTGAACATATGCACCAACAACATACCACTAAGAAAACAGTGACTGCACGGAGAGTGCAGGGGCCACATGCCCAGGCTGACAACCTTGAGGGCTATGACACTGTGCCAGCAAAAAGGATTGTCATCAAAGAGTTCAGCACAAAATGAGAGTGCCACCACCTTGTAGGCTGAGGTTATTGTGAACACATGCGGTGACACAACGATTATAACTAACCCAATACTGCAAAGCTGCTATCAGTTTCCACCCACTTCCAGATTTCTAGAGCTCTTAACCCTACAGTGGAAGTTCTGGCAGTAGTGTAGGAACAAATATTTTCATGCCAAATGTGGAAAAGCACATTTCTTCCTCTGTGAGTGGAAGAAAAAATACATTAACTTTTGAGAAATAGTTTCACATTACAAAGAACTATTGTCAGCCATTAGTGAAGTCTTTAACTTCCAAACAGCAACATAGAAATCCAGAGATATGAAATCAGAAGATGCTAGGTGTTTGATTGCTAGTTGTCATTTTCATGGTAATAAACATGTATTTTAAAATAATACATAATACACTTTTTTTTTTTTAAATTTCCAATATGCTATTCTATTAATCTAGAGATATATATCAAAGCATATAGTGAACCAAATAAAATCTGGCATTGAAGAAAAATAAAGAGGCTTCTGAAAAATCTTACACTAGCATATTTTCTCCACAATATCAACTCTATGTGCTTCAAGACTATTTTAAACTGGTAGAGGGAGTAGGTCACTGGCACAGGTTGCCCAGAGAAGCTGTGGCTGCCCCCATCCCTGGTAGTGTTCAAGGCCAGGTTGGATGGGGCTTTGGGCAGCCTGGTCTGGTGGAGGGGTGTCCCTGCCCATGGCAAGGGGTTGGAACTTGACAATCTTTAAGGTCCCTTCCAGCCCAAACCATTCTATGATCCTATGACATCAGCTACGGTACCCAGGTTCCAGCAATACACAAAAAGAGGGAAAATTTTCTGCAAGAAAATCAATTTGATCAAGTGTAGAGCCTGATCCTTCTGACGAATGACAAAAAGGAAAAAATATTTATGTCTGCATAGATATATTGTTCTCATGTAATAAAAATCAGTTAATTAGGCTTAAATTCTTTCTTCCCACATATTCTTTCTTATTTTCCAAAAATCCTCCAAAACTTCTTGAATTAGTCTGATTCAATTTTGGTTTTGACTGAACTTTCCATTGTGACAAATGGATTCTGTTTCTAAAGCAACCTTTTATTTTGCACAGGCTTCATGCTAAAATTGCTTCTTAGACTTTCTACCTAACATAATCTCTTAGGACTTCTAAATCAGAAGACAATCTCTTTCAAATATTTGGGATGCTTAACTGCTGAAGAAAAAAGTAGTAGCTAGTACTTTATACTCCACATAGATTTTTAAGGCCTTTAAAAGTAGCTTTCCATATTATACTACAGAAAATAAAAGATTTTTGAGAGAATATTAGAATAATCTCAGAAAAGAATAAAGACATGGCCTCAGAATAAAATCTGTTCATCATAAAGGTGTTTTTTAACACCACGCTTTTTAATTCTATGAAGACAAGTGAAAACAGACAGAATTTTTCATTCTCAGCTCTTGCTCTAATGTGGGAAGGTATGCATAAAACAGATTCCATTTTAAAGTTTATGAACATTTCTCCATTTTGCTTAAATTGATCTTCAGGTAAGCTTTTTTGTCAATTTTTTTTTTTAAACATACTGTAAATATTTATTTAATATAACCTGTTACATACACTGGCATCCTCTCGGTTACAGTAGTTCTTTCATGTCTAATGGTTTTGGCATGCAGGTATGTATTGGTGTGACTGATGTGGTTAAGTTTGGAGATTAAAAATATACAATTTCAACCAAATTTAAAAAAAAAAAAAGGGCTCTTGTGGACTTGAAGGCTGCCAAATAACTGAACTGGCATTTGTAGCCCAGTTAACTCCCATATCACCTTGTGAGCAGGAATAATACCATCTAAGCAGATGGTTATAGTACATATGGATAGCCAATGATATGTATATACAACAATTGGGGACGCTGAATGTTTCCCTCTCTTCAGCCAGAAGGATCAATCCGTCCAGTCCTTTCATGCATAAGATTAAGAGGATACAGTTTCATTTATGCTTCATCTCACAGCTATTCTGATTAACCTCTTCACCACTGTGTCCTTTATCCACAGCAGGTTAGCAAGTCAGTGTTATCCACTGACATTCCAGTTAAGCACACCAGGTAGCAATAATGCATGCCTACTATATTAATTAAAAACATCGGATTTTCCAGGGGAAGTAATCTGAAATACAGAAATAAGAATGATTCTGAAATGCAAAAAATTAAAAAATAGTGCTTTATTTTAGATTTCCACAAGATGCTCATAAATGTAGAAGTCTTCACAGAGAGCATTGATTTAATTTCATTTCATTATAGTGGAATGTCACACGTGACAACTGGAGAAGAAAGTGGCAGTAATATAATCAGTCATGCATTACAAAAGACCACTTTGTGCAGATCAATTCATCTGATTTTGCTGACAAATCTTGGTGATGCATATGTATATATCCTTGGACTATCATTAATTTTTTTCTTCTAAGTGCAATCCAAGATATGTTACTCAGAAAAAATTGAAAACTAAAGGAGAGCTACTAAAGGGAAATCTTAAATGTAGAATAGAGGTCTAAGAACACGTGGAACAGCTTATCAGATTCACAGACCAACGTAATTTTTGTGTAGTACACAGGACATTAGGACCTTTGGCAGCTCTTTACAGATACAAGCATGATTGAAGTTATCAATATTTGAGGAGAAGGAAAGAAATATAAAAGAAAAACAGAAAGTGACCAAGAAAGCTATCATATTCTCTATTATATTTTCATTCAAGAACTTGTAAGAATATTAAAGGTGAGCCATAACAAATTAGGAAAACTGGTGTTAAGACTTCAAAAAGAAAACCACAATCAAAATGGTAGACAAAAAAAAAAGAGTACCATTTACATCATTATCTGTAGACTTGACAAGAATGCCATTATTTTTACTGAGACAGGCATCTAAAGGATCAAATCTAAAGTGCATATATCTAAAACTTGTTAGCAGGGGGAAACACGCAGCAAATTTTAGAAGGATACAATAGGCTTGTCTGACTGCCTCTCTGTCTGCAGAGAGGGAAGGAAAAGACACAAATAAAAATCCTGACTCTTTTCTGCTTTAAAGACAAGAATCACAGAACGGTAGATGTTGTGACCTCTGCAGATCAACCAGTCCAACCACACCAGCTAAAGCAGGATCATCTAGAGCAGGCTGCATAGGATCACATCCAGGCAGGATTCGAATGGCTCCAGAGAAGGAGACACCATAGCCTCCCTGGCCAGCCTCTTCCAGTGCTCCATCACCCTCAAAGTAAAGAAGTTTTTCCTTATACTGAGGCAGAACTTCTTGTGTTCCAGAAGAACAACTAAACATCAAAGCAAAGAACAAAGGCGGTAAGGTTTCGGAGGAAAATGAGATCTCTTTTCGCCATGTTGGCATTCTGGGATTGTGAAAGAGATACTGAAGACCAATAAAACATGAGATTGTACATGAGGATTATGAAAGATTGGTAAATTTTAAATTAATTTGTTTAGAAGTGGAGTTTAAATCCATATAAACAAGTAGGCTCATTCAGGGAGGACTTGCAGAATGAGACAGTAAATAATTGATATAAAGATAAAAAAAGAGCTAGAGAATGACAGAATAATAAAATTCCAGAGAATACAGGATATGAGTGTGGAAAAAGCAGTGATTTTATTAAATATAAAGAAAATTAAAATTGATTACAGTCTTAGAAACCTGCATAGAAATAAGCCATTTGAGACACTGACAAGATAAGTTTTGATTACATTAACAAAGAGATAAGTTTGTCTTGATCATTAAACAATGAGTACTTTATAATTAGCCAGTAATATCAGTAATTTCAGAAGATACTTGCTCTCACAATTTTGGCTGGAAGAATAATAACAGTAAATATATTTTAAAACTATGCATAATGTAGCTAAGAGATGTTTTAACTGTTCTAAAAACATGAACATATACTACCCAAAAGTAAAAGACAACCTATCAATGAACTAAGGAGAAGGAAGAAAAAAAAAAAAAGCATTTTAAACAGATACGTTTGTTGTGAGTAAAGGACAGGCTAGAGAATAGGGTGGAGCAGAACCAAATGAGATTCAGCAAAGGCAAGTGTAGGGCCCTGCACTGAGGGAGGGATAACCCCAAGCACCAGTCCAGGTCTGGGGGTGACCTGCTGGGAAGCAGTAGTGCAGAGAAGGATATGGGAGTCCTGGTGGACAACAAACTCCCCAGTGGCCAGGACTATGTCCCCACAGCCAAGAAGGACAATGGTGTCCTGGTGTGGATTGTGCAGAATATGTCCATCAGGTTGAGGGAGGTTCTCCTGCCCCTCTACTCTGCCCTGGTGAGGCCACAACTGGAGTGCTGGGTCCAATTCTGGGCTCCCCAGTTCAAGAAAGACAGGAAACTACTGGAGTGTGTCCAGTAGAATGGGGTTATGAGGAAGATGAGGTGACTGGAGTATGTGTCCTACAAGGAATGTCTGAGAGACCTGAGTGTTTAGCATGGAGAAGAGAAGACTGAGAAGGGATCTCATCAATGCTTACGAGCTATCTAGAGGGTGGGTGTCAATTCAGTGGAGGCAGGCTCTTTTCAGTGGTGTCCAGTGACAGGTCAAGGGGCAATGAATACAAACTGGAACAGAGGAATTTCCAAAAGAATATGAGGAAAATCTCAACTTTGAGTGTGACAGAGCAGCAGAGCAGCTGATCAGAGAGGTTGTGGAGTGTCCTTCTCTGGAGATATTCATAGATCAACGAAATCTATCCTTTGCAACCTGCTCTAGGTTTTAACAGGGGGAGTGATCTCCAGGTGTCCCTTCGACCTCTACCACTCTATGATACTGTGTTTCTGTGATTAGCTGAAGGGACAAATGGAAAAGTGGAGTTTCCTCAACCTTCCTATCATGCATTTATGCTTATGCGAAGGTAGAGGTCTAAAATTCATCCGATGTAATGAAACAAGAAGACCAAACATTTCTGTGTTGACTAGGCAAGATGGTAAAAATTTGTCCTAGGTCTGAAATTTTATGTTGGCTTTTAAAACTAAGTTAGAATAATTTTCCTATACGTATTTATTGATAATTTATTTTTCACCAAAAGCAAATCTCAAACCCATCTAAGGGATAAAAAAAAACTATTCTACATTGTTAGAATAGAACCTATTCTACATCTTCTAGATTTATCATGAGGACATTAGGACAAGTCATCTTTTCTTTTCTGATTTTCCCCCATATTGATTTAAGTAAGCCATTATATGCATCCCAATGCCAAAGATCCCTTGCATTTAATTTACTCAATTTACAAACCTAGCTTTATTTTAGCAAAACAAATTTCTCTGACATTTGAGGTAAGGAACTTAAATAAGAACTTTCAGTGGAACATTTGGTGGGTAAAATACCATTATGGTGTAGAGTCCTTATTTTCAGCACCAGTTACACACAGTGATCAACACAAATGACTTCAGTAGGAAGTCAGACCGAGAAGCCAGAGCTTTGTTCTGACTGTGTAGCAAGAGGTTGGAACATTCAGAGTTGAAAGGCAATAGTGTGCAGCTTCTCCTCACATCCTTATGCTCTGTTTTTAATAACTTTCTTGATACTGGCTCTAGAACTGGACAGTAATTTTATTCAGTTGCAGTATAATGGGACCGGTCAGTCAGTCATACAATGGAAATATATAGTTCAGAAAATTCAAAATGGCAATCCAAAAAACAAAAAAAAAACTTTAAACCAAAAAAAAAAAAACCAACCCACCAAAACTAAGAACTAGGAATAATATAGATATGATAAAGAAACAAATGAAAAAGTTGTAAAACATCCAGAGCACATGCTGAATTATGAAATAGGGCTGAAAATCCATAGAACAAAAAATGCTAGAATAGCTAATAGAATCATAGAATCATAGAATGATTAGGGTTAGAAGCGACTCCCAGAGGTCATCCAGTCCAACCCCCCTGCAAGAAGCAGGGACACCCCCAACTAGATCAGGTTGCTCAGGGTCTCATCCAACCTGGCCTTGAACGTCTCCAGGGATGGGGCATCCACCACCTCCCTGGGCAACCTGTTCCTGTGCTCCACCACTCTTACAGTAAAGAACTTTTTTTCTAATATTTAAATATGGTGGGATTTTGGGGCGTTTTTTTGTTGTTTGGTTGGGATTTTTTTTGTTTCTTTTTTTAAGAAAGTAAGTAAATCCTAGAAGAGTAATTTTGTTTATTTTCAAAATTCCAGAACATTTCCCAACATTACAATCATAATGGTATCTTTGTAGATTACTGTTATTATTGTCTTTGCTAACATTCTTTCTTTTATATAGGCTTGTTTGCTAGTTCTGAGTTGATCACAGGATATCACAGAAAAAAAACTTAAAATGTAAGTCAGGCAGGAAGAGCTTTCCCAAGAAATATTAATAGAAACATATAACAACACGTAATTTACATATCAACTTGTAATCAAAAACATGGGTGTCCCTGCTTCTTGCAGGGGGGTTGGACTAGATGTCCTCTGAGAGTCCCTTTCAACTCTAGCCATTCTGTGATTCTGTGATGGACAACTCAGTCTTATAAGATTTGAATTTACAGAATATAACTCCTGCCAGCATTCTTTTTTTTTTATTGTTTTGTTGGGTTTTCTTTCCTTTATAATGAAAAACTTTAGTTTTTCTACTACTGTCATAATCAAACATGAAAGGAACTGATTGAAATTTCCATATCTTTTTCAATAATTCCTTCTGTAATACTGGCTTTGAATCTTTCATATCTTCAAAAATCTAGTAAATTCAACAATGGAAAGATTTAGTCTTTGAAATTTAACCACTGAATTTATTAATGTGTTCAGAATGGAGAACTTTTAAAATAAGTGAACAAATCCTAAGCAATTCTGAAAAAAAAAAATATACTTCACATTTTATATATGGAAAAATGTTCCCTCTCTCATGTCCTGCTTTATGTAAGTAGGTTGCTCTGAGACACCGGGTCCATTAAAGCACTCTTCCAAGCCCATAGTCATAAAACCACAACAGTGGATATATGTCCTCTTTCATATTCATGCTAGATTACTTTCCTTTCACATCCTCATTCCAGTTCCAGAACTGATAGTCTATTTCTCTGACACGGCATGGTATTACCAGCAGTATAGACACATAGAATATGGAATATATGGAGAAGAACTTTTCCTTTATTTTTCGCTTCTAGACTCTTCATTGCTTAAATTTGTTTTTAAACAGCACAGGACAGGTCTACATTAAAAGATATAGTAGATACCAGTCCTGTGTAGGTTCAATAAGAAGAGAAATGGCTTGCAAATTTACCAGTAACAGCAAAGTTGCTTTCTCTCATTTATGTTATTTTTTAAGAAGATTATTCTGAGAAAGTGAAGTCCCAGCCTGACAGATGTTCTCTGTTTTACACCCAAATAAAGCTCCCAAATAATATTCTTAAATCCTTGCCTCAAAGCATCAATTTTTTACTTGTGGGAAAAAAAGAAGAATAACTGTTTTAAGGCTGCTTTCTTTAAGATTATGTTTGTAGTCACTTTGAGGTCTAAAATAGCTCATGCTCAGGAAGACATCTCTGACTGATGCAACTGTAGTTCCAGAATATTTTGATTCTCCTGTAGACATAGAACAGAAATATTTTTCAGACCATATCTACAGGATTCTTGGATCTCGATGAGAAAGGTCTGAAAAGGGATTCAAAGAGGATGTTCACATGAGAACTTTTTGTGTAGAATCATGGAATGGTTTGGGTTGTAAGTGACCTTTAAAGGTCATCTAGTCCAATCCCCAAGGTTATGCTGCACTTCCATTCACAGATGGAAGCTGCCTGCAGACTCCTCTGGTACGGTGAGCTGGCTGAGTTTATTCTGTAGTCATGGAGCCTATGCAAGATGACCACACTCTACATGCAGCATGGCACAGCCTGAAGGCCATATTGTACATCACAGAATCACAGAATGTTAGGAGTTGGAAGGGACCTCAATAGATCATCTAGTCTAATTCCCCTGCCTGAGCAGGATCGTGCAGCATATTGAAGTACATCACACAACTGCACACACTCAGGTCAACTGTTGTGTGGGTTACAGACTCTTTGATGTACAGCGGTGTCCTGATGAGGATCACTACATTCTACCTCTCTATCTGCATACAGTTTACCTTTCCTTAATGCATTACTATGTCTTACATTGTATTAAATGCATTAAGCTCCTTAAGCTACAGATTAATAACATGTGGGCTCCATGAGACCAGAGTACAAGGCCCAAAAGACCAGGCATGGCCTGTTTAAGATCACTAACTCCTTGAATGCAACATGTGCTGCAAGGCTTCCGATGCTCCAGTACAGTTAGTGTGGACACGGTACAGTTAGTGTGGATAGAAGTGATCCTCTCTGAGATACATAGATGTGTATAATACACACAGAGAGAGAAATTGTCCAAACATACAACAGGAAATACAGCAAAGGAAAAGGTCCAATTATTCAAAAATCTGTACATCTGTTAAGATCTAGTATTTTTTCCTAAGTTTCTGGTCATAAACTCCCAACTTCAGCGGGAGATAGATTTATTTTTAACTGAGTGAAGGATCTCTAGCAAGATAACTATGTATGGATTCCTCCATTTCTCACTAGTACGGTTTGAGAGTGTTTTTTATTGAAAACGTTGCACTCTCACAGATTTCTGAAATGGATACTATCAGAAAAACTCGGTAATCACAAATATGATACAAGCATCTTAAAGTCAGGCCATGTAGAGCAAAAGCAAGAAAAGGTGAGATTCAATCTGTTCTTAACAGTTGTATATCCACCAACATTTGGCACATGGACAGTTTTACCCTAGCACCTAAACCACTATCTATAGATTAAATCTTCCCTGGTAGAAGGAAAGGTCTTGTGAATCATTTACACAGGGTATCTGGGAATGCAAGTTACATAATAAAAGCAAGGTGATTCTATCTCAGTGCAGAGCTCTGTGTGAGAGCTGATCTGTAATTAAACACAGTAGCTTGGATATGCTCATATTAAAATAAATGTCTGAGGCAGAGAGAAAAGGCATTACTTAGATTTTCTTTATTTATAAGACCTGTAAGAATAGTTGGATTTTTTTTTTTTTAATTTTTTTTAATTTTCCTCCATTCGAGTCAGTGTGTAGGCTGAATTTTTTGATGATGTAAATGCAAGAAGCGAAGGTGAAACTGACACAGTAAAATTCCTTGAAAGTGGGGAAAAAAGACACAATAATAGAAGATGACAATATGCTTAGGCAAAAATGCAGGGAGAAATGAAAAATTTATCAGTAAAGTAATTAAAGGCTGACAGTCACTGACAGGTAACAAGGATCTTATGCAGAGTGGTTTGTATAATAATGCAGTTATTTTTAAAAAATAAATTATATATTCAATACAGGAAATATCTGAATATAAAAAATATTTCAGCAAGAATTATTTTTCCCCCAATGAGTCTTCTATAGTGTCTCACTGAACTTACAGTTCATCTTTCTCATTGTCTTGTTCTCTTGTATTATACACTAAAAATTTTGTATAATCTGAATTTTTTTTAAGAAATAAGGTGAGCTGTGTAGTATCATTCGGAGTGACAGGAATGTGAGGTTTTAAGCAGTGCAATTAGGTAAAACAAGAGTTGGCTGTTCAGGGTGGGGGGGGTGTTTCCTTGCTTGCTCTGAGGAAATGTAAGAATTTTAATTTCTCTAAGGTTAAACTGAAGTCAGGAATATCTAAAAGGCAATATCAGAAAGAGACGGTACAATGAAGTGGAAGAAGAGGGGGCAGTACTAGAACCCTTAATTCTTCAAAAGAAAAGCATTGTTGTTCTCAGAGAAAAGAAGAAATTTAAGTCTTTCCTCATTTCAAATATTAGTTATTTAAAATCAATAAAATTCTTGTTTGTGAGGCTGCTTAAATTTTGAGCTTGCATTTATCTGCTTGCAATCTGGACCATTTTTTGTTTTGACATATTTATGCATTTTTTATGACAACTAAATAATATTTATATTTATTTAGCACTGAAGCAATTATGTGATTTAATACTCAAAGAACATTTATCAAAACAGGAATGAAAGTTAGTAGGTTTGTTTCTGTGTCAGCACAAATTATTTATTCTGTTGACAATAAATATTTTTGTCCCAGTCACCTGGGAAATCAGGCCCAGCCACACATCAATAGTTGGAAGAGAAGTTCTAAAGAGGAAAAAAGTCTTTTTCTCTATTTCTTTCTCACTTTTTCTCTCTGATTAATATACTGCAAACAGGAAAAAAAAAAAAACAAACCCAGAAAAAAACCCCAAACAACACCCCACGCCCCCATTTTGGACAGTATTTTTTTTTTTATTTAAATATGTGAAAATATTAAAGAAGGTAGGTCTTGCTTCTCTCAGAAGTCAGGATAAACATCATTTCTCATATAGATATGACAGAAGATCAGGCATAGAAATAGTTTAATATTTATTTCTCTTAAAGTGTGAATCAGTGGGTATCAGTTGCAATTTCTGACTAGCCTTGGCAAATTGCTGTAGATTTGTGCAGTAACTTTAATTTGGTTTTGAAGTTTTTGCAGATGTAGCTGACTTTCACCAGATTAAAAATTCTCATCTAGATATGTTAGGAGGAATGCCAAATTACATGATGCGAGTAAAACAGTCAGGAATCCTTAATACACAAAGCCACTATGACATTCCATTAAGACATAAGGAACAGATAGAAAAATCTTAAGTCTTTTAGAGATTTGATTTGTTAAATAAGTGCACTAACTGCTATTCATTGAGCAGATAACATTGGAATATTTTTATAATCTTTCTTTTAAGGGAAATCAAAGTTCCAAGCACAACTCTTTCTTTGATTGTCACAAATCCAAGTGGAAAGACACTTTATTGCATGGGAGGACAAAAGAAGCTGGTATCTACTGTGCTTTCATTCCATTAATTTGCTGTTCAGGCGCCTGGCAGCATTTAGAAACCTTTATCTTTTTAATTGAAATGCAAAGTATTATCTTATGCACTCTTAATAGGATTAAATAGGTTGATCATTCCCTACTCCCTAGCTGGGTAATTGTACAGATGTATGTTAATTAGCTGTGTGTCAGTGTTTCTGTCTTCCACAGGTTTTGCTTTGCTTCCTTGGCAAGGTATTCTGTGTTTTGAGGCTTGAGGTGGGAACTGGTTCACATGAAGTATTCTGTTGTTACTGTAAACCTTAGAGGTAACAGAAATGTTTATGCTACCTCAACTTGCAATCATTTTCCTAAAATCAATAACTCTATGCAAGTAAACATGGCTTCATGCAACATAAAGCTACGCTTATATAGATGTAAATAGAGTGATTGCTATCTACTACTTGTGTTTTTTTTCATAGTAGCTGTGATGGTTTAAGAACTATCCGTTACTTTGTTAAAGCAAATCCCTTTCCCATTTTCAGGGCTTTCTTCTTAGATATACTGACCTTAATGACTCAACTTTGATCAAAGTCCATTAATGAGATGAATACAAGGATGTCCATAATCTCACAATTTAACCTTTCTTTAAAAGAAGCCATAAACAGCTTTTAAAGAAAGACCGAGGAAACACTGAGCATATGCCATATTTTCCCTTAGGATCTCTACACTCCATGTAGTTTCAGTTTAAAGGAGATCCTGAGCAAGGCTTGTTTCACTTGGAATTGAAATTTAAATTTAAATTTCAATAACGACTCAGAATCAGGTTTCAGAATCAAACCAAACCCCAAACACCTATTTAAAGACCCCTCCTCAGTTTTTTTTCCCTAAAGTTTCTGGTTTGGTTGCTTTATTTTATATGTACTTAATACTTGACCATGTAAAATGGGAGCTGATGACAGAAAATGCTAATGCTAACCACATTTCTGAAAACAAACTGGTAACTGTCTATAAATAAAAATGAGCATATTCTTACTTATCTTTATATCTGGACACAATACACAGATGGAGTGCTTAGAATTCATCTCTTGGGGGAGTGAATTATTTACTCGTGAAAACAACACAATTTGTACCTAGAAATTAAGGCCGATTTGTGCTAATTTATGTATTTATTGTATAATGTATGTTGTAATGAATAATGTATAATTGTTGGATTTGGTAAGAAAGAAAGAAAGTAAGAATAGGAAAATTTTCTGAATCAGCTTTAGAAATCTACTTCAGAAATCACCCCTGAAAAGATAGGATCAAATGTTCCTTGAAAACTACTCACATATTTCCCATTTGTGTTTTTTTTTCTATTTGCTTTCCACATTTTCATTATCTGCTTTCTACTTCTGTTTTCCCCTGAGGTTGTTATTGTTTTTTTTCTACTCTACTCAGCTCTACTCACATTCATAATCAGTACTCAACATTTTGTTCATTTTCCTAGTCCTGAAAGTGCTGAGTTCTATGTTTTACCCATGGTGAGCAATCCTCCTTGAAGACAACGGTCATAAATAAGTATAAATTTAGGTCTCTCTAAACCTCATGGGGTTACAAAAACGTTGCAGAAGATGTATCCTGCCATTGGCAGGAGATTATTACCTGTTTCACCTAATCTTGGACATTCAGGAAGAGTTAATTCAAGAACAGTAAATGTACAATTGGGAGTATTTCTGTCCTAATGAGCAATTCTTTTTGTAAGGACTTATCCTTACAAATAACTGTGGTGGTTTTGCAATGTGGTTTCTTTAAGAAGCAGCTAGAAAGTTTCTTAAGGGTCCAAGAAAGCAAATCCCAGCTGGGTTCCCAAGGCCAAACTCCCAAACCCCATTACTGACAAGGTCGGCCAGGCCAATCAGCGCTGGTCACAGCACCTCTGGGAATCACATTTTAGAGAGAGAAAAGCACAAACAGCTGCATTTTGCCACCAGAGAAGGGAGTGAGAAGATGTAAGAAACTTTGCAGACACTAAGGTCAGTGAAGGGGGGAGGAGGAGGCACTGAGAGAAGATTCCCTGCAGCCCATGGAGAATACCGTGGTGAAGCAGGAGTCCCCCCCGCAGACCATGGAAGATGAAGAGATCCCACCTGCAGCCCAGATGAGAGAGAGTGGTTAGATGTTGGCACAGGCTGCCCAGAGAGGTGGTGGATGCTCCAACCATGGAGGTGGTCAAGGCAAGATCGGATGGGGCCTTGGGCAAACTTGTATGGATGCAGGCCTGGAGGTTGGTGGCCCTGCCTGTGGTGGGGGGGGATGGAACTTGATGATTCCTGGGGTCCCTTCCAACACACACCATTCTGTGATTCTGTAATTGCTAGGGAAAGACTAGTTTGCTATGGTCTCTTTATCTGCATATGCGCCTGGAGATTAAAATCATGCTCAGATGTATTCATAGAGCTTAGTATATTCAGTAACGCTTTATTTAGAAAGACATGAATACCAAAGTAAGTGCATTCTAACAGTGAAAGAACCATCTGATTTTAAGTGAGGAATAATGGAGTTTCCCTTTCACTCTCTACGCTGATGTCTGAATTGACTTTTGAAGAAATGTATCTTACTCTATGTCCTGAACAAGAAAAGATGACCTTTGGAAAAGACAGTCCTGGCACACTGCAGCATTACATGATAAACAGTATGATGTATTGGCCAGGGACATTAAACCCTGCTAGTGCCCTCTGGGTCTTGACAGCATGATGTATCAGTGTATTTCACATGTGCTTACTCTTCTGTGCCAGCTTAGTGCTAAAAGGAAGTTTGATGGTTTAAAAATAATATTTTCAATTACTCACCTGCTTCTACAGATACAGTTCTAATCCTGTTTACTTTGTGTAGATTACTAACTATATCTCTAAGCTGTTTTTCTAGTCCAAACATTACATTTCTTATACGTATAGTTAAAGACAAACAAGTCTCAACTTGCTTTTGAAAGCCCATGGCTAATTCATTAAGTAGAGATGCCTTTCAAGCAGCTCCCTTATACTAGTTTGTTCCCTGCATCTTCTTTGACAAAAACACTTTCACCTTGAATTCTACAAACGTGTGCTTAATGAGTGTATACAAATATGTCTATCATTTATATTTATATTTATATTTATTACTTGTTATATTCAAAGTCCACATTGGATTACTCTCTCTCACTAACATTCCAGTTTTCTGAATTACTACTGCCTTTTCAGTCTTTCCCTCTCATAGTCTCAGCTAGATTGACATCAGTTTTATCTAATATAACTGGAGGGAGGCTTAACTCTCCCTTCCAGAGGGAACTCTCAGTATCTGTTTTAAAATCAGCACGTAAAGAAAAATTGGAAAAATACCAGATTTCAATTTGGTATCTCGTTACAAGATTCAACGTTTTCTGCCAAAATAAGAAAAACATAGAGGAAGAATGTGTCAGAGAATACACTTAGAAAAACAAAACCAGCAACAAAGTAGAAATGTTGTCACTGAAATACTAATACTTGAATTTGCAAGTGACCATTTTTAAGTGTACTGTCACTTTTGTGCTGATTCTACTATACCTACACAATAACATAGTCTGATTCACACACACATTTTTCTGCAAATATGTTTCCATTCATACTAGAAATTCTATGAATCAATGCAGAAGTTCAGTACTTGCATCTTCAGTGTTGTGTTTCACATGAAGCACAACTTTATTTTCCTCTATTTCCCTGAACTGTCAATCACATCTAAATTAAACATCTACATGTATAAATTAGATTATGCTCCAAATTTAAAAATTCTTTTACTTGTTCTTTACATCAAAAAAAAATAAAAATCTGACAGCACAGTTCTTGGAGATAAATGGGAATGGAAATATTTCTAATTCTGTTTGATAGAAAAATTCCTGAAATAAGAGTGGACTAGAGTTACTCTCAAGAACTGCATTGCCACCTCACAGAAAACCAGTACAGAAATCAGTTTGAAATGCATTTTGGGTTTTGCACTACTGGATTTACATTTGCAACATTTTCTACAGTTCCCAGTGTTAAAGTATTCACACTTTTCTTGCAGAAAACAACATCTAGCCCTGCAACACAGAGCCCTGAAAATCAGAAAGAAAAATGGAATACATCTAAAACTGTAAGAACCTGTTCAGAGGAAAAGAAGGTGGAGAGAGGAAGGATGGAAAGGTAGATCCAACGGAATATATGTAACATTATGCCTCCAAGGGAAAGAAAAAGATAGACAAATGAAAAATAAAACTATATAGGTGATTTAACTGGAATGATTTGTCCAACCAAAAAAAAAAAAAGTAGGAAAAGGACAGAAACAATGTGTTAAAGAAGCAACCTGGACACCAAAGCTGGAACCAATGAAATAAGTTTCTAATTTACTTTATCATGTCTGAAGAAATAACACATGAACTAAAGGAAATCCCTTATTCCAAACTAAATCATAAGAGATATCAGTATGAATTTGTTTCATCCATTTCCATGTTTTCACTTGACCTGTTTTGTACAGAAGCTAAATATATTTATCTTATCCGGTAAAATAATAGGCCACTTTCTCTGATTTCATATAAAAGATTTTCATTTAATTATAGCAACAGTTCGTGTTCAATAAATTAATAGATTACTCAGGCTTACTGTGATAATTCTTTGTCTATTATCAATTATGAATGTTTTGATTTTTATTTTTACTAATGATTTTCTTGAATCTTGTTTTCCAGCTGAGAAACAGCTTCCAGGAGTAGGCAAATGAAATTCATTATACTCTTCTGAACACCAGCCATTTGACGTCTCATTCTTTCATGGTATTAATTTAAATAAAGTTATAAAAAGACAACAACCAAAACCACAAAACAACAGTAACAAAATTGTCAGTATAATTTCCATGCGTCCTACACACACTCTCCAGTGTTAATTGCCACGTTAGATGCAATTCTATTTGTTTTTAAAAGTGTTATTGATAATTCAGTTAAGGTTATGTAGCAAAAAGAGATTCTGGTTTTGGGGTTATTGGGTGTAACAGTATAGAAATATTTTCTTCTTCTCTGAGCAGGAACTAGCAACTTCAGTCTTTGATCATGACCAGAATACAGAATTAAGAGTGAACCTGTTTTTACTGAACAGTCTACTATGTCACTAAGTGCTTTTTTTCCTGAGCAATTACTTGTAATTTACAATTTAATATGTTGTATGAATTATTGAAATTGTCTGTCAGTGTGCACTACCTTGTACTTTACTAATACTGAATTTCATCTGCCTTCATGTTGACAAGTAATAAGTAATGCAAGTAAATATGACTCAGAGTACAGAAAAAAAAGATTTATGGTGTAAGAATATGCTATGAGTATGGACACTTTTCTGGTAATAATACTCTAAAGACTACTATACAAGTGTGTGCATCAACTGAGCTATAAATGCTCTGTAGCAAAACAATAAAATTTTAAAATTATTATGGGCCACATAAATGAAAATTCATTGGAGCTGAAAGACAAACAAGGTACAGACTGTTTGTAAGAATAGACTGCCAATATATGCCAAGGGGGTTAGATTGTATATTAGATAAAACGTTGTCACAGAGTGCTGTTAGGCATTGGAACAGGCTGCTCAGGGGATGATGGAGTCTCCATCCCTGGAGGTATTTAAAAGAGTCTCTGGCTCATCTCCATTAGACTTAAAGTGTGCCATAGTGTATACAGCACGTCTCCAAGCAACAGGCTGGGAGGGTCCTTACTAGCACTCTTGGTGTGTCATCCCACAGCTTGTTGTAGGCATGCTTGGTGTTACCATACTCCTCCTTCAAGCCTAGTTTAAAGCTCTGCCAATGAGCCCTGCAAGCTCCTGGAGAAAGATTCATTTTCTGCTTTCAGAAAGATGAATTCCATCTGATTCCAGCAATCCTGGGGCTGTGTAGGCCATCCCTTGGTCAAAAATTAGAAATTGTGGCAGTGACACGAGCCAGAGAGACATGTTTTAATAGACTGAGTCCCTGTGTTCTTCCCAATGTCACTACCCACAGCTGAGATTAGGGAGGAAAAAAAACCTCTGTCCATCAGAATGTCTATGTTATAGTATTATAACATAGTTATACTATATATAACTATATATAACATAGTTATACTATGTTATAGTATTATAACATAGACATTCTGAATAATTCTCATTCTTTTATTTGTTGAAAACTATTCCATGTGTTTGCTTCCTTTCTTAAGGTCTGATATGGAAGTTCTCACCCATTAATTCTGCTCACCCAGAGTAGATCTAAAAAACAGATCCTGAAATGATAATAACAAGTGCACTTCAAGGAATGTAAATCATTAATTATTAACTTTTTGTCCCTACCAAAACATCTTTGAGAATGATCTCCTAATTATTTTTCAAACCTTATACCATGCCCTTTCCCCTTAAGTTCTATTTACAGATAGATACAGCTTTTGAAGCTTCAGTCAGAGCTAATCTGTGTGAAATAATGAATCTCTAAGTTAATTCTTTAGTTAAATAAGCAATTCGGAGGTGAAAATTATTCAAGTTTAGTCTTACTCCACCTCAGGTGTTATTTGGCTTCATAACTTACTGAAGCTTTCTGGTTAAAAAAAAATCAAGCTGCCATTGAAGAAATCTGACATCAAAGAAAGCAGGTGAATCTGAATGTTTTAAGGACTAAAACTATTTTTAAAAGGTGAACTGTTGATCCAAGAAAAGAAAAATAACAGCAATGTATTTCTATACAATTCTTTTATATAGATATAGATGATATAGATGATATAGATGATAGATGATAGATATAGAT
>VXBZ01006780.1:195-35085 GCA_013399135.1 Heliornis fulica
CGGTTCATGAGATCTGCCCCAGCCCCCGGTGCGGCCGCCCCAATCCCGTGCCCTGGGGAGCTGTGCCGGGAAGCGGCAGACACGGCCCCCAGCCGGCCCCCAGCCTCCCCCCAGCATCCGGCCGCACCAGAGCGTGCGGTGCACCCAGTGCTCTGGCCCAAGAGCCTTCTCGCCTCGCCTCCTGCTGTGCCTCTTGCAGGGGCTTTGAGCGACGCAGCCTTCATGCTGCTGTCACCACGCATAGTAACGACGGCTGTGGAGCTCGCAAATAGCGCAGCTCTGGGTCCATGAACCATCCTGTCCACCTCTGTGTGGGTGGGCTTGGGCTGGGACGGGGCTTGGCGGTGTCCCCGAGGCCTGGAGTAGGTGTGTGGATTCCCGGACACCATGTGCTGCTCTCGAGCATTGGGCCCCGTGAGAGAAACCCTCCGAGCTGAAGCTGCCTTGTGTTGCTGGAGGAGGAGGAGGCAAAGACCTCATCTGCTGAAGCCTCGCCAGGCTGGGGGGGCCTGTGTGGCCATGGCCAGCGAGGTGTCCTGGGCAGCATCAGTACCTACCCTGTGGTTTGCACAGGTGGAGGCAGGACTGGCCCCAAACAGGAGGGTGCTGGCTGCAGCATGTGTCTGGCACAGGAGAAGGCCCTGACAGTCAGATGTACTTGTGTGGACAAGGAAGTGCTGGACGTGGTCTGGGGCAGGTGATGGTGGAGGACAGGATGCTCAGCTGAGTGCTGAGAAATGGTTCCTGGAATCTCTGATGAGGGTGAGAGCTGCTGCAGTTATGCTTTTCCCTTTTCAGAGCTTCAGCTATGGTTCTTGTTCTAGGCTGCAACTTCTTTCCCTCCCACTCCCACTGCATTCCCCAAGAAAACGGTTTCTCACCTGACCCAGTCCATCTTGAGATCAAAGCTGGTGATAGGAATGTAGCTCGGTCATTATTGCCAGCCCACCTTTACTAGAGGAACACCCAGAGCCTGCAGAGCTGTAATGGCCAACCTGCAGCTAACCACCCCAGCACACATATGTGCACAATCTCTCTTTCCGTACCTCCTTACATCCCTGTCACTGTGAGTGCCCTTGCTTTGGAGGATGGCAGTAAGTCACACCAATCTAAACCCACTGCCTTGCTTTGGGACCAAAGCACCAGATGTTCTTTTACAGATGTTTTATGGTCAGTGGTGCTGTGGTGCGTGACCCAGATGGACACAGATGTTCTAGCAGAAGCCTTTAGTGCAGAAAGGTGATGGTGAAAGCAACCCAAGGCATGTATGGAAGAGTCACCTGCAGTAGAAAAATCTAGCGGTGGTCTTGGTACCTCTTGACTTTGGCACTGTTAGAAAACCATTGCTGGTCCTGAGGCTGCTGGTGATATTCTGGGAAGGCCCTTCTTTTCCCCATCTACCAGTTCCAGTTTAGGCAGTTCAGTCACACGTGAAGATATGATGATCAGTATTGCTGGCTGCGCTCTGAGAGAGCCAATAAAATGTTTGGCTCTGAGAAGAGACAACAGTTCACTGAGCCCTGCCTGCAAAGCACAGCTGAAGAACTTGACCAGTGACATCTGCAGTAGCTATTGCTGACTTGGAGAGTCACTGAGTGCTGTTGTAAAATCTGCAAGTCACGGAGGGCTTACATATCCCTGGGTCAGATGTTATGTCATCTGTAGTGTTAATCTGGAAAGAGACGTTTCTGAATTTGTACCACTTTAGTTTCCAGCTTTTTAAGTTCTCATGTGCATTTGTGTCTCTGCTGTAGATCTTTTTACCTTGGGTGGGGTTGGGATTTTTTGAGGTCAGTCATGTCTCCCCCCAGTGAACAAAATAGTGAAAATTTCACTGGAAGATGTTTTCTGAACCATGCTTGATTCTTAAAGCAGTGGGATTTTTGCATTACTGTGTCAGATATTTATTTATTTGTATTTGGAACATCTCAGTGCTTCCAGTAACTGTCATCAAGTGTAGACACTAGTTAGGAATGAGACAGTAATGGTCTAATGTGGTACTATATGACAGTGGGCTTTGTGCTCTCTGAAGACTGAGTTTGGGTTGCTGGGTGGGAGCTCAGAGCTGCCTCTTCAAAAATACTAGTGAATAATAATGTTTCTGCTCTTTTCTGGAGAATTTTGACTAGACTGAAACTTGGTCCTTAACAGTATGCATAGTTTACTGTTGATTCTTCGTAAATGAGTTAACCAATCTGTAATAAATGTTTGCAGTGCTTGAATGTGGAAAGCTGTCAGCTGCCCAGATAAACTCAGGTAAGTCACAGCAATTACATTAGCTTTTGCCATATATATGTCATCCAAGGTATAATATTGTTAATGTAGGTCTGTTGACTGAAACCATGCTGGGAGATGATATTTTCTTAATAACTATGTATTGACCACTGGGGATTTTTTGGTCAAGAAATACTTTGTCGTCATTAGTTAATGCTTTTTGTATTTCAAATTATCTCTAATAGTAAAAGAGATGAAGCCCTCAGCCTTCAGAATTTTGAAAATCTGAATCCATATGCATGAACAAAAGTCTAGGATAGGTACCTAAGCAGTTGCTGTTCCTTTAGTAGAGCAAAGCACTGACAGCATGGTCATGCTCTTTCATGGGCAGTAATGATTTCTGAAGTATCATGGAATAAAGTCTTTTTCCTTACTGCGCTAAACATTTGATGGTGGCTCCTCATTTTTGTCATTAGGTCACATATTCCCTTCTTGTAACTATCTGATGAGCCTGAGATGTGAAACATCTGTGCAGTTACAGCATCACTGATGTCTTTAACAAACTAGGTGAGGTTCTAGGTAGTCACTTCATGTACTTGAATGTCTTGGCAGGGCTGTTTCACTCTGAGCTTCCAGGTCTGAGAGGAGATCTATGTGCCCCCGCTTTGGCAGAAAGGGCAAGTCTGATAGTCATATGCATTGGATTTGGTGGTCAGTGTTGCATTCCATGCCAGCTCTGTGCACTTGGGGAGGACCCTCATCACTTCTTTGGAAATTCCCGCATGCTACCTGAGAAGCCTCTGCTTCAAGCAGGGGACTTGCTCCTTGAACTTTGTCTTCCCAGGAAGATCAGCGAATATTATGGAGAGAATGGTGCAGGGTCTGAAGTAAGGAGTTTCCAAATGTCCAACAGAGCAGTTCTATTGACTGAAATGTGTGGGGCTTCAGCACGCTGCCTCCCCTTTGGCTGAGTCATGTTCCAGTGTACTTTCCTCACTGCCATGCATGTGGCTGGAAAAGAGGAGGATATCAAGCAAACCAGTGACCAGAGCCCTGTGCATCAGAAGGTCCTGGTATAACAAAGGTTATGACTTGTGGATCATTTCAGCATCTGCCAGAAACAGTAAGCTATTTTTCTTCTGCTGGAGAAGGTGAGAAGAGGCTTTACCAGAGGTAAAGTTCAGTTGGCAGCTGAACTAACTGTGAAGCTCAGCAGAAATCCCAGATGAATCTGAATGCCTGGGGCAAACAAAAGTAGTGTTTCTTACCCTGATGCAGCCGGGCAGCTCTGATTTCCTCAGGTTGAGTTTGACTCCAGAGCAACCCACAGAGCTGGAAAGCATCGTTCTTTCCTGTTCTGAGGGCTTCATCGTAATCAGCTGGTGGTTGAAAACCACTGTAAAGATTTCATTGCCAGGGAAACAGAATAGGAGTGATGGGCAGGGACAGTGCTTTCCCACTCAGATTGCTTGTCAGCATCACCTCCTTGGGTCTTACCACCATCAGTTTTTCCAGATCATTATAAATACATCAAATGTCAGCACTCATCTTCTATGTATTGTCTTGTCATGGAGCTCTGCTGCAGAAGGTTTTAAATAAAAGGAAAATACATTGAAAAACAAAATGTTAGTCTGCAGAACATATTGCCACTGGAAGTTTTTGAGGCCCAAAGTATAAATGGGTTCAGAGGGAGAATTAGGCAGATTCATAGACAATTTGCCCAGTAGAGACTCTTAACAGTGACAGTCTCAGTGCAACCCAAGCCAAGCAGTTCTTCAGCAGCTAATTGCTGCTTGATCAGAGGATGCACTGAAGAGGAATGTTCTGTCCTGCTATGGTTTTTATACTCTCTCCCCAGGTATCCATTCTCAGTGTGAGTGGAACAGGATACTTGAATTCTGTCATTTGGTCCTGTAATTTGGCTGACCAAGTAATTTGACCGCAGCAGTCCTTAGCTTTGCACATCCTCAGAAATTTTGGGTCGTTCACCAGAACATGTGAGCTATTCTGCCAGAGGGAATCAGACAGAGCTGATGAAAGTGGACAGGACCTTGAACAAGCAGGGCAAGTCCTGTGCTTCCAACCTGACCATGCAAGCAAACAGTTTTCCTGTGGACTCTTGGGTCTGCAGAAATGTCTGCATATCTGTCCCAACCACGTATCAGTAGTTTGGAGTTGACCTAATTCGCAGAATACTTGTTCTCTCTATCGACATTTTGTTGGTCATTAGTGTTGCTGTTATGTTTTCCAGTCTTGTTTTGCATCGTAATGCTCTTGTGCCCAAAGCTTGAAAGCACTGTTAAGGCATACACTACTGAAACCAGATGCTTTTGGTTTATTTGTAGAACACAAATAGCATGCCAAGTACATACATTAATTGTTGCTTGCATTATCCTCTCGGAATGCCCAAATGGGTTTTTTATGCTCCACAATTGTTACCAGGTTGTATTTCTACCAAGCAAAGAGTAGGCCAGCTGAAAGTATACAAATACTGGAGGAGTATCGTCTCTGTGGTTCACTGCAGACTTGCAAAGTGTCTGAAAGTGAATTTGATGAGTACGTTAGTCTTGTTAAATGTACTTGTAAATCAACTTTACTTACTCATCTGGGTGGCTTGACCTTTCTTCTACTTATTGTTATAAGGTTTGCCATCTGTCTGGAAATCTGGGTGGGGGGCATCTTTGAGAAGAAGTCATTGTTTGTAATCCAAGCAGCAATAAAAATGTGTTTATCATTCTAGGAAGGTTCTCACCTTCTTTTAGATGTCTTTGTATCTATTTCACTTTGTTCTTCTCTCTGTCAGCCACCCTAAAACATGTATTAGATCCTGTATTGCTTGTTCTAGAAGCTTTGCCTCCTCTGTAACTAAAGAAAGTGAACGGAATCACTGAAGTCTTTAGTGGTGAAATTTGCTGAGCATCTCTGAAGATGACATTTTTCTGTGCTTTCTGTTAGTGATTGTGGGAACAGTGCTTATCTGCCACCATGAAACAGAAAACAATCACTTTGTAGAAGGAGGCAATGACTTTGAACTCCAGCTGTAGGGTATGATTCCCTAAACTCCTTCTTAAAGCCATTTCAGAACTTGGGTACATTCCCTGCCCTATTTAGTTCTGAGTAAACTATTTGTGAGTGAGATTTGGTTATCCTTTCAGAGGGAAGGATATAAAGAATTAATCAGCCATCACCAGTGAAATTATTTCAGGCTTCCTTCTTCATCGATATAGATGAGTTATGCCCATAGTAAGCTGCAATAGACAGGAATACCGAATCTTCTGCTTCATGGCTCAAACCAATACCCAATTTAGAATTAGAGTTAGAATTACCCTGAGAGTAAGGCGCAGGTTGGTGCTGCATCTTTTGATTCTGGTGTCTTTCTTGTAGTGTCTGCTTGCAGCCTGTTTTGAGGAAGTGATGCTACTTCAAGTCTTTGCCTCACCACTTGTAGACTCCAGCTCCTTGTCTCTTTCCTTCTTCAGGTTTGTGAGCTGTTATCTCTTTGTGGGGGTATAATTAATTTTTGCCTGATACCGATTTAAATGCTTACTTGCCTCATCTCAAAGTCTTGCTCTTTCTGTCTTATGATAATGTCAGCCATAAGGAGCTGGGCGTAACTTTGTCCCTCTGGTGATAGCAGTCAGCATCACATCTTCCTGTGCAAGAGTGCTGTCTGTGCCCTGCAAAGTCACACTGGTCTTTTTATCTACTTTGCTACTTGTTCTTCCTCTTATGAGTCCTTTTAATATCATAGGCTTTACCACCTTTCTTCTTGCCACTTTCCAGAATTCCTCCTAGTTCTAACTTAAACTTTTCCACTCATTCTGTGTCTGAATATTAGCTCATGTAGTTTTGGGGCTATGCTGTAGCTGTAGTTATACTGCAGCAAGGTTTATATCTGTCCTCTGACAAAATTCATGGATCTCGTCATCATGTATCTTGTTCCAGGCACAGGCTACAGAGCTGTAAAGGAGTTCATTCTGCCTCCATGTTGAAGAGAAAAGATATTTTAAAAATAAAAGATGTGCTAGCTCCATGAGAACAAATCAGGAGAAAGAACAGATTATTTGGGTCTGGTGAGATAGAGAGGAAGGCAGGGAAGGGGGATTACACATCTCAGAACAGCGGTGAGAAGCCTCCTGAATTGGTTCTCAAGTAATTTCTGACACCCCCTCTGTGATGTAGCATGAGCAAGTCTGTCTGCCACACTGTGGTGAGGGGGCTGTAGAGTTCCCAAAGGTTTGCTGTACCGAAGCACTGTGTCCCACTGCTGCTGTTTGGCTTTAGCTTTGTAACCTCACAAGTAGATGTGATTGACCTGCTGGTATCCTAGTTGTGGCTCGCAGTATGATTGTGCCTTGTTCTACTCCAAGAGTGCTCAGAAGAGTGGGCAGTTCATGGTCTGTGTTGGACTACTTTTCATTAACATCCAAGTTTCTCTTGCATTTCCAGTTGCCATCTTCTAAATGGATTCCAGTGAATTTTCAGGATCTTTGGACCCCCTGTCATTGCCTGACAAACCACTTATTGGTGATCTTCCTTCTGACATGGAGTTTGGGGAAGATCTACTGGGCTCCCAAACAGCTTCTAATCAGGAAGTTTCAGTTCTTCAGCCCCCTGACTGGGACCAATCCAAGCAGATGACTGCAGGTGGGGACTTGGACCTTCTAGTAAAAGCAGACAGCTTGTCTGAACTAAACAAATCAAACAATCTTGTTCTAGATAAACCTGGCATATTGGATATGCTGGAGAAACCTGAAGTCTTAGATGACTTGGATAAAACTGCTGACTTGATAGAACTAGATAAATCGGAGGGTCTGGATGGGGTATATAAGGCACACCCTTCCCAGGATGTGGAGGATGGACTGGCAGACCCCTCTGCCCTCTCTAGAGAAGCCCTTGTTCCAGAAACATGGAAAGAAGGGGAAGATGCACCAAAAAATGATTCTGGGGATCTAAAGGAAGATGGTGCTGCTGCTGTTCCTGCACTTTCTGATGACAACACCCCTGAATTGCCTCAACCGCCTGTTTCTGCCTCTGGGGACCTCAGCAGTGTCCCAGCCACGGAAGGAACCACAGCACAATCCTCAAGTCCGCCAGTGCCCCCTCCCCAGCTCAGTCTTAAACAGACAAAAAAGACAAGGTTGAAGGCACCGAGGAAAAGCTCACCCATGCACAGGGAAGGGCCGGCAGGGGGAGCAGAGGGAGAACTGAGCCTGAACAATAGTACTACAGCTTTGCCCCCTGAGCCAGCAGAGGAGAACCAGGCAGAGGAAGGGAATGATAGTGGGAACAACTCATTCAAAGAAATTAGTGTACTGAAAGCACGGGAAGCCTCACCATCAGCAGGTAGGTGATCTCTGCAGATCTTGGCTTCCTTTCACTCAGGTCATCCTGCTGTATGTTGCTGAAGTGTGTTTTCCATTCCAACTTCTCCCATTGTACCCTGCTATGGAAATTATGAATGCTACTGGTGGGCTAGATTTGGAGAAGGCATCCTGCTGAGAGGGAATAATGCTCTAGAAGATGCTTCCTTGGTGCACACAAGCCTTTTTCGTGGCTTTCATATCTTTGATATTTCAATGCTTGTGTCAGCTAGGATTTTCCCTCATAAAGTTGCATCTGTGCATCAGCTTAGTTCACACTCTTCATCGCTGGAGTCTGCTGGAACTGAGGGTCACCAGGAGAAGGTGTTTCTAGTAGGCAAAGTCCCTCTGCCCAGGCTGGTGACCCTGGCCAAGATGCTTGGTCTTTTTCAGAAGCAGTTGTAGGCAGTTGCTCAGCATGCATGCCCCATGCAGGGAGGTCTCCCCCTTACAGGACTCCTCCCAGGTTGTGTGTTTGGAACTACAGATGGTGGGTTTAGGAGCTTTCTTGTGCCTGATCAGTACTAAACTGTACTTGTTAGCCAGTTAACTTCATGTGCAAACTGACTCACGGGGTGGCAGCATTTAAAGAATACCTGTCCTCTTTTGTTGGAGAAAAGCAAGTTGTTAGATGCAAGTGTATTCTGTGCTTCTGTTCCAGGAGAAGGCCTGTCTGGGAAGGGGAGTGAGCTGCCGACTGAGAAGGTGAGGAGAATGCAGTCATGTACATATGCTGCAGGAGCATAGAGGGTGGCTGGCTGTTGTCAAACTCCATGAGGGACACTAGCCGTGTCATTACTTCTCTGAGAAGGAGTTTGCTTGTCTCCTGTGACAGTGCCACTCTGCTGTAATGTGGCTTCAGTGTGTCCCTGCTGCCCCAGCTGGAATGTCATTCTCATCAGCCTACTTTACTCTCTCTCCCATCTTGCCAATTCTGGTCAGGTATCCATGAAGTTTTATCTGTTATTGGAAGCCTTGTTATTGGAAAAGCAAACCCCAGAAGCTGGAACTCCACCGTGGTCTGGGATATTTATCACCACTTGTCCTAGCAGATGGCTAGCTTAAGTATTTTCTGAATGTCTCCTAGGAGCAGAAAAGAAGTGAACGAGCCAGAAGATCAGAAGCTGCCAGGCCTGAAACTGTGAACTCCTCAGAGAGCAGTGAGTAACTAGTGCCTGTTTTCAGCCATAGATCAGGGCCCAGCCCACTGTGGGGAGGTAGATCATGGTGAGAGTACAGGGGGAACTCTGGAGCTTCTGTGCAGACTTTCCTCTTAGACATGACAGGTCCCTTTGCTCTGTGAATCTTCATCCTAGGGTGATGCCTGGCTTTGTCAGGGCACTTAGTTTGAAGTGAGAGTTGTAGCATTTTTACAGTGGTGTGTGGGCACCAAGCAATAGGATGAGACTCTGGGATTGTTCCCAGGAACTCCATCTTCCATCTCCTCAGCCAGGAACTTTCTTCCTTTGTCTCCATGGCAGCAGGCTGTCTGAAAGAAGGTTGGGGATTTTCCTGCAGAAGCATGTGAAGTCTCTGTTCTTTGAGGTGTTGAGTGTCACCCTACCATTCCTTGGTATTTGCATGTTGCACCTTCATTGTTTGCCTATGCTGGAGGCTGGCAATCCAGCTTGTTCCCTTTAGGGACTACCAGTTCTTAGAGGGTTTTCTGTTGTAAGTGTTCACACTTTGGCCTTCTGCTCAATATTGGCAAATCATGACTTCCTAGAGAGGAATTGTACCTAAGCCTAGTTTACTTAAAGAGCTCCTCACTCACCTCCAGTTCCAACAGAATATCTTTCAAGGGTCCCTTTATTATTCCACCCAGACAAGTACAAAGCATGTAGAAGGACTCCAGAAAGGTGACCCCAGAAAACCTCAGCACATATCTCATGGTAGAGGTTTCTGCCTCAGCTTCCTAATGAGGGGTTTCTGTGTGTCTTTCTCTGCTGCTTTGCAGTTCAAGTCTCTGACGAAGACTCTGATGCAATGGTGGATGATCCCAATGATGAGGATTTTGTTCCTTTCCGTACCCGACGCTCAACGCGTATGTCTTTACGCACCCACATGGCTCAGCGAGCTGCCCGCTCTACTGTCACCAAGATGACTTGTGCCAACTGCCGGACCCCACTGCAGAAGGGCCAAACTGCCTACCAGCGTAAAGGGCTCCCTCAGCTCTTCTGCTCCAGCTCCTGTCTCACCACCTTCTCAAAAAAACCACCTGGCAAGAAGATATGCGCATTCTGCAAAAAGTGTGTGTTCATTCCCCTTTCATCACTCTTCCCATGCTTGAGGCCGCATTTGCCTGCCCCGCAGCCCTGCCATCCCAGTGACCCTCGTGCTTCCCGTTCACCCCATCACTCCTGCCTTCTGCCTGCTGCTGCCCCATGTCTCCCTTCATACACCACATAGCCCATGCTCCCTGTACCCCCTAAACATTATTGCCTTTCTGTGCCTGTCCCCAGACTCAGTGGCCCATCTCCCAGCCTCCTCTCAAAACAATCTCCCATGCGCTCCATCTTCAGGTACCACCCCCCTGGGCCTGGACAGAAGCTGCTGGGAGACAGTTCTTGCCATCCTTTCAGGACACTAGAAAAGTCCCGTGCATTGCTCTGTGGCATCCTGTCTTTTTGTGGCAACACTGGTGTGTCTGTGTGCTAACACTTCCCCTCCTGATCCCCAGGGAGATCTGGAACACCAAGGATTCTGTGGTTGCCCAGATTGGTTCAGGTGGCTCTTTCCACGAGTTCTGCACCTCTGTCTGCCTCTCCCTCTATGAGGCCCAGCAGCACAGACCAGCACCTCAGTCTGCAGATGCCTTGGACACGAGCCGCTGCAGTGTCTGCCACAAACCTGGCGAGGTAAACAAATCCCTTGTCCTTCCCATGTCCTGGATGTGGCGCTAGTGACCTGCATCACTTGTCCCTGCCCAAGACCATCACGTGATGTTTGCCAGGTCCTTCCATAATGTGAGGCTTCAGCCCCTGAGCTGGCTTGGGCTCACTTCCACTTCCCTCTTCCTTCAAACTAGCCCTTATCCCAGAAGAGTAAATAAGACTTTTGCTTCTCCCCACTGGGATACAACTCGCTTCCTCTTCTGTCTCAATTGCTCCACTGATTTTGGCAAGGAAAGCCAGCCTGAGTCCACACCAGCTCCCAGTTTTAATGTAACAGTCTGTTACCCCAGGGACTGTGGTTGTAGTGGTGCACATATGTCAAAAATGGGACATAGTGGTTTGGGGGTGACAGCTGTGATATCTCTGCAGATCCAGCATGAGGTCAGCAATGGGAATGTGGTTCACCGCATCTGCAGCGATGCCTGCTTCACCAAGTTCCGGGCCACCAAGGGCCTGAAAACCAACTGCTGTGACAACTGCGGACTTTACATCTACAACAAGGGCTTGCCCCTGGAGTACCTCTTCCATGAAGGCCAGCAAAAGCGCTTCTGCAACTCTGCCTGTCTCAACAGTTACAAGAAGGTATGTGAAGCCAGCTGCCTGGGGTGGGGGTCTCTGTGGTCACAAAGCTCCTTTGCATGGTGTAGCACAGAGCTCTTTATGCAGTAGCCGATGACTTGAATCCCCTTGGCCTTTTATTGCTGACCAAATGTGTAAGTGATTGCTGTGGAGGAACTTCGAAGCAGGCAAATAGAATTCATTTGTTCTGCATGGAGCCCATCATGGACCCAAACATGGGTTAAACACCCAGTAAGCCAGACTGTTCAGCAACATGGGTGTATGCAGTTAGCACGGGCTGGTTTCCTGTGGCTGTCTCCCAAAAGCTTGACTGGATATGTTCCTCTGTGACCTGTTCACTTAACTGTCTTGGTGGGATTGCTAGATTCTATATCTCTGCCAGGGTACCCTTGAAATGAGAAGGTGATGTGACAAAGGCAGCTTTTTTTTTTGCTACTGCCACCACCTGAACCTGCAGACTGTGAGTCTGGCTGTAGCATCAAGCACTGCCTGCAGGAGAGCTGCCCTGTGGTGAATACAGTAGTGGGGTGAGATAGGATGGTTTGATTTCACTGTCTGGGATGGTCTCCATGGCAGCTTTGTTCTGCTCTGTTTGCAGAAGAACACTCGGGTCTACCCATGCATGTGGTGCAAGACGCTGTGCAAGAACTTCGACATGCTGCCCAACGTGGATCGCAGTGGCAAGACGGGCCTGTTCTGCTCCATTTGCTGCACTACCTCCCACAAAGTGAAGCAGTCAGGCTTGGTTGGTAAGAGAACCTATGTACAGGGAACCAGTCACCTCTCCACTCCAAATCCTTCCTTGCTGCTACTTATTGCTTGTGGCCGAGACTGGAAAGAAGGCATGTTACTTGTTTGGGCAGGAGACCAGTGAGACAAGTGGAAGATTTGGAGAGGGAGGAACCCTTGCAGCATGTAGACATCTTAATACTGAGGGAAAGTGTACACTGTTGTTCTTGAGAATGCAGAAAGCAGTTGTAGTACTGTA
The DNA here is from genome assembly GCA_013399135.1 of Heliornis fulica. NCBI lineage: Eukaryota > Metazoa > Chordata > Aves > Gruiformes > Heliornithidae > Heliornis > Heliornis fulica. The sequence goes on from VXBZ01006780.1 coordinate 12,234, forward strand.
CTGTGCTGACATTGCCATTTCCAATACATGAAGTACCAGGGTGTCCAGGAATGGGTATGGTCTCTGGTGCAAGTATTGCAACTTCTTTTGTCCAAATTCCTGTAGAGCCAGGGTCACTTCCTTGAACCACTCTGCTCTTCATCCATGTTTAATGTTTCTGTCCTAGTAGAATGCTCCTAGTGTCCCAGTGTTCTTGTCCCTTGTTTTTCAATAATAGCTTGACAGACTGAGGATGAGTGAGTAGCTTGTATGCCATCCTCAGAATCCAGTCCCACCTTTTGTGCTGCTGCCCTCACCAATTCCTGTCTGTTTCATCAGGTCCCCCTAGACCCTGCAGCTTCTGCAGAAAGAGTTTATCTGAACCCTGCTATTACAACAAGACAGACCGGGTTGTCTACCAGTTCTGCAGCCCCAGCTGCTGGACCAAATTCCAGGTACTGAATTATGCTTCGTGCTGGGCTGGGCCATAGAGCTTGTGCCTGCTTTCACACCTTGCAGAGGCTCCACCTTCCTCAGGCTCCTCAGGGAGGGTCTACAAGGAAGCTTCTCTAGAAGCACAAGATTTGCAATTGCTAGTTGCCAATAACTCAGTCTTGGCCCAATCTCCCCTCTCCTCCACTGGGATAAGACAGACTCTCAGGTTATGACAGACTGTCTGTCGGGTTATGCTCAGTGGGAATGCAGTGCAGAGCTGTGCTATGTGCGTGGTTTGGGAGGTAGTAACCTTACAAGGGCATCAGCAAAAGCACATGTAAGCTAGCAAAGCTCAGTAAACACCTGCTATTTACCTGGAAAGGGGCAAAGCTGCCTTCTAAGCCAGGTGTTACCAAGGAACATAAATCTTCTAGGATGCATTATCTAAAAAGCTACAACCAGCAGTCTTCGATACCTCATGTTTAGTAACCCTCAAAGGCTTGACTGGTGATTTTTAATGCTCTGATGTTAAGTTTCAGCATATGTAAAATGCTTGTGGTGTGAATATTAGTTTTGTAGAGCTGTCAAAGAACAAAGCAACAGTCAGAAAGACCTGGGAAACAGACCAGGACAGCTTTAGGCAACTGAGACAACTTAGAGAATCTAGAAGCAGAAAGTTAGTTCCTGTCAATTACAGCATTTGGTTTGGGAAATCTTTTTGTTTGTTTTTTCTTGTGGATTTGTTTGTTTGCTTTGGGGTTGGTTTAGGTTTTTTTTTTTTTTGTGTGAGGTTTGTTTGTTTGGGATTTTTGTGTTGGGCATTGTTTGGTTTTGTTTCAGTTAAACCTTGATGTAATCCTTCACTGAGACCACAGTGGTGTTGGCTCTGATCTTGTTAAAGGTGTCCCTGCTTACTGCAGGGGGGTTGGACTAGGTGACCTTGAAAGGTCCCTTCCAACCCAAATTCTTCTATGATCTATGACTCAAGTCTTATGAAGTCATAGAATACATTAGGCTAGAAGGGACATTTAAAGGTCAGGTAGTCCACCCTCCCTGCAATGAGCAGGGACATCTTACCCTAGATCAGATTGCTCAGAGCCCAGTCCAACCTGATCTTGAATGTTTCCTGGATCAGAGGATCTACCGCCACGTATTCCAGCGTTTTAACACCCTCATTATACCCTGTACTCCAGCTTGCACCCATTGCCCTTTGTCCTATCACTGGCCATCACTGAGAAGAGCCTGGCTCCATCCTCCTGACGCTTGCCCTTTACATATTTATAAACATTAATGAGGTCAGTCCCCAGTCTTCTCTTCTCCAAGCTAAAGAGACCCAGCTCCCTCAGCCTTTCCTCAAGGAAGGTGTTCTACTCCCTTAATCATCTTGGTGGCCCCGTGCTGGACTCTTTCAAGGAGTTCTATGTCCTTCTTGAACTGAGGGGCTCAGAACTGCACACAATATTCCAGGTGTGGTCTCACCAGGGCAGGGTAGAGGGGGACAAGGACCTCTCTTGACCTACTAACCACAGCCCTTCTAATACACCCCAGGATGCCATTGGCTGGCTCATGGTCATCCTGCTGTCCCCCAGGACCACCAAGTCCTTCTCACCTACACTACTCTCCAACAGACCAGTCCTCAGCCTATACTGGTCCCTGGGGTTGTCCCTCCCCAGATGCAATACCCTACACTTGCCCTTGTTCAGTCTCACTCAATGTCTCCCTGCCCAGCTCTCCAACCTGTCTAAGTCTTGCTGAATGGCAGCACAACCTTCTGGTGTGTCAGCCACCTCTCCCAGTTTCCTGTCATCAGCAAACTTGTTGACTGTGCATTTTATTCTCTCATCCAGGTCATCAGTGAACATATTGAATAGTACTGGTCCCACCACCAACCCCTGAGGGACCTCACTAGACACAGAGACCAGCTAGACTCTGTCCCGTTGATCACAACTCACTGGCTTCTTCCCTTCAGTCAGTTCTCAATCCACCTCACTACCCGATCAGACAGACCACACTTCCTTGGTTTAGCCGCGAGAATGCTGTGGGAGATGGTGTCAAATGCTTTACTGAAGTCATGGTAAACCACATCCACTGTCCTAACATCATCTATCCACCTGGTTATATGCTCATAAAAGGCTATTAGATTAGTCAGATCTTTTAAATTTTTTTTACTTTGATCTTTGTGGGCTCTGAGGGCACATTGTCAGCTCATGTCTAGCTTTTAATCCACCAGTACCCTCAAGTCCTTTTCCACAGGGTTGCTTTCAATCCTTTCATTGCCCAGCCTATATTGACACCAGGAGCTGCCACAACCCATGTACAGGACCTTACACTTGGCCCTGTTGAACTTCATGTGGTTCACATGGACCCACTTCTTGAGCTTGTCCAGGTCCCTCTGGATAGCATCCCATCCCTCAGGTGGGTCAGTGGCACCACTCAGTTTGGTGTCATCTGCAAACTTGCTGAGGGTGCACTTGATATGAAGGACATGAAATATATGAAGATATGAAATAGTACTGGTCCGATACAGACCCCCGAGGAACACCACTTGTCACTGATCTCCATCTGGACATTGAGCCATTGACCACTACCCTCCAGATGTGACCATCCAACCACTGAACCAACCTCATCCACTGCACAGTCCATCCATCAAATCCACATGTCTCCAATTTTGGGACAGGAGTGTTGCGAAAGACCATGTCAAAGGCCTGACAGAAGTCCACATAGATGACATCTATAGCCCTTCCCTTGTCCACTGATGTAGTCACTCCCTAGAAGGCCACAAGTTTGGTCATACAAGATTTGCCCTTGGTGAAGCCATGCTGGCTGTCTCAAATCACCTTCCTGTCTTTCATGTACCTTAGCATAGCTTCTAGGAAGATCTGTTCTACGATCTTCCCAGGCACAGAAGTGAGGCTGAAATGTCAGTAGTTCCCAGGATTCTCCTTTACGCCCTTTTAAAAATGGATGCAATGTTTTCCTTTTTCTAGTCACCAGGGACTAGAAATTCACCTAACTTGAATTATTGCTATGTAAAATCAGCATTGTAATGTATGAGCAAACCCATGCATAACCTGGACTGGGAACTGTCTTGCTGGCAGATCTTAAGAACACTTATCAAATAAAAACACTGGTGAGAGTGTATCAACATAGCTTCTTGGTGATCAGTAGCCCAAGGAGTTCAATATCTTTATCAGTCACATGGCAATAAAGTCAAATAAGTGTGATAAAATTCTGCAGATGCGACAGACTCTTGAAGTGTTAACTCATGCTGATGTCAGGGCAGTTGTAGAAAGCAGAGCAGTTGAATTGCTTCACAGGACTGGTTCCTCACAACATGTACTTAAACACAGTGCAGTGCAAGATCCTGTATCAGCCTTACTCAAGTAGTGTTGGGTTGTAAGTTTTGGGGAAATAAGGATTTTGAAAAGGCCCTCGGATCACAGCAGATAAGCTGTTCAGTATGAACATCTCAGTTGGCGGCCACAGAGGGAAGGGTTAATTAAATAGTTGCAAGTACAAGCAGAGGAACAGGGAGTTAAAATTTCAGGACTAGAGAGCAAAAGAGCTACCTAGAATGTTGCACGGATAATAAGGATGTTCATCTGATGTCCACTTTATTTTCAGTGTAAGAGAAAAATTGGAAGTTTACTGAAAAAAAGACAACAGAATTACTTTTGGGTTTGAAAAATGCATGTTCTAAGGCACTCACAGAGCACTTTATCTGAGGTTATCAGAAAGAAAACCAGGAACATGACTTTATTATTGAATGTATCCTTGTGGACAAGACACCAAGTGCTAAATGTCTGTTTAATCCAGCAGAGGCAGGTGGGATGAGAATGGCTGTTTGAATTCAGAAGTTACATTACCATGAAAATGGAAACCAGGCACCTGTGCTTCAAGGGCTTTAAGAGAAATCCTCAGAAGAGGTAGTAGAGTTCCCATCTCTGTGTGTTTTTTCAAATTCAGAGGGGTGACAGGTTGAAATCTTGCCTTCCTGAGAAGAGCTGGACCAAATACACTGGAAGCAAAGTGAAATTGCTCAACAGTCTGCTCTCCAGGAACTTGAGACATCATCAGTGAGTCACTGATAAGTGGCAGTAAGCACATGTCTGGACAGAGGCAGTGAACAGTGGAGGAGGCAGGAGGTCATGGCAGTGTGAAATGGGTGCTCCCAGCCCTCTGTGAGCCTCTCCCTCCATGAGCTGTCTCTTATCTCCTACAGCGCACCAGCCCGGAAGGTGGGATCCACCTCAACTGCCATTACTGCCACAATCTTTTCAGCGGGAAGCCAGAGATCCTAGACTGGCAGGTGAGGACTTTCCCCAGGAGTATGTTGAAGCGAAGGCCAACCCCCATGAGGACTGCAGGGCTCCTTCCTCTCCCTGCTCAAAGCAGAGCTCCTTCTGTACCAGTGCTCTGAGTGTCTTAGCTGCAGAGATGTGCCTGGAGACTGTGCGCTGAGTGCTGCACTCCTGATGTTCAGCAGGATGCCAGAAGGGCAGGAGGAAACCAATTCTGCCAAACCCTGTGCCAGGAGTGCTGGGGACTTGGCTCAGCCCTGTAGTCTTGCTCTTGCTTCCCTGAGAAGTGTGGGAACCTCCTGCCAGTCTGGCTGACCCAGTGGCGGTCTCTTTGGCAGGACAAGGTGTATCAGTTCTGCTGCAAGGACTGCTGTGAGGACTTCAAGCGACTGCGCGGGGTGGTGTCTCAGTGTGAGCACTGCAAACAGGAGAAGCTGCTGCATGAGAAGATACGCTTCTCTGGAGTGGAGAAGAACTTCTGCAGCGAAGGTACTTGGGGAAGGCATGGGAGAGGCAGAGCCCACATGCCAGCCCATGCTGGGGGAGGAGAAGAGAGCATGGAGAGGAACAGAGGGGAGACTGTCTTAGCCAGGCCCTGGGGCGAGAGCCTTGCCATGCAGTGAAGGGAGGACTGTCGTGGGGATGGCTTGCTGTCCAGCCAGGCCCTAGGGCAAGATCTTTACCATTCATTGTGTCCTTGGGGAGGGCTTTCTCACAGCTTTTCTCTCTCTGGGGGCTGGGGAGACAGCAGGTGGCAGCTCCGCTCCTCCTGTCATCATGCACTTCTACGCTCTTGCGTCTGGGCTGGCCTGACCTGGCCTTGCCCTGCCTGCTGGGTTCCTGCACACAGGAGGTTGGAGTCAGACTCTTCCTAGAAGCATGGAGGTGAGAGATGGCAAGTCCCCATGAGGTCCCATCTTATCCTAGCCCCAGGGGCCAGTGCTGGATTGTTCCCTACAGTGTGTTGCGTGTGCTCTGTTGTCTCCGCAGACCTGGATTCTGGTCATGTTTGGGTCAGGGAGGCCCCCAGTTCATCCTGGGAAGGTTTCACTCCTATTGTTTCTCCGCAGGGTGTGTGCTTCTTTACAAACAGGATTTCACCAAGAACCTGGGCCTGTGCTGCATCACCTGCACCTACTGTTCTCAGACCTGCCAGCGGGCGGTCACCGAGCAGCTGGAGGGCAGCACCTGGGACTTCTGTAGTGAAGACTGCAAAAGCAAATACTTGCTCTGGTACTTCAAGGTCAGTATTGGCACTGGCAGCTTGTGCTAAGTGCTGTGGTGGGCACAGCACCCAGATAAGTGGGCATTGCACTGAGGAAGTTCGCACTGCTGGAATCTGGCTGGCACTGCTGCGGAGAACCTGGCACTGCTGGAGTCCTGCCTGGCAATGACGGGACACTGCTACGGGGAAGCTCGCGTAGCTGGAGTCCCCAGCTGATCCTGCCAGAGCACTGCACTGAGGAAGCTCACAGTGCTGGATCCGCGGCTAGTGCTGCTGTGAGAAGTTCGCACCGCTGGAGTCCCGGCTGGCACTGGCAGGGCACTGCTGTGGGGAAGCTCACAGCATCTTGCTATGTGCACCTTTCACTGGAGATTTTTGTTGCACTCGGAGGGGGTGTGGTTAGTTACTCGTTGTTTCTCTCCTGCTGATGCGGGCTTTAGGCAGCTCGGTGCCATGCCTGCAAGCGTCAGGGGAAGCTGCTGGAAACCATCCACTGGCGGGGGCAAATCAAACACTTCTGCAACCAGCAGTGTCTGCTGCGATTTTACAATCAACAGAACCAGCCCAACCTGGACACGCAGAAGGGGCCCGAGAGCCTGCTGAACAGTGAGTAGGAGGGAGGGAGGGGACCTGCATCATAGCTCAGTCCGAGAGACACAGGGAAGACTGAACAGCGAGGGGTGGAAGCTTCCTGCCTGGGACTGGATGAGACACTAGGGAACAATCCTGCACTGGCCCTTGGGGAGGAAAGGACGGAGTGGGACGTAATGGGGCTTCTCCATCTCTAACATCTATGGTTCTATGACACACAGGGCCCAGACGGGAGGAGCCGGTGCCAGCATGCTGCCTGTAGCTCACTCTTAGCAAGGATACTCAGGGATTTAACAGCCTCATGTTGCCAGCGAAGAGCTTGATTTGCAGGGTTAGGGGACAGCGTGGTTTGGCATAGTAAACCACCTGCAGCCCCACACCACCTCCGAGCTGTGACCTTCTCAGATCTCATAAGCTAAAGAGGATTGGGCCAGGTCAGTGCCTGGATGGGAAATATTCAAGGAAAACACAGGGTGCTGCAGGAAGTGGTGCTGGTGATGCTGCAGGTGGACTCTCCTCAGCCAGAGCTGAACCTAGAATGATCTTGATGGAGTGCTGGGCTGCTGGAGGCATTCTGTCTTGCGATGTTAAATTGGACTCCTACCACTTAGCCAAAGATCGCTGCAGCTTTGGGGAGTTGCCAACCCTGTGTCCCGGATAACCCTATCTGCATCCATGGAGTTCCAGCTGGAGAGGAGATTTTCACTGCCTGTTGCCCCATTTCCTATCATTAACTTGAGCCAGTTGCTCTTGGAAGATTGCAAAGTGCTTTGGGATCCCTAAGGATGGAAGGTGCTCATAGTGACAATGACAAGACATCGCTTGGCCCTCAACACTCATATAGTCCCATTCTGTTTGGTCTTTTATAGGCCACGATCTCCTAGGTAATCTCTGGTTGTCATTAAAATGTGTGCAGCTTATGGTGGGACTTGCTTTGGTGCATCAATCTTCAACAGATACCTGCATCACAACTTTGCTGCCCTCCCTGGGATTTCCTGAGGTGTAAAGCCGTGACTAGGGTGGACCAAGGAGGGGAAAACAAGACAAGGACCTTCCCATGAGAGACCTCATCCTCCATCTCCACACTCTTCCTGGTTCCTCTCCTGACAGCAGTGGGCTGATTGCAAGACTTTGGGGGAAACCCTGAATGTCAGTGCTGCTTAGACAGCAAAGCAGAGCTGCTGTGCCAGAAGCAGCAGGCTCCCCAAGCCAGAGGAGTCCCAACCTCCCGTCCCAAGAGCCACGCTCCATAAAAAGACATGTGAGATGATGGCTCAAGTGGCAGCACACGGAAGTGACCTGGATAAGAATGGTTGGTTTCTCTTGGCACAGGGGTGCCCAGGGGGAGTCTGCTTTGCTGGGGCACAGACTGTCCTGCTGCCCAGGGGAGGAAGACTTACTTAACTTGCTGGTTCCTGTAGCTTACCAACTGGTTCCACAGCCCTCTGATTTCAAGGCATCTTGCCTGTGAGGGACCAGAAACACTGCTTTTGGTACACAGGCACAGCGAGCAAGCTCTGCCTGCAGAGGGAAGCACGTTTCACACCATTTGGCCATTGTGTCTTTGGAGCCACGGACCACCAGACTGAGATACACCTTTTCAACCACCAACAACCATGAGAGTCTGAGTGCCCCTCTCTGCATCTCCGGAGACCCCCAAGAACTTTGCTGTTTGGCACATGGTGCATCACCTTTCACCATGCCACAGCTGCCTCTCCCGTGCCCTGTACGCAGAAGATTCTGAGGGCAGCCAAAGGAAAGCCCATCACCAGTGGTGAGCGCTTGGCTGAGCACAAGCTCCAGGCTGCCCCCATTTGTGGGCTGGCTGTGGACATGCTTGTCCTCGTTTCCCTCAGCTCTAAATCACTGGGTAATCAACTTTGCTTTTGATTCTGCTGCAGCAGAAACTCCTCATGCTCCCTAGCTTGTCTTTTCTCATTCAAGCCATTGATGTCTCCCACTTAGAGCTGCCCATCCACTTCGGGCTAGTCAGGGGGAGCTCTAGGACTGACCGAGACAGTTGCAGATCCTGTGGCTGAATGCTCAGCTGCAGGCCAAGGAGCTTCTGCCAGCTGGAACTTCTCTGTACCCCCGTGGTACTCGCAGGTGGACCCTGGTGGATCTCCGGTTGTTCAAGAGTTGTCCTGCGTTCCCTCGGGACTGGGCAAATCTGCACAGTGTGAATTCCCATGTGTTGGCTCTTTGGGTGACTGGTCTTTCATGGAGACCCTATCTGTATGTAGGAGGTGCAAATGGACCCGCCACACCCTTGCTGCTTTCCTTGCAGGTGTCTCCTGCATGCTTGGTCCGTGGTTCGTGCTGTAGAAGGCTATACTTCTTCCCAGCTGCAGGGGTAACCAGGACTTGAATGAAGGGGCTCTTTTAGCTCATCAGCCTTTGAGATGAGTGTATCTTCTCTGCAGAGCAGATGACCTGGAATTATCATCCAAGACATGATGATTCTGTCACCACCTGAAACTAGTGTCCGCCACACGTGCCTCTTATCTGCAGGTGATCCCCTCTTTCCTTAGGGGAATGGACTCTATCCCTGGGGCTGGGGCAAATCTATCTCTCTGCTTTCTGGGATATCACATAATACTGCTACTAGCTCTGTCACCTTCTTCCTAGGGATCTCGAAGCACTTTGCTAAGATATTTGTAGCAGGGAGATGGCACAGAGAAGGGCTACGGCTCGGTACAGCAAGCCAATAGGCAGAGCTGGGAATAGAGCCCTGGATTCCTCTCTCTCCAAGGGGCTGGGATTTCTCCTGACCTGCTGTGAAGGGGATGGGATAGACTGCAAGGAATCACAAAAGGACATGGGAATGACTTGGTTTTGGAATTGTAGTGTCTTCTAAGCTGCTAGGGCTAGAGATTGTGGAAACATTAACTGTTCCTAGAGTGGGCAGGAGCAGTTTCTCAGGAGCTTATTCCTGCTGTCTGGCTGCTGCCACCTCCAGTCCCAGCAGTGGGACCTGTTGGCCCAGGAGGTCTTGAACTTAAGAATCGTTGCTTTCTCTTACAGGTCAGACTTCAGAGCCAAAGCCACCTGCCCCTTCCTCACAGAAAGCAGAGACTAACATGGTAAGGCCCACTGGAAGTAGGAGTTTGCAAGACAGCACAAGGAAGCTGTCCCCAAAGAGAGGACAGACCTGCCATTGCTCAAGGAGATAGCATTCTTCTACAACCAATGTATTTTAAGATGTTTGGGTAGTGGTAACTTGTAAGAGCTAGTGGGGTGGGCAGCATCAGCATATCTGCTGCAAAGGGTAGGAATAACCATTCCCTAGGAATCGACGATGGGCTCCAGAAGAGCCTGCCTCTGTGTCACTGGCTCCTCCTTGTACGGTGCTCCCCTGTGCCTGGGAGTAGTCTCTGTCCTGCTATGTTCTGTGCTGCCCCATGGGGCAGGAGCAACCAGCACCAGACTCCTTACTGGCTGCTGAAGAGGTGCTGCACGGGCTTGCTGCCTGCCAGGAGCAGCTTGGCAGTCTGGCCACATCTGATCCTGAGAGCATTCACACGTGTGGGTGTGTTTTGGACTGCCAGGCTACAGGGGTGGTTTGAGCTGTACCTGTGGTTGGGTGGTGTTGCCTTGGGTGGACACCAACCTCTTGCTTTCTGCATTTCCTTAGCTGTCAACAAAGACCTCATCCCAGATGTCTCCAGCTGCACCTCCTCCCCCTCCCCCTCCAGTTCCTGCCACCCCTCGGAAAAACAAAGCTGCCATGTGCAAACCGCTGATGCAGAACCGTGGCATTTCCTGCAAGATAGAAATGAAGTCCAAAGGTTGTCAAACAGGTAGGAAAACAATATAACCACAGGATTATGGGGCATTTTGGAAAGGCAAGTGACTTGTCCCTGCTCTAGAGTAATTGTGAATCCAACTTGAAAAGCCGTTAAGAGCAGCTGAGGCACCATGCTGACTCAGTGCAGTGCAGGGCACACATGGCAGGGCTGGGAGTAGGATGCACTTTTCCATCAGCAGCAAAAGCAGAGATGTGGAGAGCATTGCAGCATGATCCCACCTCTTCTGTGACAACTCCAGTTCCTCTGGAGATTGTCAGCTTGTCTGAGGGACCAGTTGCTGAGCAGGTTCCACTGTGCAGCTCCTGTCGGGCATGTGTGTGTGATCTCCAGCATATACAAGGCAACTAGACCTTTCACTGGGGCCACATAAGAGCAGGGATTGCACCTCTGGCTAAGGCAAGCCTCTCTTGTTGCAGGGCTGTTTGGCTTGCTGCTGCTTCAGCTCTGCCCATGAGTCACAGAAACCGGTGGCTGGAAGGGCTGTGGTGCTGGATGGGGCATGGCAGCACACAGCGGGGCTGGGTGGAGGAGCTGCTGGGAGCAAGCTCACCGATGTACTTTTGCTCTTGTCAGAGGCTGACTGGAAGCCCCAGGTGATTATGTTGCCAATCCCTGTCCCAATCTTCGTGCCTGTGCCTATGCATATGTACTGCCAGAAAGTACCTGTGCCTTTCTCCATGCCTGTCCCGGTAAGTGATACACTCCTTACCTGCTCATGTTCTTTTACTGTCTTAATCCTGCCTTGCTGCAGCCTCTCTGCTTCTCTGTTCATCCTCTTCTCCTGCCTCTGTTTTTACATTGCTTGGCTGAGTGTCAGTTTTTTGCCTGTTATGCTGCTGTCAACAGGTGCCTGTGCCAATGTTCCTGCCCACAACACTGGAGAGCACAGATAAGATTGTGGAGACCATTGAGGAGCTGAAGGTGAAGATCCCCTCCAATCCCTTGGAGGCTGATATCCTGGCCATGGCCGAGATGATTGCAGAGGCCGAGGAATTGGACAAGGCCTCCTCAGACCTGTGCGGTAGGTTCTGCCATGGCGTGGTCTGGCCCAACCACTGGGATCATGTGGGCTTTGTTGGCTTTTGCCAACATCTGCATCTGCCTGGATCACATCTTCCCCAAAGTCTTTGAAAATGGAGCAGGGAAGAGCAACTCCTGCTGAGAAGGTACAAGGAGGGAAGTGCTACAGCGTGGAGCAGTGTCTGCCATGTCCCCTTTGAGGGTGCCAGTCTTGTGGCACATGTGTAGCACTGTTAGCTTATTCAGGTGGCTGTTGAGGCTCTAACCTAAAGCAGCTTCCCAGCCTGAAGACTAGCAGCCCTAACCTCATGTGCCTTTTTACTTGAGGGCTGCACTCCTCAAGCCCCAGTGAGTAGGGCTGTGGCTGGGCAGAGAGCAAACTTCCAACTTCTTGCCTCCAGGGAAAGCTGGGCAGTACAGATGTCATGGGGCTGCTCTGAGCACAGCACTGTGCTGCAGGGAACCTGACTTCATTTTCCAGCTGTCACAGGGAAATTGGTCAAGAGACTTTCTTGAAAGTTGGGTTTATGATCTGCTTTTGCATTGCAGACCTGGTGAGTAACCAGAGTGCAGAGGGCCTCCTGGAAGACTGTGATCTGTTTGGACCGGCACGGGATGATGTGTTGGCTATGGCAGTCAAGATGGCAAACGTCCTCGATGAGCCGGGCCAGGACCTGGAGGCTGACTTCCCTAAGAGTAAGAGCTGGGTGGAGCAGGAATGCAGGGCTGCTCATGCTGTAGCAGGGTCCTCCCACTGCCTTTGGCCAACCATTGCCAGCAGCATTGAGAGCGGTGTGAACTTAACTCCTCATGTCCTGTGACTGACCAGGCTTGAGGCCAGGAACTGCAGATGCCTGTTGGCAGCAGGGGTGAGGAGACCACTACTTTTGAAGGAGTGTTTGTTTAGACTAAGTGACCTGTTGCAAACATAGGTCTGCAGAGGAGGGGGAACAAGAAGATGATTTGAACTGCTCAAAATGCAGGGTAGTTGGCAACACTGGTGTGCTTATGGATCATGATTCCAAAGGATCCAGCAAGGCGAGAGAGAGAGACCTGGACAGGGAATGACATCCTGGGAGGTGGCAGAATTGTGGAGTGTCTATTACCAGGTAGAAGGTGGAAGAATAATCAGAGATGTGCAGGAGACAGCAGTGCTGAGGCAGGATGCTAGCAGCAGAGGACAGAGAATTGGGGTGTATGTGCCAGGCTGTCCCCAGTGGTGGCCTGGCACAAGGTGATGAGGAACGTTTTTCAGATATAAAAATTAGTCCAGCAACAAAACTGTCAGAGGGCAGAATGTGGGGCTCTGGTTAAGTCTGAAGAACCTTAGTGTCATCTACCAGAGCATCATCTGCTAGCGTTGTATTTCCTCTGTTGGGCTGTGGCTAGAAGCTGATACCAAGCAGTGCTGGAGTGTGAAATGTTGGGCTGTGTGTTCCCCCTTCATCCAGCTGTAGGAACCAGACCAGGACAGGGAACAGGATCAGTCTCAGCTGAGCCCTTCTGCCCATGTTTTCTTTCAGACCCTCTAGACATCAACCCTAGTGTGGACTTCCTCTTTGACTGTGGGCTGGTGGGACCAGATGATGTGTCCACAGAGCAGGATCTGCCTCGTACTGTCCGAAAGGTGAGCTCTCCGTGGGTACTGCCTGCTTACAGTTCTTGGGGTTTGGAGTAGAAGCTGCTTTCTGGGACATGTGAGGGGAAGTGTGCCAGAGGCTTTGGCTGGAGAGGTTGGGCTCTCTCTCTCCAGGGCATGCCTGGCCTGATTGATCAGTGGGTCACTGATTGAATGAACATACTTGTCTGTCACTTGGAAGGAGCTCTGAATGCCACAGGTCACGTGATAGCTGGCCACTTCCCTGCCTGTGGTCTCCATAGCTAAAGGGCTCTGCTGGCTTGGGTGTCAGCAGAAAGATGCCTTCTGGCATGAGCACAAGCACATTGGGCAGGAGCTGGCAGTCACCAGGTCAGAGGAGTGGAAAGGACTCCTTGTGTTTGTCCCAGGTAGGTGCCCACTCTCACAGTACACCTCTTTGCAGGGGCAGAAGCGTCTGGTGCTCTCTGAAAGCTGCTCCCGGGACTCGATCAGCAGCCAGCCCAGCTGCACGGTGCTGAACTACTCATATGGTGTGAACGCCTGGAAGTCCTGGGTGCAAGCCAAGTATGCAGGGGGGGAGACCAGCAAAGGAGAGGAGCTACGCTTTGGCCGTAAGTGCCCTGTCTGGATGGGGTGGAGTGGCAGAAACCTCCCAGAACCTGGGTCCCAAGGTATCAGGGTGGCCCAGGACTCACAGGCTGCTCTGCTTGTCTCCACAGCCAAGCCCATGAGGATCAAGGAAGACATTTTGGCCTGCACAGCAGCTGAGCTCAACTACGGCCTGGCCCAGTTTGTCAAGGAGGTAACACGGCCCAATGGGGAGCGCTATGAACCGGACAGCATCTATTACCTCTGCCTTGGCATCCAGCAGGTGAGGGAGGGCTTGCTATTCTCAGGTCCTCCACAGCCAGAACTAGGGGCCAGAGCTGGTAAGAGGAGCTTGTACCCTTTATTCTGCCATCTGGGGACCCAGAAAGGCTTGCTGAACTCCTTCAGTGTCTTACCCCAGAACAGCAGCCCACTTACTTCATTTCCCAAGCCCAGTGGGTAGGGTGGCAGCTATTGCACAGCCTTGCACCCTTCTTGCACATTCTTCAGGAGGACTGGGAGATCTTCCCAAGCTCAGTCCCTTCTTCAGCACTAAGTCAGCTTTGTCATGCCCTGGGGTTTCCCTTACAGCTCTCAGGGGTGGCTGGTTCTAGTTGGCCCTGCAGCTCTGGTTGTACAAGGAGCGGCGCTCTGAGTGTGTGCCCTGGGCTCTCTGGGGAGGGTTTGCATTCCAGGTGCTGCCGTGTCTCTTGACTGTGTGTTCTGTCCTTTCTAGTACCTGCTCGAGAACAATCGTATGGTGAATATATTTACAGACCTTTACTACCTGACCTTCGTGCAGGAGCTGAACAAGTCCCTGAGTGGCTGGCAACCCACAGTCTTACCAAATAGTATGTGTCTCAGAATACCTTTAGTCACCACACGTACCCACTTTGTGTTTCTAGCCTTGGATCCTCAACACTGCTCCCCTGGCCTCAGCCTTCTTCCTTGGCACAGGCAGCACAGTCCCACTGTGTCTGGGGTCATACTGACCTACACCAACAGCAGGGCCAGCCTGGTCCTTATGCCTTAGCAGCTCCTCTTGCCCAGAGTTGAGGTAGCTGGGAGCAGAGCACAGCTGCTTTGTGTCCTGGGACAGTTCGAGGCTTTGCAACACTCCACAGTGATGTCTTCACCCTTCAGCAAAGAGGATATCAAGCCAGGAGGCTCACTGGCCCATCCCTCTGTGTTCCCAGCACATGGGCGAGCCTTCCACACCATGTCAAGTGTTGGATTGGGTTGCTCTGCCACTGCCGAGTGAGTGGACTAGCTTAGAGCTCTGCAGAGGCCTTTCATGATGCTGTGATCAGGGATGCCTTCCCTGCTGTCTTCTCTGTGGTTCACAGATCCAACCTTACCTCTGTGTACTGGTTGTCCCTGGCACAGGCATTTGGCTCCAGACCTGTGTGTCTAGGGAGTTGGCCATTTCCTTCATCTAGTGTTGAGTGTGGTGGAGCATTGACCAGGAGTCGACTTTGTGGCCATCTGTAGGGATGAGTGGCTAGGATTGATCTGGGTTATGGCCTGTGGTTTGGCAGCGCTCTGAGTTGGCTCATGGCTGGGCAGAGTCAACATCTAGTTCTGCTGATGGCTCTGGAGAAGTAACCTCATGGAAAAGGGCATGTCTTGAAGCATCATTCTTTTGCAGTGAGCTTGCATGGGAAGGGTGTAGAGATTGCCACAAAGCCACTGTTGATGTGACTTGGTTCTTCCTCTGTACATTGCAGACACAGTTTTCTCGCGTGTTGAGGAAGAGCACCTCTGGGAGTGCAAGCAGCTGGGCGTTTACTCACCCTTCGTGCTCCTCAACACCCTCATGTTCTTCAACACCAAGTTCTTTGGGCTGCAGACAGCAGATGAGCACATGCAGCTCTCCTTCACCAACGTGGTGCGCCAGTCCCGCAAGTGCACTACAGCCCGTGGCATGACAAAGGTGGTGAGCATCCGCTACTATGCTCCTGCCAAGCAGAAGAAAGGCCGAGGTAGGGTCTAATGAAGCATCCCTGTGCCCTTCCTCCTGCCTTCCCCATTGGGTCCCAGCTGTGACCCTGTTCCCTCCCCCTCTGCAGATGGCAGCTCTGGAAAGCGGAAGCGTGAGGACGAGGTACCGATTCTGGAGCAGCGGGAGAATAGGATGAACCCACTCCGATGTCCAGTCAAGTTCTATGAGTTTTATCTCTCCAAATGGTGAGGCTTTCTCTGGAGAAGGGGTGTGTGCCATTTTAGGGCCACCTCTCAGATCTTGTGGGACCCTGTTGAGTGGCCACCACTCTCCAAACATTTGTGCTTGAGTGTGAAGCCTTGCACAGGGTCTGCGCTGCCTGCATAGGCCATGGTTGAGAGGATGCTTCTTCTGGCCCGTTCACTACGTGCCTCTCTTCAGACAGGTGTGGTTGGGCAGGATGAGTGCTGGTGCTTGGCTGGTTAGGGCCTTTAGTCCCGATCGAGGAGCTGCAGGCTCCTGACAAAAGATGAGAGGCCGTGACAAGCCTTGTGCCCCTCTTGATAGCCATGAGGGCAGGCCAGGCTTTCTGAGCCCAGGGCTCACCTTCCTCTCTCTTTACAGTCCCGAGAGTCTGCGGAACCGCAATGACGTCTTCTACCTGCAGCCCGAACGCTCGTGCATTGCTGAGTCGCCACTCTGGTACTCAGTCATCCCCATGGACAGGAGCATGCTGGAAAGCATGCTGAACCGCATCCTGGCTGTGAGGGAGATCTACGAGGAGCACAGTCGGCTCAGTGGCCTCGAGGATGACATGGACTAAGAGTGAGGTGCCAATGACACTGCGTCTCCCTGCCTCCGGCTGCAGGCGGGGGCCGTGCAGCACTGGAGGGGATGGTGCTGTGGCAGTGCTGTCCCTTCATCATTACCAGACTTGGACATCCCCTCCTCCTCGTTACAGGCCTCTCCTGTGTACGTGGCTCCTGCACTTGGCTCTGCCTCCTGCCCAGCTGATGGGCAAGCCGTCCGCCCTGGCGCCAGTCCCCACAGCACAGGGGTGGCAGAGCCCCTGGGGCAGCTTCCGTTGCCCAGCCCCATGTCTCCCTACCCCCAGCCCTGACACTACCCCTCCTCCCCCCTGCCTCGGGGCAGGAACCGCACAATACAGCAGAGTGCTGTCTGGGACCAGTGGCCCCAAGGCGTTCAACTCCCCCTTTAGCATCCCCTTGGGAGGTTGCAGGGGGCACAGCAGGAACAGTAGCTCTGCTGCTGCAGCAGGATGGTGTCTTCAAGCCAGTGGGGAATGACCACTGACAGCTTCAGAGCTGCTGGGTCAGGGGGAGGGCTTGTTCCCAGGGTTGGGAGATGGTCAGGCTGGCTGCACGGAGTGGAAGAAGCCAGTGCTGGAACATGAGGGCAGAGACCTGTCCTCACCATGGGGACACCTCCCGTGTGTGCAGCTGAGCCGTCTCCCTCAATTCTGCCAATATTTGCTGAGTTGGCAGTAAGCTGACGGAGATGAGTCTAAGCTGGCACTGCCCCTCTCTCCCCACTGTCCCACATCCCGGCATAACACCCCTCCCTGGTGTAAGGTGCCATCGGTGGGTCCTTCTGCTCCAGCTGGAGGGCTCAGGCAGCCACTTGCAGAAGTGAGGAGCTCTGCCTGGCCTCATGCCCAAAGCAGTGGGGTGCCAGTGGCCTGCCGGGGTGAGCCTGGCTCTGGCTGTGCTGCTTCCCGCTGCCTCCTGCCCCTCCTTGTGTTCTGGTTGGTTTTCTTGAGCTGTACATGGGTCTCCTGTTGAGCCTGTATATATTGTTCTGGGCCCTGGCCTGGGGCCATCTGTTCTCTGTGTTCATGTGGAGAGTGAGCCACTCACCAGTCTTGTTGTAGTGATGCCAGGGTGGTAGGACTAACCCTGTGTCTCTGGAAAACATTCATTTCAAATAAAGGTCGGAAAACTTTTGTCAGTCCCTGCTTTTCTGCCCCCAGTCAGGGTGGGCACTGCAGGAGAGCAGGGCTAGTGCTGCCATGCACCTTACTCCTGTCCATCCCTGCCTGCACTGCCTGCCTTGTCTGACCCTTGGTGTGCTGCCAGCTCTGGCATGCTGGGATAGCCCCTGACCCCGTGCCTGCTGGTGCCAGCCTGGCATGCCTTGCCTGTCCCTGCCCACCCCTTGCCCATGGGGCCACAGCCAAACCCAACGCAGCGGTGGCTCTGCCCTGGCCACCCAGTGTGTCCGTGGGACAGACCAGTCACGAGAGCGATGCCATGGTGCCTGTGAGGTGCAGTGGGTGTTTATTAGCTCCCCAGGGCTGACAGGTTCTTACCCCAGCCCATCCTTACTCTCAGCCCTGCAGCTCCCAGGAGCACAGGGAGCAGCTGAGCTGTGTCTCCAGGGCTAGGCCCAGCTCTTGCACTGGCCATGGGGTCCATGCCACGAGCCTGGTAGGGTCTGGAGACACAACTGTCACACAGCAGGTCACATTTACACTGCCAGGTCTGCTGCTCGCGCTTTCCCATGGGACCCACTGGCCACCCCCAACCATGCACCCGCCTTCCCCAAAGGTCCCAGACCATGGGAAGGTCTAGCAGCTGCCACAGGACTGCCACTGCTGGGCAGGGTAACGCGGGTGTTGTGGGGCCCCATAGGGCCACCAGGACTGGGCAGGATGCGGGACTTGGGGACAGGACCCTGCCGGCACTTGGTGAGACCCACATGGTAGATCTCCACCAGGTTGAGCAGCAGAGACACGCAGGCCATCCCCAGCATGAAGAGGATGAAGATGGTCTTCTCAGTGGGCCGGGAGATGTAGCAGTTGACGGTGTTGGGGCAGGGCCAGCGGCTGCAGGTGTAGAGGGGCTTCAACTGGAACCCATACAAGGCATACTGGCCCACAATGAAGCCCACTTCCAAGAGAGCCTTGAAGACGACATTGCAGATGTACGTCCTCAGGATGGCCCCCCGCATGTAGACCTGACCTCGCATGTCCACCACAGGGAGATGGGGCTGCCTGAGGCGCTGCCGCCTGGCCCCACTGTTGGCCTGTGCCGCTGCTTGCTGCTGTGCCTTCTCCTCCAGGTGGACCAGGTGCAAGATGTGGCCCAGGTACACAAGGCTGGGAGTAGAGACGAAGATAATCTGCAGGACCCAGAAGCGGAGGTGGGAGATGGGGAAGGTGCTGTCGTAGCAGGCGTTCTGGCAACCAGGCTGCTGTGTGTCGCAGGAGAAGCCAGACAGCTCATCACCCCAGACCCGCTCAGCAGCTGCCCCCAGCACCAGGATGCGGAAGACGAAGAGGACAGTGAGCCAGACCTTCCCCACCACCGTGGAGTGCTCCTGGGCGCTCTCCAGCAGCCGCTCTAGCAGGCTCCATTCCCCCATGTCACGCGCTGTGGTGCTCTGCAAGACAACCACCCTCCAGACACAGTCGACCCACAACCCATCAAACCATCACCCCATTCCTCGCCAGGCAGGCGTGCAGAGACCCAACCCAGGGCTCTCCTTGGAGCGTACCCACCCTGCGTCCCATGGGACCCCCTAACCTGTCACAGGGAAGGCAGCGGGAGAAAAGACCTCCAGCAGAAAGCAGCCCCGCCATGCTGGGAGCACTGCAGGGGCCACCATGGTGGTGATCCGGCATGGGGACCCCTCACCGTTGGCGGGCGTGGGGCAGAACCCGGTGCTCCCACGCTGTCAGGTCCCCTCGGCGGGGCAGTGCGGGTTGCTGCAATGCCCCTTCCCCGTTGGTGCCCAGCTCCTCAGCAGGGTGTGGACAGGTCTGCCCGGCTCTGTCGGGTGCAGGGCTATTTGGGCACGAGGGACCGCGTGCCCCATTGGCTGTCATTGTGACTGGCACATGAAACAGCCACTGGGGAAATTTTTTCCCTCTATTTTTGGTCTGAACACTTTTCTAAATATATTCGGGGCTGCAGGGGCTGGTGCTGGGGGAATGTGAGCCCTTGGACACTGCTCAATGCCACCCAGGGTCACCAGTCCTGCATGCCAGTTGCCAAGGCACCGTGGCCACAGCCCCAGATCAGCACCAGGAACTGCAGTCACCACAGCCCATGGTGGCACCCACCTGGGCCTGCAAACAGGGGTGGGCACCCCACAGTGGCACCCCAGCCCCGGGCACGTCCCAGATGGAGCAGAAAGGAGGGAGGCAGCGCCTGAGAACTGAGATTTAATGGCCTGAGTTGCCCTCCTGGCCATCCAGGCCAAACCGGCGCCTGAGGGATGCTGTACATGGGACAGGGACAGCACAGGACTGGGTGCCCCACAGTGCTGGCCCTAGCAGGCAGAGCAGCGGTCACCCTTCTCCTGCAGCCCAGGGTTGCGGCGCAGCATGTCCTTGAAGGAGCCATCTTGCTCTGTCAGCAGCTGGTTGATCTCATTCTGCTTGTACTCAGAGGAGAGCTTGTGCCCATAGAAGGAACCCTTCGCTGATGTGGGGTTGGAGTTGTGCTGGCCTCGGCGGGCACAGGCCCGCACCACCAGGTAGACAAGCTCTGCCATGTTGAGGATGATGCAGATGCTGGAGGTGACCAGCATGAAGACAGTGAAGATAGTCTTCTCAGTGGGTCGGGAGATGAAGCAGTCAACAGTGTTGGGGCAGGGGTAAGCCTCACACTTGACCAGCCGCACCATCTGGTAGCCTGGGTAGAGCATGTAGAAGATGTACATGAACACAGCCTCAAAGAGCAGACGGAAGACCACACTGCAGACATACGTCCACCACAGTGAACCCGATATGCGCATCTTGTGCTTCTTCACCTCCTCCATGTGCTTGGGATCGGCATGCCCTGTCAGCACCAGCAGCTTCTTCTCCTGGTGCTGCTGGTAGGCCACATGCATGGCCACAAGGAGGGCCGGCGTGGTGACAAGGATGAGCTGCAGGGCCCACAGACGGATGTGGGAGATGGGGAAGAAATGGTCATAGCAGACACTGTTGCAGCCAGGCTGCTGGGTGTTGCAAGTGAAGGCAGATTTCTCATCTCCCCAAACACTCTCGGCCGCCACCACCAGCACCATAATCCGGAAGATGAAGATGACAGAAAGCCAGATGCGCCCAATGGCAGTGGAGTGGCGGTTCACCCCGCTCAGTACCGTGTAGAGGCCAGCCCAGTTCATCCTCACGTCTGCAGGAGCAAGCAGCAAAAGACGGTGTTAAGAGTGGGAAAGGCCCCTTGGCTGAGAGCCACCATGTCCCAGCCCTGGTGGCAGCGGCCAGCTCCAGGAGAGACCTGGGAGCAACTGTCTGCCACAGCCCTGGTAGGGGGACAGCAAGATGGATGGACTGCAGGCCCGCAGCACGGCTCCCACCGCTGACACTGCTCAGGGCAGCATTTTGACCAGACCAGACAGATCGGTTGGCTCCGCAGTGCCAGCTGCTTCTGCCCTGCCACCCCGCCCCAGCATTGGGATCCTGACCCACAGCTGCTGCAGAGGACCAGGCTGAAGCTCCCACAACTCCACAGAGATCCCAAATCTGCGCCCAGCGCTGAGGTCTCTGACTAGAGATGGACCCAAGGAGGTCCATGGGCTCCCGTACCCCAGTACCTCCCTGCCCTTGTCACCCACATTCCCTGTAGGAGTGGGGCCAGGAAACCCCAAGCTGGGGAGACCCCCATGCACCATGCATTGTCACCCTTGTAAAGCTGTTCCTGCCTGGGAACCAAGGGGTGACCCCGCACCCCAATCACAGACCCCCACCCCGCTGGGGCCACCAGCCAGCAAGGACCAGCCCCAGGAGCTGCTTCCCACCCTGAGCAAGGGGTTGGGGGATGGGACCTGCCCTCTGGCCAGCCCTGGTGTGCAGGATCCTGGAGGTGCATACCTGGCGGTGAGGAAAGGTCCTTCTGAGCTCCCCCCGTGGTGACTCTAAGGTCTCATATCTCCTGCAGGAGAGCTCTGCTCCGCCTGCCCTCCTCTATCTGCCACTGCCCTGCGCTGGGAGTCATATGCTGCTTTATAAAGTATTTACATACAATGGGCCCTTTATCGGCTCCTGAACAACACACTTTAGCATTCAGATCCAACGCTCTGACTTCCGCCCACCCCAGCCAAACAAAGTGCCTGTGTGCTGTATTCCTGCTGTCCAGCCCCGCACCCACTCCCACCTCTCCCCACGCTGACCACAGCCGTGGCGCCCCCGGCCGCCAGCTGCGGGCTGCTCATTGCTCTGCCTGGTAGGACTCCTGCTGCAGACATCACCAGGCTGAGCAGCCTCCCGGGGTGCCTGGGGGTCCCCTCCCCTGGATGCACAGCACATCCCAGTTGGATGTCCATCCATCCCGCACGGACGGTTTGGAGCACCATGAGCAGAGCTGGGATCTGGCGGCTCCCCACCAACACAGTCTGTGCGGACCTGTGGGGCTGAGGACACTGGGAACAGCCCCTGTGAGCCTTGCCATGCCCTCAAGGCTCTGCTGCCAGGGGGTTTGGTTCCAGCCACAACAGCTGTGTGGGTGCTGGAGCTGCCCTGCACATAGCCCGTCTTGTTGGGCACATGGAAAAGTGTCCACCAGGGTCACGCTGGCTGCGTGCTAATGCGTGCTCAGTGCTGAGAGCTACGCGCCATAGGAGCTGAGGGGGGTCACTGATGCTGCTCAACTGCCTAGACACACTCTTGGAGTCAACAGCCCCTGTGCTTGCAGACCCCCTCCTCTGTGCCTGTGTCCTTCATGGCTGGTGTCGTGTCCTTCAGGTTTTGTTCCCAGCCTCGGGCGGGGAGCAGCACCTGCTGGGAGCCTGCAGAGCCGTGAGGAAACAATGCCACCGCAAATGCCACCTCCACCCCTCAGCCCAGGGTGCCAGTGCCTGAAGCAGCACAAAAGACCTTCCAGTGAAGCCACTGGGAGGGCAGCCAGTGCACAGGAACACTCTGCTCCTCACCACACTCCCCTCTCCCAGGGGCCAGCACTCCCAGCTCTGCCCTCCCTGGCCCACCCCTGAGCCCTTCTGCAGCCCCCACCCTTGATCCCCCAATACCCCCCAGCTGGGGGGGGCGGAGGGCATATGGGAACCCCCACTGTTGAGCCATGTCCACTAGGATCTCACCTCAGCAGCAGGACAGACAAAGTTCTTGGGGAACGCAGCAGCCTCAGTCTCCGTCACAGCACCCTGGACTTTATACTGCCCTCCAGCCAGCGTCACCCACCCCCACCCAAAACAGCCTCACTCCTTCTGGAGGTGGCTCCCTGGCAAACAAACACCGCAGGTGTTTCCAACACGTTTTCACACCACTGAGGCACAAGCTGTGGGGCCACTGCAGCTCCGAGGCAGGGCCAGCCACCCAGAGCAGTCCCCTGTCAGACCTCTGTGACCCCCCCAAAGCTGCACTCCTCTGCTATGAGCATC
>VXBZ01006780.1:35775-48498 GCA_013399135.1 Heliornis fulica
GGGGCGGACGCGCCCGGCCGTGGCAGCAGGGGGCGCTGCGGGGCAGGGCCGGGCCAGGCGGCGGCAGCTCCGGGGTGCGGGGTGGGGGGTCTCAACGCGTGGGGATGCGCCGAGAAATACAGTAAAAACGGGGGTAAACAACAACCCCCGGAAAAAGCGAGGGGGATCCCGGGGCGCCGTGTCCGGCTTCGTGCCCGCCCGGCGCCCCCGGGGACGGGCGAGGGGCGGCAGGACCCCCAGGACCCGGGGCTGCCGCTGCCCTTCGTGCCTGGGCACCACCGGGCGAAGCTGTGGTGCCAAAGCCGGAGGCCAGGGTAGGGCTGTACAAAGTGGCCATGGCCACTCGGCTCAGGAAGCTGCCCTGACCCGCAACCACATGGGCCAAAACCAGGTGCTCCATTAATGACATTACTCCTGAGGTTAATTTGGTGCCTGAAGAGCTCCTGAGATGGGGATGGGTTGAATAAAACGTGCTCAACAAGCTGAGCCAGTATCTGGCTGGTGGGACAGGGGCTGTGATGCAGCTGCTGGCACCTTGATGTCATCAGAGACCTCACAGCCTGGCAGCAGTCTGGGGCTGTGTCAGGAGGATGGAGGAAAACCAAGCAGGCCTTTCCCTGCCATCCTGCCCTGGGTAGGGCTGGCCCCATGCATGGTTCAGCCTTGCAGCCAGCCTGAGTAGCCACTGCGGGGTTTCCAGGCTGATGGGTGTCCCTGGATCCAGGCTGCTGCCCTTGGCGAGACAAAACCCTCTGGTTTGAGTCAGCTCTGCCAGGGAGGGCCCTGGCAGCCCATGAGCCCAGAAATCTGCAGCACAGGGCAGAGCGGGCCACAGCACAGGGCATAGTGGCTTGTCCCACCCACTTGGGCTCTGCTGTCCTGTGTGTATCGGGGTGTAGGGGCCGGGATGCTGTTCTGGTGATGCTGATGTGCAGAGCAGCATCCCTGTCCTGCTGGCTGCAGCTCCTGGAGTAGGCAGGGGTCAGACACAGGTCATTCATCCCCTCCCCATGCTAGGGACACCTTTGCGGTTCAATTCCCTTACTCTTCTCTTTGCCAGCAGCCCTAAACATGTCCTCTGAAGCTGAGGTTGTCCCACAGTTGTCACACAGATGTTAACTGCATGTACCCTCTGGGATGCAGTGTCCCCTGGGCTTTGCCGCTCTCCAAAGAAATGCTGATGGTCAAGGACACCCTGGCCAGATGGCAGGCTCAGGAGTTCTGCAAAGGCATAACAACAATGTGCTGTCTGTCACCAGCTTGCCCTTGGGAGCCTTGCTGGGGTGGCCATGCTGGCACATGGGGACAGCAGGCAGCTGGGGCTGTGCAAGGATGAGGAGTGGGGACAGAAGGGCAGGGCAAGGCGTCTCCTCTTGAAGAGGGCTGCGTGGGTGGCTGGCAGTGATGCCAGCATCATCAGGATGGGCCACTGCAGGGCTGTCCCTGCCGCTCACAAGGCAGCTGCTGTTGGAGCTCTGCTGTGGAGCACTGGCATTTCCATGGAAACCTGGCCCCATGGCCTCATGTGGGTATTTCGTCTTGGTTTGCCGCAGAGCTGGTCGCTAAATGGGCACAAAGGGGCTGCGAGAGAGGACCTTGAGACCGTGGTCCTGGGGCTGCTGGGTGGGTTGGATCAGAGAGCCCAGTGGCTGGGGCAGCTCTTGATGGGGCTGCAAGTACAGGGTTCAGAGTGGGCAGCCATCCACCTGCACAGACAGGTGAGGCCATAGGGAGCAACTCTGCCTGTTGGTATGGAAAAGCCCAGGGGAAGGCAGTCCCATGCCCTGGGTGGGAGTCCCATCATGGCTCAGGTCTGCTGCTACCCATCCCAGGCACTACACAGTATCCCTGCCCTTGGCAGCACAGCATGGCAGGCTGTGTGTCTCCTGTGCCTTCCCCACCCTCTCCATCTGCCGCTATCCCAGGCTGATGTCCCAATGTCCTGCCCACGCTGCTTGCTGTGTGTTGCAGCTACAAGGACACAGGGCACACACTGGTGGGGGCTCCAGGAGCCCCACATTGGGCAGCACTGGAGGCCATGAGGAGTCCAGTGCAGGGGCTGGAGCGTGCTGCTGAGCAGGGTGACATGTGCTGGTGGCACTGCAGCCCCAAGAGCCCTCTGGGACAGCGGGACACTGTTCCTCATGCATCCCCCTGCGCAGCTGCACATTTGCCCTCTGGACCCCCTGGGTTGGGGCCTCTGCCCTGGCTCCACTGCCTGCACGCTGCCTGGAGGCGATTCAGGCCCCATGCCTGGTTTCCATGGCAATTCCAGTTGAAATTACATTAAAAAGAAATGAAACCAGCTGCTTTTCTGGTTGTCAAGCAGTGGGAGAGAAGCTGACCTAGGAAGGGCTGGGTGGGAGTTCAGTGGGAGGGGGCTGTGGGGCAGCCGAGGTCCTACATGGTCTCTCAGTGCTGGGGGCATGCAGGGCACACACACCCCCCCACCCCCCACCGTGGCACACAGAGGTGGCAATCCTGGGTTGCATGGTGCTGACTTGCATGTGTGCTGCACTGGGGGTCCAGCACCCCAACCTGGTGTCATGATCCCAGTGTCCTTCCGTTGCCTTGGCAGGGTGCATGTCAGGGACACCGGGACCATCCAGACCTTCTGCCGGCAGGCATGGTCATGGCTGGGGTGGCTCTGAGCCAGCACAGGGCACCTCACCCAGCCTGGGAGACCCCAGCCCCTGCATGCTCCAGTAAGAGGCGAGACACACTGCTATTAAAAATATCACTTCTGTTTTATTTGGAATTTGTTACTCTGCACGGGTGACAGGGTATAAATACATTCTCCAATGAGCATCCTCGCCCTCAGCCCGGCCCTGGGGGCAGGGGCCGGGGCAGGGTGCAGGGCTGGGGGTGTGCTGGCCCCAGGCAGTAGGGCATCATGGCTGCCAGCACGGGCAGCGTCTGCCAGCCGGACCATCTTGCACAGAATCAAGGTATGGTGTCCTCACCTTTCCCTTCCTCCTGCCTCCCCAGACCCCACGTGCCAGCACCCACTTGGAGGCGGGGGAACGCTGAGACTGGGGTGCCCCACGTGGGCTCCCAGGCAACTCCTTCTTCACGCCCAGCTGCACCGAAGCCCCTTGCCTTGAGTCCTGCTGCCCACAGCCGCATGCGGTTTGGTGACCACCACCTGCCCACCGGGTACCCCGGGGTGGGTGCTCCCAGCCCCATGCAGGGACCCCTGCTCCAGCAGCCCCCACCCAGGTGTCCGTCCCGGCAGCGGAGCTGAGCTGAGGTCACCCTGCCGCAGAGGAAAGGCCGCAGTGGGAGCGAGGCGGGAGGCAGAGTCGCGGGCAGCGTGCGGCTCACCCTGCTCCTACCAGCCCTGCCACAGGCTGCGAACCGCTGGCTCTGCGCTCAGGCAGCAGCACGGGCACGGAGGGCACCCTGAGGCAGTGGTGAAGGGACACGGTATGCTCCCGGGAGAGCGAGGCAGGATGGGGACCACTGGGACACGGTGCTGGGGCGGGGAGGGTGGGGTGGTGGTGCTGCCCTGGGTTGATGGGGTTGGGCAGATGGTGCTCGCAGCAGGTGATGCCCACATGGGGCGGTGGGTGGCACTAGCCGGTGGTGGCAACTGGTTGGGCCACGGCGAGGGTTGCTCGTGGGCGGACCGTCAGGTAGACTATCGGCTGGGATACATGGGCACGGGGCGACAGAGGAGGGAGAATATCAAAAATACAAAAGAACGCGGCCCCGCGGCGCAGGAGGCAGTGCCCTGTCTGGTGTCTGCCTGCGGCAGGCGGGGGCTGCAGGGGACTGGTACCGCGCGCACACGCTGGCTTCTAACTGGCTTTTTATTTTATATCAAGAACACTTGGTTTTAAAATCTTTACAAAGGACAAAACGCGGCGACTCCGTTAGTGTGTAAAGAACTAAAGATCTGCTTAAAAAACGTCTCTGCAAAGAGAAACAACTGACACAAAAGAGATTCTCTGCAGCGCAAAGAGGGGCAGAGGTGCCAAGTATCCAGCCTGGGGCCCTGCTCCCAGGGTTCCTGGGGTCCCCAAGCCCTGGCACTGGCCTCAATGCCCACACCCAGCATGAGGCTGGGTCCCCGGACCCCGTGTGCTCCCTCTGCCTATAGCACCAAGGCCTGGGGCCGCTTCTCCACACAGCGAAGGAGCCTCCTTCAGGGCACTCGGATGCCAGGCTACCCAGGGATGCCCGGGCACTGGCCAAGAGGGATGCCTGGCCCCGCTCCCCATCAGTCCTGGGGTGCTCAGCAGGCAGGGTGCTGGGGATGTGATCCCTCTGGAGGGACGCACAGCCCCGGTGCGGGGAGCCTCGTGGCCGCTGCCAGCAGGCTTACCCCCACTTGCCCACTCCAGGGCATGGGTGCAGGGGCTATGCCGTTTTCCCCCCCTGCACTCCACGGGGTGACCTGCAGGGCCCTCTGGCCAGGAGCCGAGAGAGTCAAAGCACTTCTCAAAAGTTAGATAGGGTCGAAAGAAAGTGCCGGGGGAGACCAGGGCATCCGGCCGTGCTGGGACCCCGCAGACCTCCAAGCTCGGTGCCACACCGTCCGTGGGCACTGCCCCTCCGTCTGGGGGCTCCGCTGGCCTCTGCCGGTCCCTCTGCCAGTGTCTGCTGCGTGCGTGTGCGTGCGTGCATGCGTGTGCGCCAGTGGCGGGCAGCTATACTCTGGTGGTAGAGTGTGAGTGCGGGAGCCCTGTGCTGTTGAAGCCAGCAGTGAAGGTGTTGTAGGGGTGCAGGGTCTGCAGCCCCACCAGCGAGTTGGGGATCATGGTGATGGTGTTGGGGGTCATGAGCGGGATGTCGTCTGGAGAGCGGCGCAAGGTGAGGGTGTAGTCGGGCAGAGCAGCCAGGCGAAGGGCGTCATGGGGTGGCACAGCCTCGCACTCATGGTGCCCCTGGCTCACCTGTAAGGAGGGCATCTCCTCATCGGGTGCATGGGCAATGTCGTTGGCGGCGCCACGCTGGGGACTGGGCTGCCGGTGCGTGTCCTGCCGGCGCTTGTCCTTGCGGTAGTAGAGAGCGGCAAAGGCCAGCACATTGAGGAAGAGGAGGGAGGCACCCACAGCGATGGTGACACTCAACTCGGTGGAGTAGTCACGGGGGCTCTCAAGCAGGGTGCCTGCCTCCTGCTCTGGGCTCCACTTCTCCTTCCCATTCTCGCTGTTGTAAGCAGGTGAGATGGCGGGGCGCTTGGTGGTCCAGATCTTGCTGTTGGGCCGGCGGGTGATGTGGGAGTTCTGCGTGGTGTCGGGCGGCGGCACTTTGGTGGTCGTGGAGGTGTAGTGGAACATATCATGCAGGTTGTATAGATGGGGGACCAGATGCTTCCAGAAAGCCACCTTGGTGGCCCGGTAGTGGTCACGTACCCGTGGCTTCAACCCGATGTGCAGGTACAGCTGGTCGCGGGGGTTGTACTTGGACCAGGCCACCTCCTCAAACCGATTGGCCTTGGTGTGGATGAATTTGGTGTCCTGGGGGACGGGCTTGTTGGGGTCCCTGCAAAACACAGGCCAAAGAGAGCTAGCACCAAGAAAAGCTGGAGAGGTGAGAAGGGAGAGCAGAATGCAGAGATGGAGGCTGGAGGGACCTATGCCAATGGTGGCACAGGGTGGGTTAGTGAAAGGTCCTCCATGGCAAAGTAGCACCCCAACTCTGGGTCAAGTCTCACCCATAATAACCACGGCCAGCCAACCAACCTCCCCACCCTTGTGCTTGGCTGGGTCCAGCCCCAGAGACTGTGCTCTCAGCTTCTCACTGTGTGGTTCTCGCCCTGACCCCAGTGAAGGTACAGCTCACAACCTCTAGGCACAGAGGATCTCAGTGTCCCACACCAGCCATGACACCCCACCCCACGTGCAGCAGTGGTCCCAAGCGGTCCCAAGCGGTGCAGCTGCAATGAGTGCAGGTACCCTGGGCACAGCACCCATCCTCACTCACCCTGTCTTGGCAAAGTTGGTCCAGTAGGTCATTACCACAGCACTGAGCATGATGTCGTTCTTGGAGAAGTTGCAGGGAAAGAGGTCTGTGGGGCCAATCATGGGGATCCCAAACACATAAGGCACCTCATCCCCGTGGGCTGCATCGGACCACGCAGGCTTCATCAGGCTCTGGCAGTGGTGGTAGAAGGCGTAGAAGTAAGTGGGCGAGCCATAGCGGGCATGCAGGTCAGCCGTCACTACCGAAGGCTCTACCCACTGATGGTCAGTGAAGAGGGCCACCAGAGTCTTGCGACGTGTCTCAGGGTTGTCCCTGTCAGCCCAGTCTGTGTACATGAACTTGATGGTCTCCCGCAAGGTGTCCTTGCCCTCAGGGTAACCATACAGGTTGTCTACAAAGTTGGAAACTGAGTAGTCAAAGTCACTGCCTGAGACACCGTCCTCGGGGTCAACCACACCCTCCACAAACTTCAGCCCCTCACCCTGGTTGACCCCCAGCATGATATCGTAGTTGAGGAACTCGCCCTGCTCCATCAGGATCTCTGGGTCATCTGGAATCACATCCCCATCAATGACTGGCCCAAAGGCCACATGGTAGCGAGCCGGCTGGATGTCCTGCTCCACCAGCTCCTTGGCACTCTTCTGCCGCAGGCAGTCCACCATGTCCACCGTGTCCAACACATTGCAGCCCACCTTGTCAGCCAGCATGCTGGTGTACTTCACAGGCTGGTAGTTCACTGCCCAGCTGGAGAGCGCAGAGCCGCTCTGGATGATGGCTCTCTGGAAGAGACCTGGAAGACAGGCAAGGAGTGGAGGAAGCTTGCAGAAGGTCGAGACCTGTTCCAACACCCCACAACTGCAGCGCAGGATGCAGTGCAAAGGCGTCAAACCACTTGGACCACTGCAAGGGCCCAGTGCTCCAACCTGCACTTGGCCCTGACCCAGGCTGTGTTCACAGAATCACAGAATTGCAGGGGTTGGAAGGAGCCTAGAGAGATCATCCCAACCCCCCTGCCAAAGCAGGTTCCCTGGAGCAGGTTGCGCAGGTCAGTGTCCAGACGGGTCTTGAATATCTCCAGAGGAGACTCCACAACCCCCTGGGCAGCCTGTTCCAGTGCTCCGTCACCATCACCGTGAAGATCTTTCTCACATCAGTGCAGCACCTCCTGTGGTCCAATTTGTGACCATTGCCCCTTGTCCTGTCACTGTGCTATCAACTGGGTCAGGCTCACACAGAGGGCTCAGCTCAGGACCACTGTGAGGGTGGCCAGATGACAGCTGGGCACGCAGTGGGTGCTCCTGGCAGCAACCAAGGGCTGCTATGACCCGGGAGGATCCTGTTGCAGGGGATGGCCTGGCATCCCTCTGTCCCTGTGCGGGTAGGAGAGGGGATGTAGTTGCATCACAGCCTGGCCTTGCCCAGCAGCCATGCTGTCCCAGTCAGGGTACGTGCTGCCCTCAGCTCAGTGCCACTCTCCAGCCCAGAGTGGCACCTCCGTCACTGCGCAGCCAGGCTGCAGGCTGGCAGCAGTGGGAGAGTTAACATCTGCTCAAGGACACTTAACCCTGTGCATCCCACCACACTGCTTTGTCAGGGTCCCCCACAACACCGCCCCGCCCCCCCGCCTCTGCCCAGGGTCCCCCTTGCCCCCTCCCTGCCGCTTCCTGCCCAGCTGGGGCTGCTCGGTGCCAATCCAGCCCCACAGGAGCACGCTGCCAGACGCACAAAGAGGGCCTTTCTGTCACCGGGAACACAGAGGGAGTGGACTTTCGCCCTTGAAAACGGGGCCACAAAGGCCCTGGCCCAGGCAGAGGAATGCATGGCTGCGCTCCAGCCCCATGTCAATGGCACTTGTGCTCGGAATACAAAGGGCGGTGAGGAAGTGGAGCCTCCGGGGCGGTGAAAGGCAGCCGGGCTCGGGGTGCACCCTGGGGTCCCTGCTCTCCAGCCAGCCCTCTCCTGCACTCGGAGTGCTGCCCGCACCCGCAGCAGACCCTGGCACTCGCTTGCCGTGAGGGACTGTCTCAGGTGTACCTAGAATAGTGTTGGCCCAGCAGCGTGGTGGCCATGGCGCTGCCCCCCAGACCCCTGTGTGACAGCCCTTGAGCAGCAGAGGCTGCACCAGCCTGCAGCGCAGCATGTACCAACGGCAGCAGAAGTGTTCAGAGCCTTGTGGCTCCCAGCCACCATGTCCAGAGCTCCTGTCTGCACATACAGTCCTCACTCTGCCAAGTACCTGACATACAGTCCCACGCACTGGGACAAAGAGAAGTCACAGGCTCTGTTTGTCACCTCCCAGTGCCCCAGGAAGCTGTACCCAGCCTATGGGCTGGAGACTGGTCATAGATTTGCTTTTGCTGTGTCATCATCCATGTGCCAAAGAGCCAGAAGAGGAGTTCCCTAGTTCCTAGGAGATGCTGTCCCAGAAGCAACTATTGCTCCATGCCAGCAGCATCACTTCCCAGACTGACGCAGTGAGCTGTGCTCTGCCCTTGCCTGCAGAACCATAGGAAACTGGTGTCACCTTCACTACATCTTCACATGTCCATATCCTGATCCCACATCAGCATACAGCTGAAGCCCAACAAGCACCCTAGGGAGGTATCACCACTCTGCAGCTCACCTGGAGCCCTCCAGCCTGTTGGGACCCAGGCAGAAAGATGCAGCTCTGCCTTCCCTCTCTGTTCCCCTCCTGAGATAAGGTCCCAGCTCACCCCACATCCTGCAGAGGTGGCTCCATGGCACAGTGGAGCTGAGTGGTGGGACCAGGTCTCTGCTGGATGCTGCTTGGTTCTGCAGGCTGCTGCCAGCTCCTAATTTCCTCTTTGCTTTGCACAGTACCTGAGACTGGAAACACCTCTGGAGTTGTCTGGGAGAAGCCCTGCTCAAAGCAGAATGCTGGGTACCTTGTCCAGCTGAGGACTGAGCATCCCCAGAGCTGGCAGCAAAGGGAAGCAGCCCCCGTGGAACAGAAGATGGGGCAAAGGTAGCACAAGAGGTTTGCCCATCAGCAACTGCTCCTACCCTGGAATGGCCAGATGGAGAATAAGTGGCATTTGGCCCTTAGCGAGGAAACTACCTGCCTACAAGTGTCTTCCTGGCAGCCAGATACAGGGTGCACTACACCAGCCTCCAGCATCTGCCTCTCACTGTGCCTGGCAGAGCAGGCACAAATTAGCAGTTTCATTAATAGCTCTTGATTGCTATGAGTTTTATTTTTGACGTGATAAAAACAAACCCATGTGGTTTGCAGGCTGCATCTTAGCACAGCTCCCCCACCATGCTCCTGAGCTGGCTGCCCAACCCCTGGAGAGATGGTTGCTCCAGCACAGTGGGGAGGTTGGGGTAATTTTATGGATGTTTGGTTTGATGTGACACTGGCTGCTGCACTGGGTGCTCCTGTCCTGCTTCTTGGCATTGCCACAGCAACAAGGGTACCCTGCACCACTGTGATGCTGGGGGATGACCCCACAGTCACTGGGCTGGATGAGGCCCCAAAGGACAGAGCACAGAGGTCCAGGGTTTAGTGGCAGAAAACCTAGTGTCTCCTGGGAAGTGCCACACTGAAGGAGGAAAGCTGCCCAACCTTGTTGGCAGCCTGGCCAGCGCCAGCTTTCTCCAATATACACTCCACCATCCCATCAGCCCCCTGGAGGCTCTGAAGGTCTCCTTCATTTCTGTGCAGCTCCCAGGCTGTTGAGCAGTGCTGTAGCTCTTCACAACAGTCTCAAGTGCAATTTTGTGTGTGTCACAAAGGTACAGACTCATGCCCATGTCCACTGCCCATAGGCATCCTCTTCTCCCCTGCCCCACACCTGGGCACACAGCACTGGAAGAGAGCTGCACTGTCTTATAAAGCCCCTGTGACCAAGTCCCTGGCAGGTTGGTTCTAGTTCAGGCTTTGCCTGAACTAGATTCCCTTTATCAAGAAGTTTATCGAGAACACCTCTACTCCCATGGTTATTTTTTTCCCCAATCTCAATTTAGATGTCTTTGCAGGTGGTTTACATGTATTTGCTCTTATGCCAACACAATCTTTAGTGTAAATAATTCCTTTCTTTATCTAGAACAAACACTCCACTGTATTTACAGATATCAATCATATTACTTCCACCCGTGTTTTGCCAGTCGCAGCACTGCCAGCTCTCTGTCTCAAAAGATGGGGCCATCCATCCATCCATCCATCCATCCATCCATCCATCCATCCATCCATCCCATCCCCCAGGCTGAGGTCTGGCTTCCCCTCTATTCCAGGATGAACGCCTTTCCGAGCACCAACACCCATGCTCACCATGTCCTGTGTGATTCCCTACACCCACTTCACACCTACAAGTGGGGAAGCCCCACAGGAGTGGTCCCCACCTCTCCCTATGTCCAGGTGCCGTCCCCACACTGCAGCCCTGCTCACTGGGCATACTGGTACCATCCCTAGCTCCCATATACCCAGTTGCTGGCCTCTCCCTGCCCATGATGACTGTATTTTGCTTCCTGGCCCTGGGTCAGGCTTTCACCAGTGAGTAATGAAAAGGCAGCCCTGACTTTGCTAGGAGTGGCTGGCAGTACCTGGACAGGTTCCCTTTCCCAGGTTAGCATCAGCAGGGCACTTGCTTGCAGCCACGGCACCTTGGGGCACAGCCGGCACCTACCTTCCGAGTGGTGGGAGAGGGTGAGCAGGCTGACGCAGGAGGCACCGATACCGGAGCCGAAGACAGTGATCCGCAAGGGATCTCCCCCAAAGAAGGCGATGTTCTCACTGACCCAACGCAGCGCCTGGATCTGGTCCAGCAGTCCATAATTGCCTTTGGCAGCCTGGTCCCCTGTGCTCAGGAACCCTGCAGGCCAAGGGGAGCCCAGTTAGGGATGAGAGAGTAGGGGGTGTTCTGACCTACCACCCCCCTTCCACAAGCTTTGCTCTGGGACCCTGTCCCACCACAACAGGAGAGTCCCACCACTACCAAGAGAGTCTCGTGAGCTCTAAGCTGGAGCAGGGACACCTCCAAGCTCCGGACTCTCTACATGGCACAGAGGGGCAAAAGGCTGTGAGTGCACTGCAAGCCCTGGGGATACTCTCCGGTCAACTGCAAGCAGTGACAGGGGGATGGACACAAAGCCCTGTCCTACCCAGACTACCACCTTTACTAATAACAGGTCAAGATGTCTCAGACATGCTCTAAGGAAAGCCAAGACGGCTTTGGTGTCTGCAGACAGGCTGAGTGTGTGCACAGCCAATGCTTTCCCATGGACCAGCATGGCCTGGAGGAGGCTCTATAAATGTAAGGAGGTGGGCTGGGCAGAGAGGAGCTTAAAAATGGACTGCCGCTTAAAATACAAAGGCTGCTAGTGAGGAAGATACTGAGAAATGCTTTCAAAACCAAAAGGAACACCCAAGATAAGTTATCGGTGTTTAGTTTGCTTTGACTCAAAGCAGGAAGCCAAAAACATGTTCCAGAGGTAAAATTCAAGCTGGCAAGGAAGGGAGCAATGCCAGCCTTGCCCTGGCACTGGATGTGCTCTGGCTGGGCATGCTGCAGCACCTCGATGGAGATGGCAATGACACCATTTAAGACTTATTTCATATTGTGACTTACGTCTCTTTCATGTGCACCTATCTGCCTTAAAGGCCTGACTTTTAATATTGAAATGTCTTAAACAGGCTTGTTTTTCCTGAAAAGCCTGTTTTCTACCAGGTAACTGCCATCTTTCCCAAGAGACTATGGGATCCAGAGGTTATCAGTGGGATGTGCTGCCTTGGGTCTAAGCTGGAAGTCCAGCTGCCTGGGAGAGCACCACACCAGACAGGATGCTGAGACCTGCCAGCAGCTTGGCTGTGAAGGAGCTCTCCCCACACCTCTGTACCCCTTGTCCTCCACCACTCATTAGGGAGGTAGCAGTGATGCTCTGGGCACATCTCCTGTGTCCCAGCCCCCAGGATGTTCTGCTGTAGCAGGCAGGGGTCTGCACTGTGGGTTTTTTTTTTTACCCTGTGTCCCCATTTTGCCTCTCTAGATCACCAGTGCTCGTGAAAATGGGAACACTGCCCCACGCTGTACAGCACCCACCACCCTTCGGTGAAACCTTCTGCAGACAGCCAGGCTGTGGTGGGCAGCTGCAGGGGTCCCAGCAGCTCGGCTGCCCTGGAGGCAGCCCTGCCTGGGCAAGGAGAGCTGCCAGGTCTGGGGGCAGGCAGGCAGTACCCGCTGGCAGCTCACCGCGCCAGGCCCTCTCAGGAGGAGGTGCTGAGTAAACGCATTTATTATTTATTTAACCACAGACCAATATTTGCTTTCAGCTGAGCCAGGGTGTGTAAGTGAGCCTGGGGGTGGGGGGCGATGCCAGGAGCTAGACCACACTGCAAACGCCCGCTGGGAACACTGCCACGTGGCACCCTGCTCAGCAGCCAAAGCCCAGGCCAGGGGCAGCACCCCCCGAGTGCAGCACCCCCAGTGCAGCACCCCCAGTGCAGCCCCTGTTCTGCTGGGCCCCACGCCCCTCCCCCTGCCCCTTCCCAGCTAGTTCAAGTGCAGTCGGCCGTGGGGGCTCATCCCGCAGCCCAGCTGTGCTGGTGGCACAGCCCATACCGAGCACTCCAACGCGGTAGTTCAGGGTGATGACAATCACGTTCCCATAGCTGGCCAGGATGCTGCCGTCTATCATGTTCCCCGTGCCCTCCATGTACGAGCCACCATGGATATAGACCATCACAGGCTTGGCCCCGCTGTCCCGGATGTCTGGAAGGAGAGGCGGTTAAACACGGTACCCAGGCGATGGCCACAGCACCCTGCCTGACAGGCA
>VXBZ01006780.1:48846-60455 GCA_013399135.1 Heliornis fulica
AGGGGTGAGGGTGTGCAGGACCTGGAAGGCAGGGAGGCACTGGTGGGTGCCCCAGCATCTGACTGGCCGACCCGCCCCGTCCCATACCCGTGGGAAGGCAGAAACCTGCTGGCTGCCTGGATGTGAACCCATGGCACCCCAGTGCCCAGACACAGACATGGTGATGAGGCAGTGTGTGCACCAGTGCATGTAGGGAGGTGAGCACAGTGCCTGGACACGGACAGGGCATGAGGCATGGAGTGAGGATGGGAAATGGGACCCCAAAGGCTGGGAAGGAAGGACTGTGTGAGCCTAGGGGCAGGGAGCAGCCACACTCCCTCTCAGCTGGCCATGTCTGAGGGATGTCCTGCCCCTTCTGCTACACTGACCTGGGATTCCTCATGGAGTCAAGCCCAGGCACAAGGGAAGAACACCCATGCTTGTCTCCTGGTACATCTCACCCATGCTACACAGAGGAGGTGGTTGTACCTATCCTGGAGAAGATGCTGGGTCCCACAAGCCAGCAGTGCCCAGCTCTCTCTTGGGCCCGTGAGCCAGCACCTATGGACTTTGTTCCACAACACCTTGCTCAGGGTGAGCTGGAACCACCTGCTGTGGCTGTTCACCTCAGCTGCCCTGGCTAGCCGCCACTCCCTGCCTGCCTCCCTCCCCATACAGGGCTGGGATTTCCAGGGAATAGCCACACCAACTCAGGGTGACCATGCTCCCTCACATCCACCTAGCCCCTGCCCACATCCTCTTCTCCCTGCAGCCCGCCCATCGCTGGGGCTGCAGAGGAGAATGATGGCTACCTCTGGCCATCCCCACCTCTAGCTGTGGCCCACAGCATGGCTAAGTGTGGCCTCCCTTCTGTATGGAAAACCTCTTCTCTCCAGGAAGGAGGATATGGCAAAACCCATGCTGTCTCTTTTCCTATTGCCAGGATGCAGCCAGGAAAAAAACACAAACTCTGGGAGCAAAAAAGCACTCATGTCTCCCCTGGGACAGACATTGCCTGTGTGACAGAGCCACAGCAGGACAACTCTTCCCAGAGCCACCTGTCTGAAGAGCAAAGAGCAGGAACATCAATGCCCATGCCCATAGCCTCTCCTCCCTGCCAAGCTGCCACCACCACACAAAGGGACATCCTGGGTAGAATGGCAGCAGTGTGCAGAGGCATAGCAGGAAATTAATGGCTCCTAACTGCTGCAGCACATTTTAGCGTGCGGGGATTTAGCAGAGTCAAATCACTTAGGCTGAATGCCAGTTTATGCCCTGGTACAAGACATCCTGGGGCACAGGTTAGTGGAAGAAAACGATGGAGTTTTGATACTGCCAAGGAAAAAGCTTTTCATGTGTTTCCCAGATTTTGAACACCATCTGCCAGGCCATGCTCGAGCTGCCCCAGGACTCTTGCACACAATGAGGTTTTACTGTCCTCAGCACGTCAGGGTTGCACCCTGGCCAACCCTTTCTCCTGCCTCCTCTTTGCAGTCCTGCAGCCAAACACACCGATTCTGTATCTTGTAGATGAACAACCCCATTTTACTAAAACCAGCTTCTCCTGCAGCTTGCTTAGACCTGGTGTACATCTAGAATCACATCTGCTTGAAAGCTCGCTCTGCCTCGGCTGGTGCTGATGGGCTGGCTGCAAGCAAGACCTCACTCCCATTGGGTGGGGAAGGAGAGGAGTTGACAGAAACGATGTCTGAGTAGACCGTGGGTCTCCTGGACATGGACAGATACACTGCAGGTGCCAAGGGTGTCAAGCTGCTGGCACTGCCACCCTGCAGTGGGGCTGGGCAAGGGTGGAGGGTGAGGTTGCTGGCTCCCAGTTGCATGTCAGCGACTCTGGAAGGATGAGGCTGGAGGTGAGATATGACCAGGCTCGGGGTGAAATGGGCCCGGGTGCCCAAGGGCTCCTCTCCTTCCAAGCTGCCATGCTTCCTCCCTCCCTTCACTCAAGCAGTGTGGGAGCAAACTTCGCCTAAAGCAAAAACAACCAACCCCACGAGCTTCCCCCCGCCATCCCCCCGTCCTCCGTCCCAAGGAGGGGAAGGGCCTGGGTGCCCTGCACAGCCGGCCAGCCTGCCCCCCGCCCCGCGCAGCTGCTGTCCACCACGGCAGACAGACAGACACACACAGGGCTCCCTGGGGATGGCAGCGGATGGCGGGCAAACGGAGTTGCTTTGCATGTCATGCAGTGGCAGTCGAGCACAGAAATACCTTCGTCTTCATCCCCGTCATTATCCGCTAAGTCCTCGCCCTGTTTCTTAGCGCTGGCTCCTAGGGACCAAACACGAGGAGACAGAACAAAAAGGAAAACAAAAGGAAACAAAACCAAACCAAAACAAACAAACAAAAGAAATTAAAAAAAAAACAACAAACAAAAGAGAATTCAAAAATAGCATGATAGCAGAGGCGGTGAGGTCAGGCCTGCACCCCACAGCACTGCTGGCTACTCACACCGCACCTCTCCCAGAGCCGGGGCAGCTCCAGGCATGGGCAGGACTGCTCCAGGGGCTGTGCCAGGATGCTGCTTCACCTGGACCCCTTCCCAGATCCTCCCCAGGGAGAGCCGGGGTGGCAGGGAAGAGAGGAGCAGGCCTGGGGCAGCATCGGCACCTGCACTGGTTCGGCCTCTCGAAGCACTTGCTGATGCTCCTGTATCCCAGCCTTGCCTCCGCCTGCTCCTGCACCCCTGGCAAGGCTCCCTCTCCCACTACTCAGGTGCAAGCAGGAGCCCTGTTCCTAGCTCTGCTGCCACTGGGAACAGCTGTCCCCTGCCACCAGCAGAACATACATGAAGGGTTCCCTTGGGTGGCCATGACCACTGTCTGGGATCCTGCCCATCACCCCCACACGGTGCACTGCCCCTCGTTGTGCCTGGCACAGCTACGCTGCAAACTGCAAGCCACCAGTCCCACAGCACGAGACCACCATGGCATGTTGCTGGGAGCCAGCATGGTGGGTACTTCCCTACACTGCTTAGCTCCATCCTGTACCAGCACCCTTCTTAAAACCCTAGTCACAAGGTTCACTGAGGATTGCAAAGGCACTGACCAGCTTGCCCTGACTAAGATAGAACCCTAAAAATATCAGTTTCTGTACCATCCTGAATGTCTCCCACTCATCTATGGCCCGTAGCAAATCCACATTGCCAGGGCATGGGCCAGGCCTGCAGCCCCAGCCCAGTGCTGTGGGATGCTGTTGTGGATGGCATGCACTAAGCACAGTGGTTTCCAAGCTGCATGCAGCTGGCATGAGCCAGGAGAGGTGGCCGGTGGGCTGGTGGGGAACAGATGTGGTGCAGACCTGTGCTGAGACCCCACTGTTGCAACGGGCTGCGTGCCCTTGTGGGCACAAAGCTGTGGTGCCATCCCTGCTCCACAAAGCCCCACATTTCAGGAGGAGGCTGCGCTCTTCTTAACCCCTTAGAGCTGCAGAACAGCACCTGCTCCCTAGTGCCTGCAACAAAAAGTTCTCCAGGTGATGGTAGGCAGGACTGCTGTGCTGTGCTTGCACTGCCCAGCGACCTCTCCCAGATGCACAGAGCTCCAATGTCCCATCAGGCACCTGGCTGATCCCAGGGTCCCGCTGCTCTCAACACAGCAAGGGTTTTGCGTGGCTTCCAACAAGGCTCCCATGAGCGGGGGAAGCCCTGTGGTTGGATGCAACCTTGATGAGGTGAGCATCAAACTGTTTGGGAAGACGAGACTGGAGTCATCCTCACTGCCACCGTGGGAGTGGGATCCTGCAGGTGACACAGGGGAGACAGCTGTGAGATGGTGAGGTTGAACAGCCACTCCGTCTTTGCAGCACAGAGCACAGGCAGTCCTGGAGCTACATAAGGCAGGTTGAAGCTGGACAACAAGAAAACTTCCCTGGCAGTAAGGCACTGGAAGAGGTGGCCTGGGGAGGTGTTTAAGATTGGGTGAGACATACTGCAGGAAGTGGTGAGGTAGAGCTGCTCCTGCTGAGACGGGGATCAGTCTGTTGTCTCCAAAGCTGTCTTGATTTTCTCCAACTCAGAGTTCACCTCCTGACCTAGCCCCTCCATGCCCCAGCCCTGCCTCCTCACCTCCTGCTTCACCAGCCAGACACCACCTGAGTTCCTCACATCATTCTCCTGTTTTCACTCCACTCCACCTCCACCCCTGCCAACTCTTGCCCCACCAGCCCATCCCCAAAACCCCTCTTCCTCCTGCTTTCTTCCCACACTCTCCCTCCCCAGCCCACTCACCAGCTACTCACTTGGCCAGGCACTTACAGCTGCCCAGCCAGTTTTCAGGAGGCTGCAAGTTTGACCTACTGCAACTTCATTAGGAAGAGCTGCAAGCCCAGAAAAAACTTACATGACCAAGTACTCGCGCAGTGTTTGCTAACCAGTGCTGTGCGCCAACCTCCTTGGAACTGCTCAGGGATAGGGATTTTCCTCTAATGAAGGCCACAGGCAGCAAGCCCTCATCCACACACTGCTTCAGAGCTGAGAAGCTAATCCAGGCAGCTGGAAACCCTTCCCACTGCCAAGGGCCCTAGTGCTCTTAAAGCCCCAGAACCAGCCAGACTGCAGCCCTCTGCAGGAGCCCTCTGCTCTCCTGAAGGAGATGAAGGTCTCCATGCAGGCAGAGGTGAGGAACTGGAGCTGTCAGGCTGTAAGATGGGAGTGGACAACGTCCCTGTGATCTGAGCAACTGTCCTGGCTGAGCAGGGAGGGATCTGGCTGCAGATTGCTGCACCGGCGCTTGGGGGTGGCTGGGACAAGCTGCAGAAGGGGCAGTGGAAAGCAGCGCTGGGAAGCTAAGCAAAGCAAGAGTGCAGTAATGCAGGCCAGGGGAAGGGGGAACAGCGGTGGCATGTCTGCATGGCAGATGCAAAGCACAAGCCTTCCCGGTCAGCAGGAAGGTGCCAGGGTGGCTGGGGTTATGGTGAACACCGGCTGCTGTGACCAGAAGGGATTTCTAAGCCTCTTGCTACACTGTTCACACCCATAACAACCCATTGATGCCCCACTGCTCACAAGGGCGATTACAGCTTCGCTTCCCTCACCTATCCCTTGCACTCCCCTCTGTTACCTCCCTGGTTACTGCCACCTTCAAAGACACCAATCCCAGGAGATCATTCTCCACGATGGCCATGACCACCAAGCCAAGCCTGGCAACACCTACTCTCACAGGGATAGGTTTAAGCTTCTGGATTTGCAGCTAGAAAAATCAGAAGGACTTGTGGCTCTTGCTCTCCTAACCCATCACACCCCCCTGTGCTAACCCGGTATGAATGCCTGTTGTGCCGCTTCTCTTTAAGCTGACTGAGAAGTGACATTGCTCAGGCTGATAGAAGGATGCATATGCTCTTATCTGAAGGCTCTAGGAAGATTTAAGCTCAAGTTCAGTAAAAAATAAAATCAGTTTCCCTGAAACAGGGGCATCCGTGCCTGATTTATGCTATCTTAAGTAAACCATGCCACAGAACTGACGCCAGCACAAACAGAGATAAAGGAGGGTGCGGAGCGTTGGTCCCTAGAGCCTTTGCAGTCAGTATGGTGTGGTTAAGAGAAGAGCAGGAGCCTGAGCTGACACCTTCCCACATCCAAATGTTTGCTCAGGGTGGCTGCTGGCAGCCCCAGAACACCCTCCTCAGCGCAAACTCACCAGGGCACTGGCTCCCATCCAGCATCTGGGATGGAGAGGCACACTTGCTGGTGCCCACACCAGCCCAGGGGCTTCTCCAGGAGTGACAAGGAGTTGGAGTGGGACAGATGACAGCCACTTAACCTGCTGCTGCACAGCCCCACTGGCAGCTCCCGGCACCTGTGGTGGGTGGCCCCTCCAGCCATCAGCCCCCGCTCCAGGACTGCAGTGCCCCTCCCTGTCCCTGGGTGATGCAGAGAAGATATCACCAGCTTTGAGTGGATTCTGTAAAAGCTCTGCATCTTCTCACGCTCTGCTTCCTCCACCAGCACAAACACGGGCCCTCACCTTTGCCAACTGCTTGCCGGAGTGTAAGTGGAGCACCAGGGCAGTGGTCTGCTCCAGGCCAGCCCTGCAAAGCTCTGCAGGTGGCTGGGGAGAAGCCCTCCAGCAAGGGAGCGCTGCAGGAGTCACACAGTCACCAGGGAGTCTCAGCTGCTACTTGGCCAAGTTCACGCCTGGGAGGGCTGTGAGAAGCCACAGTGCTTTTCCTGCAGAGCAGCCAAAGTGCATCCCAGGCCGGGGAGCTGCTGGGAGCTCCGGCCACCCCAGCACAGCAAAGCAAGACACTGGACCAGCATACTTGTCTTTGCAGCATCGCGGATCCAGCCCAGCCCCAACCAGAGAGATTAGGGTAGCCTGGGGTGGGCTCCCATGTGCAGAGTAGCCACACTTGTCCCCTACAAAAATGCCATGCATCTCCTCATGCCCTACAGCAAGGTCTGCCCACGGTGGTGGTGAAAGGAAGAGGAAAGCATCCAGGCACCTGGCACAGCCTGAGAGCGTTGGCAGCACAGAGCAAAGGGCAGAGCTGTGTTTTGCACGTAGGTTCCGTACGCTGCGTGTCTGCGTGCTCTTTGGGTGGGCAGCATCGTTTCCACAGCAAAACCTGAGCCTCAGCGCTGTCAGCTTCCCCAGCACCATGCATGGATAGTTACTCTCAAAGCATGGCTGCCCTGCCCTGCTCCCAGAGAAGGGACTAGTGTGTATGGAGGAGATTGGCTTGCTGGAAATTTCCATATAGGAAATTATCATGGGGACTGGTATGTAGGAAATTTCTATATAGGAAATTATTGTGGGCAGCTTGGGCAGGGAAAAGGAGATGTTTTTCTACCCCAGGGATAAATTCTGATTAATTCTCAGTCCTTTCACAGCTACGAAATACACGTAGGGGTGGCAGAAATCATGAAAACTCCAGGAAGGTGGGAGCTGAGGTGTTCTGAACCACCAAAACGCTGCGCAGTTGTCTGCTCTGTGAGAGGAGAGCTTAATCACTGCTGATGTGTGGCCTTAGAAATAATTACCAGGAATATTCCAGAACGAATGATGCTAAAATGACACGCAGCCTGAGGAAATCAG
The DNA here is from genome assembly GCA_013399135.1 of Heliornis fulica. NCBI lineage: Eukaryota > Metazoa > Chordata > Aves > Gruiformes > Heliornithidae > Heliornis > Heliornis fulica. The sequence goes on from VXBZ01006780.1 coordinate 55,875, forward strand.
CCTGCAGGTACATTCTCCCTACCCCAAACATTACTAACAGAGGACACATGATGGAGGGCGGGGTAGCCTGTCTCTGTGTCTACAACAAGTGACTCAATTTAATCCGAGCCAACGGCCACCAGAGCCGTGGCTGGAGCTGAAGGGCAACACCAGCGTCTGGGTGCTTTAATTCCGGGCATGTCACGCCTGGATGCCCAAATGGCCAGCACAGGGAATCTGCTGGTCTGTGAGTCAGCAGAGCCAAGCCAGGGCAGAGGGCATGTCTCCCACCAGCTCCCTGAGGAGGTGACCAGAGGCGAACGCAGATGGGCTGCAAAGCTCTGTCTCTGAGCAGAGGCAGCAGGGATGGAAAAGCAGAAGACCAGCATGTCCAAGGTGTTCTGCTGCACCTTACATTGTCACCCTTCTCCAGCCGTAACCTGGACCCTGCTTCCCCAGCCCCAGCCATAGGGCTGGGGGTGGCAGGGGTCCACCAGCCCCGCAGCCAGTGGGAGGGATGGGAGAGGAAGCGCTTTGAAGTGGTTGGTGATCGTTGGCACAGCCAGCTCCGGAGGCAGCGTGAGGAGACTCCCTAATGCGCCAGTCTTTTCAGGGGCAGCCTTGGCACTCAGAGAGATGGCATGTGAATAGCCAGGACAGCAATAGGAAAAGCAAAGCAAAGAAATCTAACAACAGAACTAGGGAAAAAGGCTGGAAGGAAAGTGCTCCCCAAACCTCCGAGCCCAGCTGTGCCTGCCCCGCCAACCCCAGGGGCGTAGGGAGGTGGGATTTGGATTCAGAGACCCTGATGCCACAGGATGCCCAGGGTGGCAGCCCCGGCCTGCCAGACACCCCCTCCCTGCACCGAGCCTTTCAGAAGGGTTTGGCTGCCTGACTGCCTGCACATCTGAATTTGCACAGAGCAGCCTGGGATCTCCCTGCCTGCAAGGGGGCTGTGCAGCAGGACAGGGGAAGCATCATGTCCAGCAAGGAGCCAAGCCAGCTCCCATTTGCACGGTTCATTCCCTAGCCCGCGGCACTCAGGCTACACAGGATCACTTCGGGCTAAGGCAGGGGCTGAGCTGCAGCCCTCCTTGTCCCAAAGTGCAGCAGGATGAGCCCTGCACAGCCCTGGGAATGGAGGTAAGGCAAAGCAGAGATGTGTCTGAACCGGAGGTGCTGGGTCACCTGCGGGGCAGCAGGGGCTCGGGAAGGATGCTGTGCCAGGGGATGGAGAGCAGTTCCACACTGGCAGAGGTGTGGGGGTGTGAGCAACAGGGAGCAGCCTTGGCAGGACCATGGGCTGGGGCAGAACATGACAGAGCTTCCATAGCCAGAGGAGGGTTTATGCTTCTACTGATAAACTTTGGATGGGAAATGACCAGGGATGCAATGGGGAAAGAGCTCAGTCCAGTACAGGCTACGGTCTCCCATCACTCAAGTGCTTCCCTGAGGGGCTCATACACCCCCAATGGGGATGCACCCCTAAGGGATGGGTGCATGTAAGTGCATCAGAAGCTCCTCCCTCATGGCTGGGGAGGATAAAGGTATTCAGTGCCAGCAGGGTAAAGGTAGGAGCATGAGCTCAGCCTGGGAGAAGCTGTTCTGAAAGGTCTGGAGCAACATAAGCATCCTCCTCTGACCTGATCCCAGACCTGTGGTCCCAGCCAGCACTGGTCCTGGCTCCTCCAGCTTGGGAACAGAGGTGGCCAGAGCACCCACAGGGCTCCTCCGAGCAGGAGGTGAAGGGCAGCAGGCTGGGCTGTTTGGAGGGCCCATGGTCTTGGGTTGTGGCACAGAGGGGTGCTGGAGGAGCATGCCACGGGCCAGGGGCCAGCCAGGCACCCTGTCACTCTCTCACTCTCTTTCCTCTCTGTGCCTCTCAGCCGGTCGGCTTGCTACATACCTCCTTTCCTACATATTTTCTTGTTGGGCTTTCGGGTGCATTCCTTGGAAATCCGTTTTACTGTAAAATGAATAAAAGACTACAAAATAACAGGAGGCTCCAAAGGCCGGAGTGGGCATGCAATCACAACCACGCTGCCACCCTCCCACTACCCCTGGGACCGCAGGAGGTGGGGAGGGCGCATCGCTGTGGGAGGAAAACTCTGGGCCAGCCGTGCTGGGTGGGAAGGAAGGCACGATGCATCCTGCGGCCAAAGGCCTCAGGGACAGAGGAGTGGAGCCAGCCAGACTGGGAGAAGCCACTTGGCCCACCAGGCTGCTCTGCCACGTGCAGCAGACCCGCTGCAGATCCCTTCCAGCCCACTGAAAATCCCCGGGGGCTCCTGTTGCAGTGAGGCTGGGGCGGACGCACAGGCAGGCGCTGCCTCCTCTGCCCTCTACTTACAGTTCAGGTGGGATCTCCTACAAAGAAAAAGGTTAGACAAGGAGGCACCCCGTGCCAGACAGCCTCACTGCAACAGGACCATGCCCCATGGGTCCCTGGCACCCCAGGCCCATCACTCTGCCTCCATCCTGCTGGTGGACAGGGGAGTAACCAAGTGATGCACCTGCCAGTGCTGCCAACCTCCCGTCCATACCAGGGCCCAGAAAAGGGCTCCGTGGTCCCTTCCTTGCCAGAGCATCTCCCCAGGGAGAGGCAGAGAGTGTTCCTCCCAGCCGCAGCCGCAGCCCACGCCCACAACTAGCGCATGGACCTGAGGAGGGTGGGAAGGGGAAAGGAAGGACGAACCCGAACCAACTCAAGACAGAACCTGGCACTTGGCACCTGGGGAGCACAAACCAGCTTGTCGCTCTGTGGATCTGCAGTCAGAGAGTCGGATTCAGATTTAGCAACACGAGAGAGGAACCCGTGACAATGCCATGGAGGTGGTGGTAGTGGTAGGGGAAAGGGCAGGAGTGGAGGAGCAGGAGCACGCGACACAGAGATGGCAGCTGAGGGCAAAAGGGCGAGCTGCGTGGCCAGAGAAAGCTTTCCACAAACAGACAGCATGCTGCAGGGTCCACAACCACATGCTTCAAACACAACACCCAGGTGAGACCAACCATTGCTGGGGAGGGGCAGAGCAGCCCCCCCCCAAGCCCTCCTGCGGGCACCCCGGCAGGGACTCACCATCCTCTGTGGGGATGTAGATGTTGAGGTACAGACAGTCCTCATTGGGGTCCTGGATGTACGTGGCCACGATATCCAAATTGGAGGTAAACCAGATAGGCAGCATGATCTCAGGAACAGCATTGTGGATGTTCTGGGGGCAGACCGGCGAGAAGTGGGTAGCGTTCCTGATGCCCGACCAAGATGGTGGTGGCTCTGGGGGCATGAACCTCTTCTCTCCAACAGGGGGGGCGGCGTAAGGCACCCCCAGGTACTGGTCGACAGGCCCCAGGATCTCACTGGGCAGTGGCACGCGCACTCCTCGTAACTTCCCATAATGTGTGTTGACAGTTGGTGAGTAGACCTGGCCCTCCATCTGCACAACCGCCGAGGCGAAGCTCAGGACCCAGAGGGTGAGACGCAGGTCCCAGCCGGCCACCAGCTCAGGCACTTGGAGAACAGGGGGCAAGAGAGGGCTTCTCCAGAATATCAGCCACATCGTCTGGGAGAAGTAGCACCAACATCCAGGCCTGAAGCTCCCGGGGCAAGGACTCAGGGCATCCCCATTGTGCCAAGCCTCTGATTTGCCCACCAGGAACAGACAGAACAGGAGAGCTGCGAGTCAGGAGCACCTTCTGCTGGATGAGTCGGGAGCACAGATGCAGGGAGATGTGCCACAGCTCCTCACAGCCTGCCAGCTGCCCGCTGCTGCCCGCCTGCCAATGGCCTGGCCCAGAGGGGACTGCTGATACTGTGAAGAGATGGAAGGAATTAACAGCAGACTTGTTCTGGGAAGAACCAAAGACCTGCAGCATGTATGGAGCCAGGATCCCTGGCTGGACCCTCCCACCCATGGGTGCTCATTGGCTCTGCCACCACCACCCAGGCAGGCAGCAATAAGAGTAGGCACATGTGGGCAGCACTAGTAGAGCACATGCAGACACACAGACTGTGTCCGTCCATGCCTGCAGACCCCTCCCTGGTGCTCGTGGGCCTGCTCTGCCCAGGTGAGCCTTGCAACCATCCTGCATGGTGGCACAGTGCTCTTACCTCATGCTGTGGTAGGGTACCATCAGCAAAGACAAGCTTAGCAGGACATTACCATTTCCCTGGCACTGTCCCTCCCCTCAAGGAACACGCTGGGCACCGTTGTGGCCCAGCACAGCCCCATGCAAGAGTCTGCTGGCACCTCTCCCCACCCAGCTGAGCCAGAGCCCCTCACACTCCCACAGCCCACACTCCTCACCTCGGCTCCCTCCAAGCACACCTCTCCTGCCCAGATGCCACCCCCCACCCCATACACACCAGACCCTTATGCCCTACCCAGACACCCATCTCCTCCACCCTCACGCTTTCCAGCCAGCTTTCTCCCACCACATGCCCCCAGTGGAGGCAGTGAGACCCCCAGCACAGCGCAGGCGCTGGGCAGGCCGGATGGGAGCAGAGTGCTTGTGGGCAGCAGCCCCCTGTGCTGGCACCACAGCCCCCACCTGGACCCGTCTCCCTGCCCCCTTGGCCACCGCTCCCTGCCCCCAAATCCCTGCACC